>OV050031.1:48837674-49270704 GCA_920105625.2 Clusia tigrina | reverse complement strand
TGAAATTTATGAGCTTATTCAGACGAATTGCGCAAAAGCATTACAAAACTAACATAAACAAAGGTATTGAAATCGTACAAAACTAACACAATTTCATGCCCACATGAATTTATGTATGTGAGTTAAGAAACACCGTTATGACTATTTTTAGAAGATATAAATTTCTTTGCTGTAATGATCTCCTATGGCAGCAGCAATTCAATGTGGTTCAGTAAAATTATTTAATACTGGATAATTTATGCTAAAGTAGAAACTATTCTTAATATTTTTTATAAAAATAATTATTAGTTTGCTTTCAAAAAAAGGATGAACAATTAAAAAAATATAAAAATAAAGACATTTCTCAGCGGACTTGAACTCGGGATCATAAAATCGATAGACCAACTCTTTAATACTTGCACTATCGATCTTTATAAAAGATCCTATGCATGCATATTTATTTTATATTGTCAAGTTTTCTAATATGCACGCATTATGCTTCGTCATGACATGGCAAATCTTTCTTATACGCAAAACCACAAATGCTTTGTTTTAAGCCCCACTTTCCGAATAAGAAACCTTTGCCATATAGAAAATTCATTCTTGTGTATTTTACCCCAGCCTCACAAAACTGAAAATAAATATTTGATTTCAAATCAGTCGCTTCTGCTGTGAGCACACATACAAACACACACACTAAATTATTCATACGAATGTGCAAACAACAATAGCCATGTGTGTGGCTGCCGATGGATACATATTCACGACTGCTTCGTGAAATTGCCGATCAGAATTCCAATGTGGTTGCCATCAACTTCAATATGTTGATTCTCAGTCAAGAGAGCAATGAAAGGTCTTTCTGTATATTGTTTTTGGTATCAAAGAGTAGTAGTAAAAATAGAGATTGAATGACTCAAAATTGTATGAAATGGAACTGATAGCTATTTCATAAAAATCGGTGAGCGGCAAGGGGAAGCGAGATTCAATGAGTGTATTTATGTTCGGGTAGGCAAAAAGTAGCCACGAAATAAATTTCAATACTCACTCATGTTTGTCTTGTGGTTCGCCAAATTGCCTTAGTAGTTTTTGTTGTTGGATTTTATTGCGACAGCACTATAAGTAAAATTTACATATGTACAACATACGAGGTTTGTTCAAAAAGTATTGCGAATTTCATGTTTTATCAAGAATTATTTGTTTATTCATTAATATCTATTTTGTCTCCTTCAAGGTACTCCCCATCAGACATTATTCACTTGTGATAAGGATTTTTCCAATCCTCGAAGCATTTTGAAAAATCATTTTTTGTTCTTGTTCAGCTCCTCCTTCGATGCCGTCTTTATCTCCTCAATCGTCGTCCTTTCAAGGGCCTTTTCAGTTTCGGGAACAAGAAAAAGTCACAGGGGGCCAGGTCTGGGGAATACGGTGGCTGCGGCATTATTACAGTTGCATTTTGGGCCAAAAATTCGCGTACAAGTAATGAAGTGTGAGCATCATGAAAATGCTTTCATGATACAAAAGCCAATTTTTGTTCTTCCACAAATCCGGGCGTGTCTGGCTTCTCGTAAATTGCGCATTACTTGAAGATAATATTCCTTATTGACAGTTTTACCCTGCCGCAAAAATTCATAATGCACCACGCCCCTGCAATCAAAGAAAACTGTCAGCCAAAACTTCACATTCGACCGAACTTGGCGTACTTTTTTCGGTCTTGGCTCATGCGGGAGCTTCCATTGGGATGATTGAGCTTTGGTTTCTATGTCATAACCATAGACCCATGATTCGTCACCAGTTACGAATCTCTACATCAAATTTGGGTCGTCACGGACAGATTCCAACAGCTCCTGAGCAATTTTAATGCGATGCTGTTTTTGGTCGAAATTGAATAATTTTGGTACGAATTTTGCGGCGACCCGCCTCATGCCCAAACTTTTGGAGATAATCGAATGACACGAGCTAATCGATATATTTAGGTCCTCAGCAATTTCTCTGACAGTGATTCGACGATTGGCCAATACTAGTTTCTTAACTTCATCAATGTTTTCGTCTGTTGTTGACGTGCTCGGGCGTCCGGAACGCTCTTCGTCGCTCACATCTTCTCGTCCCTTTGAAGACATTTTGTACCACCGATAAACGTTTCTTTTGTCCAAAGTAGCTTCGCCGTATGCAACAGTCAACATTCGGAATACCTCCGTGCACTTTATGTTGTTTTTCACAAAAAATTTGATACAAATTCTTGGCTCCATTTTTCTGGAAAGACAAAAATCGAAGACAAGATAAAACTTGTCCACGCACAATAGTTATCAAAAACTGACTGAACATTCAGAATGGCCGAGATTGTCAACATAAGTGAGGGTAATGAGTACAAACATAACCCCACAAAAAGATCGAAAATCGAACATCCGTAGCCCGTGAAAATTCAAAATTCGTGATGCTTTTTGAACAAACCTCGTACACAGTTTGTCATGAAAGTGTTTTGACAAAGTTAAAAATTCGTCAATTTGATTTTCTCTAGAAATAATATAGTACTTCTTTATTGTTTTGAGTAATTTTTTTAATTCATTTCATTTAATTAATGTATTTACTAATGAATAATAACAACAAAACAACTAATATTAAAGTTAGGAAACAAAAAATACAACAAAAAAAAAGTTGCCAAAAAATTTGCTGTCAAGAAAGTGTTTTTACAATTCAGAACCTATTTATAAAAATTAAAGAAAGAAAAGAAAATTAGCACTATAAAATGTATTAATATTTTTGATGGTCCCCTTTAGCATCTATAACGACTTGTAGTATTCTTCTCATGGAATAAATCAACTTCTGCATACCGAATTCGTTTGGTTAAAATACTAACCTCATTCCTCTAGTATTGCAGTTTTGAGCTCTGCTCCACCTTTTGGTTGCCTCTCGGCCGCCTTTTTTCTTAAAAGTTCCCACACATCTTCAATGTGTATCTAACACTGTTTTTTTTTTTTTATAAACAACCCACATCCTTACCTTATGCGGATTATGTTTTGGGTCATTATCTTGATAAAATTTGAATTGCGGTCTGTTATTAATATTGAACCCACAATGATCTGCACTTTTTACCAAATAGCGTTTGAGAATATCCAAATATTGTTTTGCATCCATTTTATTCTCTATGGAATCTAGTTCTGCTACTCCTTTACTGGATATACTCGTACAACCCGATACCATGACATAAACTTTGCCGAATTTAAATCTTGGAATATAATATATTTCGGTTTTCCAATGCGTTTAGCGGTTGTCTCCACAATCTATTAGGCCCACCATTATCGAAAAGCATGATATTGGTATCATCGCAAAATATAGCGTCATCCCAATAGTCATTCGGTTTGACAAAGTACATCCTAGCAAAAGACAATCACTTTTGTATTGGAAGTATTGGTTTTTTTTGTGCAACTCTTGACATACTCGTATACTGGTACTTTATCATGTGCTGCCTTACTGTTTCGTAGGTAACCGCAAGGTCACATTCTTCTCTTCTCTATCGGACGATTTGTGCGCACAGAAGTGCGAAAGCTTCCTTTTCTCCGCGATTTAAAATATTATAAATATGAAGTTAGCTGGTCAAAGAAAACATCTCGGACAATTCTTGGACACTTTTTCGGATGCGGTGGCTATAGTAACCCAACTGAGTCATATCAAATGACGTTCTTTTACCAGGAATCTTAAATTCATAATAATTTTGCTAAAAATGCTACATTCGATGAGCAAAGAACAACTATTTTTGATTAATTTGCGTCTAAGCTGCGCATAAACCATAGTGAAGCATCTATCTCATAACGGTAAATGCATTGCGCAGCTAAATTAGTTCCAAAGAGAATTGTAAAAATACTTTCTTTACAGCAAATTTTTTGAGAATTTTTGTTTTGGTTATATTTTTAGTATCTTAAGTTAAATATTCATCTTTAATTTTGTTACTGATCATTAGTAAATGCATTTATTAAAATAAATGAATCCAAAAAATTCATCAAAACAAAAAAAAGAAGTACTATAATATAATATATAGGGAAGAAAGCAATATCACCATTTTTTACCTTGTCAAAACACTTTCTTGACAAACTGTATACATATTATATTATATACATATTATATTATGGAATAATATTATATTATGAAAAATCTAAATCTATGGTTCCTGAATACAATTATTATACATTACCGAATAAGAACATTTGTATTATTAAATATCTGAATTACATGTAGGGGTTAAGAGAGTCGACTTGGCTGATTATATCTTTTCCTACAGCCACTCAAAATGTATGTACATACCAGTACACACTACAACTGATACGCTCTTAATATAAAACTAATGTCTTCAATTGCTATGAATGAAATTCGTTTTCATTCCAATTCCAACAAATAAATAAAAATAAAATTCCTACATTCATATACACACATTTGCATGCTGTAAGCCTGTACGCAAGCATACAAACATTCGCACATAGCAGTAAACACACATGCAAATATGACAAGGCTACGACGGGACGAGCAAATAGCTCGATCAATAGCATGAACAATTAGTAATTGAACATACCTTCCTGGCGAGCAATACCTTAATTGGCAAGTACCGACGGGAATACAAGATAGAGTGCGAATGCGGGTGATTTAGTACGTAGGCACAAATAATAATAAATGAGTGAATCGTACATACGCTCAGCACGGGCTGACAGTACCTTCAGAAGATTAACCCCCCTTGGCCCCTGCCTAAAAAAAAAACACACTTGCAAATATGGAACTCGTAGCAAAACGAAAAAACAAGAATGTGTGTCTACAGGGATTGCCCTTGCATTGCCGAGCAAACTTCGGACGTTGAGTTAAATAATTATGTTATAGTCCAAAATACAATTACAATATATTATTAATTGAGAGTGAGAGGAAAACGGTCAACTTATGTTTCAAATTTTCTCTCTTAACGAATGTTGTATACGCATACAAACTAAAAAAGGGAAAGAGTGATTGGAAACAAGTAAATTATTGTCATCGGATTCCAAAGTGTAGGGAAAATCACTCACAGAAATAATTAAACAATATTAAAAAAAAATATGGTGCATTTTGACACTTATTATGACGTATGTGTGTATAAATATGAATTTGGGTATGTTATTTTTATAAATTTATTGGAATTTGAAAGAAAACTAATTTTTATCATTCCAATTGAAGACGAGGCATTAATAAAGACAATAAGTTAATAGCGGGCCGGTTGTAGAGTCCATTTGGAGTGGCTGTTGGAAAAGAAACAATCAGCCAAGTCGACTTTGTTAACCCCTGCACATATGTAATTCAGATATATAATAATACAAATGTTCTTATTCGGCAGTGTATAATTAAATGTATTCAGGAACCGTAGATTTAGATTTTTCATAAGTGTAAATAGTATAAATATATTTATTTTATTTCATTTTTGAAATGTACTATATATTAGGAATTATTAATAAATGGAACTACATTTACGATGGGACTATATTTACGTCGAGTAAACCAGAACTAATGGGCAACTGGATAAACTTAATAGTTTTATTGAGTTTATCCAGAGTTTGAAACTGCTTTCCCATGTTACAAAACATTGCATTGACGGGTTACACTACACCCTATACAGTATGAGAACAATCTGCAATGATTTGTTTAGCGACGAGTCAGCTAAGTATGTTATATTTGGTAAGATGAATCAGGACTATCCGAAAAATTTATTTTCCATATTGAGGTCTAGACTTAGAAACAATGTTAATCCATCATAAAGCGAAATAAAATATCTGACGGCTAGATTATTATATATGAAAATCGCTACACAGTCATTCTTATTGAATACTAACTGCAACGTTGATCATGATATCTGGACTGAAACTTCTCCCTGATATCGGATGTTAATACTGTATTGTATGACCAAATTATTGAAAAGTTATGCATACTTCCGGACAATTTTGAAACTTCTAATATTCACGACGAAATGAAGGCAAAGACAATATACTACAAAGATACTACATCTTTCTCTCTTCACTCAGTGAAATGAGTTAAAATTGCGTGGCTGACTATGGCATAATTATTTAACTCAACGCTGGAAGTTGCTCGGCAAAACCTGTAGCCATATGTACATTTTTGTTTTGCTACGAGTTCTAGTATATGGGCATGTGTGTTTACTACTATGTGCGAATGTTTGTATGCTTGCTTACAGGTTTACGGCATGCGTATGTGTGTATGGATATGAATGCAGGTATGTTATACTTTTATATTTTTATTTCTGAATTTGAAAAGAAAATGAAATTCAATCGTAAAAATTGAAGACGAGGCATTAGCAAAGACAATATGTGAACAGCGGGCCGGTTATAGTGTGTACTGGAGTGTACTTGCATTTCGAGTGGCTGTAGGAAAAGAAACAATCAGCCAAGTACACACCATATTGCCTTCCATCTGTCATACAAGGCATTTAAAGCAACAAACAGTTTTCTCTTGTGTAACCGAAACTAATAAAAAATACCCATATTGGTTTTCGCATGGAATATGCGGCATACACAGATTGGAGGACCTGAAATTTCTGATTGTGGTTTAATTTAGAAAGCATTGCCTATGGATGCTTCAAGACTATTTGACCAAGCCCAGGCATCAAAAACTGTGTAATAGAACTTCTGACAACCACTACATGAGACAACCAAATAATAAATTTGCCAAATTTGGGATCTAGTCATATTGTGGTCCATGTCATAAGTCTGAAGCCATCTGCCAGCTTGAATTTGGGTTGAGTATATTATGTTCACTGAGAATTAATTTCCTTGTGCACATTTTAATATTATTGGAGCTGTTGGCTATTGCTTGTACAGCATAGGAACATAATTTTTTTTTATAATATAGGGATGTGTCAGACTAAAACTTTTGTACTTTGTGTAAACAGAATGAGGAGTTAGTAATTGTATAATAGAGTCTAATTGGTATTTAGTTGATGGTCTCCTTATTTTATTGGGCTCCACAAGTTTATTGTTACTGTGTAGGTCAAAGTGTTTCAATGAGTGACGCTATAAATTGTGTTTTGCTGGATATATGTACATATGTGCTATTTAGAATTTTGTCAATACTTTCATTACTGCAATACTGTTGCTTACACTACAGTTATGGCTTCAGCTAGTTTGCTTTTTCATCACTTCTTCCATATTTAAATTTTATTAAATTTTCTGATGTTTTTAATTTAATTTAATATAAACTATAAAATTCGGTCAATTGATTCTCCCTTATAGTATAATATAGTTATGCTATAAGGTATAACTCCAAATGAAAAATTACCGAACCTAATTTGAATTATTTTTGTGAAAATTATGCTACAATTTAGGTAGCCACTTCCATGTGGTTACACTATTCCCCTCTGATTTTCCGGTCCACCTATATGCGATATTTTAAGGTTCATATATACCACTCAATCGAAGCGGCCCAGTTCAATGTTCTAATTGCCAAGAATTTGGGCACAGAAGGTCCTATTGCACTCTTCGTAGTGTATGTGTTGCCTGTGGTGATTTACACCCCACATCACAATGTACTAATACTAAAACTGATAGAGTTGCTAGAAAGTGCAGTAATTGTGGTGGTAACCACACTGCCAACTACAGAGGTTGCCCTGTTTACCAGGAAATTAAGAACAATGACCCTCAGTTAAAGAATAAGCGCACTCAACCTAGTCCAAATATACCGCCCATTGCATAACCACAGAAGTCAATCCCATTCCCCGACACAGGAACGACGTATGCAGGGGAACTTAAGCTAGGGAATGATCAGCAGTCCGGGACTGGTTCAAATCTACACAATTTTGATGGAATGATAGCAACGTTCACACAATGTATGACGCAGTTCATGACCTCCGTAAAAACAATGATTCAAGAAATGATGAGAAACCAAAACCTGCTCATGCAGCTTCTGCTATCTCCGAAATAAACGTACTTAAGATCTGTCAATGGAATGCAAACGGTGTAAGCCAACACAAGTTAGAAATCAACAAAATTTTACTCATTAATGAAATCGACATATTTCTTATATCCGAAACCCATCTAACCGAAAAACACAATTTTTACATACCGGGATATAAATTCTATGATACAAAGCATCTCACTGATACAGCGCATGGTGGCACTGGAATCCTAATCAAACAAAGAATAAAACACTTCGCTATGGAAGAATACAACAAGGAGTACCTACAAGCAACATCAATTTGTCTGGACGGATGGGAGGATAACTTAACAACAGCTGCTAGCGTCTACAATGCCAAGCACACTCACTGGGGCTGACGGATAACAACACCAAAAGGGAAACACTTATATAACTTCATGCTCTCTGACACCAAGATTGATATTATCTCTTCAGAACAACCATCGTACTGGCCGACACACCCATGCAAGATCCATAACTTTATTAATTTTGGAGTTGCTACAAACCTAAAATGAGACCATCTCAAAGTAGGACACCTTAACGACTTCTCTTCAGATCACTCTCCTATCATAATATATCTGAACAAAAAGTTACGTCCTACCTACAATTTCACACCCATTAAAACTAACTGGCTGAAATACAGAAAATACATCAGTAGTCATCTCAGCCCAAACCCACGTCTCAAAACTAATGAGACCATTGAAACATTTCTGGAATAATTTACCTCGACCCTAAGATTAGCTGTGTTCCACTCTGCGCACAAGCGTGACTACAACTGCAACAGCATCCGGCGCCCACAAACCTCAACCCAAATCGATATTCTCCTTGCTGAAAAAAGGAGGACACGTCGTGAATGGCAAAAATCCAGGTCCTCTTTCCTAAAACGGAAGTCTATTGCCAGTGAACACTTGAGAAAAGCCTTGCGTCTAGAATCACATCGTTGTCTGGACCAATATATCCAAAACCTTTCTTCGACTGACGTCACAAAGTACTCTCTGTAGAAAGCTGTCAGAGAAACGGAACCACCTACACGCGGAATTCCACCGATTAGTACAAACAACGGAAACTGGGCAAGAAGCGATAATGAAAGGTCTGCTGTTTTCGCAGAACACTTAAGAGATGTTTTTACCCCCAACCCACCTTGCAATACTAATAACCTAATATTAATCCCCTCGCCAGATGCAACATGCTCGCCTATTAAATTAAAAACAAAAGAATTAAGTAATGCAATTAGTAACAAAGCCCCAGGACACGACCTCATTACTGGAAAAATGATCAAGGAGTTGCCCCAAAAGGCCATCATCTTACTTAATTCACTATTTAATAACTTTTTGCGCTTAGGATACGAGGTGTGATCAAAAAAGAACCGTTATTGTCTGATCAAAAAATAAAGTATTTATTTATTCATCAACAACTATCTTGTCCCCTTTAAAGTAATTCCCCTCAGATATAATACACTTATGCCAGCGTTTTTTTCAAACACGACTAACTTTTTATCTGTCAAAAACAAACTGACAATCCAAAATGGTTGGTATTGCCAACATATATAACAGACATGTGTACCAACATAAAAAAAAAATGCGAACATCGAACATACGTATCTCACGAAAAGATAAAAATAACGGTTGTCTTTTGATCACACCTCGTACTTTCCTAATGCCTGGAAAGTTTCAGTAATCTCAATGATCCCGAAACCAGGAAAAGACCTTACCCAATCGTCATCATATTGACCGATTAGCCTCCTGCATATCTTATCAAAACTCTTAGAAAGGCTTTTCCTTGCAAAACTAATGCCGCATATAAACGAAAAACGCACTATTCCCACTCCCCAATTTGGCATCCTTGAACAACATAGTACAATAGAGCAGGTTCATCGAATAGTGAACCGGATAAAAAATGAATTCGACAAAAAACCATATTGTTGAGCCATCTTTTTAGATGAGGCGCAGGCGTTTGACAAGGTCGGGCACGAGGTATTTACAAAATCAAAAAACTGTTGCCCACAAAAGTACAACAAATATTGGAATCATATCTGAGGGGCAGAAAGTTCAAGGTAAGGTACAATAATTCTTATTCTAAATGCTATGACATTAAAGCTGGCGTACCACAAGGAAGCGTGCTAGGTCCGGTGTTGTATCTACTATATACCTCAGATTTGCCTACCAATAAATTCTTAACAACAGCAACTTTCGCCTATGATACGGCTATCTTTAGCATTCATCCAAATCCCAAAATCGCAACTCGTGACTTAGATGATCATCTGGTCCTAGTAACAAATTGGTTGGCGAATTAACGTTAACGAATCAAAAAGTACGCATATTACCTTTACTATTAAAAAGGTACATATCCAGCCATAAAGCTAAATAACGTTCCTATTCCACAAGCAAAGGAGGTGAAGTACCTAGGAATTCATCCTGACTCACGTTTGAGCAGGAAGCGCCACATCGAAACAAAAAAAAAAAAAACAAATGAGTTTTAAAGCAAATAGCCCACAAATTCCAGGTTGAGCCTAGAATACAAAGCACTCCTGTACAAAGCCATTATAAAACCAATTTGGACTTACGGTAGTCAGTTGTGGGGCGTCGAAAACAACTCTAATATAGAATTGATACAAGACCACAGTCCAAAATTCTAAGAACCATTTCTGGCGCACCTTGGTTCATAAAGAATACCAACATTCACAACGATCTGAACATTCCGCTCTTAAAAAAGGAAATCTTCGACGCCATCTTAAAATATGCACAAAAAATCAAAGAGCATCCAAATCATCTAGCTAGAATACTAGCATGTAGCAGGGTTCCAAGTCGTCTAAAACGTACGAAATCACCAGAACAACTAACATCGACACCTTAATCATGTACAAACACTAATATAACATTTATTATAGTAACTAACATATAACATTGTGATTACTAAAAAGCACTAAGCATTGGTAAAGTGTATTATTATTAATTATTTAGTTTGTAAGATATGCTTACTTATTGTTAGTATAAGCTTAGAAGATACAATAAATAAATATATGGAGAAAAATAAATATATATATATACTTTGAGGATGTTACGTATAGATTTTGCAATGCGTGTAATTTGGCTTTGTAATCATTTCTGTTATCGATATGCTTTGTAACAAATATTTCAATTCTTTTAATCACTCAATTGAATGTTTCCTTTTGAAACTATTATTTTGTTCTTGGAGGTGTTTTTTGATGGCAAAACTGTTATTGATGTTGGTTTATTCAATTATTAACTGCATTCATTGAACCAAATTTATTGATGGCTATTATGGGAAATTGCCAAAGTCACATGCAATGGACGCTGTACAATTGGACACACATTTGGATTTGGCCTATTAGGGAGACCACATAAAAAAAAACGCACCACTTACAAATTTCGGTTATGCAACTATATTTTCAAATAATAATTTCCTTTGTACAAAGCATTAATTACACTTTATTAATATATAAACTAAACAATAATAAAAATATACTATATAGCTAGAGCAAGTATCACACTGCTATTTCATAAATGTACGAGTACATATAATATTGTTAAGAAATTGCCCTCTTGACAATTTACTCTGTTACAAAATTGCCCTCCTGACAATTCCTCTAACTCTCTGTACTCGGACTCGTACCGCTGGATTGTGTAGTAATCAAACAATCGCTGGTTAAATTAAAATAATTAGCTTTATTTAATTATTGCTATTTACACATTTAATATTAGGCTTAAAGTTTACTTAGTTATGATTTGCACTTTATTTAACACTTTATTTAATAAGTAATTTCATCACTTTATTTAATAATGAATTTCATCACTTTGCACAATTACAAATACTGCTGCTTTGATTATAATGCTAGATGCACACACTTTTACGGTCTCTGATCTACTGTCTTCGAGTTTGAATAGTCTTGTCGCTTTTATAGTTTTCGAATGGTTGGTGTAGAAACTTCTACGCTATTCTCGTAGTTTCTAGAAGCTTCTATCCTCTTCGACAGAAGTCGAGAATATTCTTTTTGATATTATCGGCAGATGGTTCTTGAATAAACTTTTATTCGAATAGTTCGCATCTTGACTCACAGGGGGCACTCATTCTCCAGATGGGATCCTAAAAGTATGCAATCCCTTTTCACTGAGCTATCACGTTTCACTGCCCTCCGCTTAAACTTGTTCGTCCCGAACAAGGATAGTACTGCAACCTTTATAAGGAGATAACCTCTCTAAATGAACGACTTTAATTTTGCTCCTGGCCTTTCTCGCCAACTGGATGCGGTATACTACATCGTTGAGCCGCTTTATCACCTTATAAGGGCCTTCCCAGTGTGTTTGCAGTTTTGGCGATAATCCCTTTTTCCTTTGCGGATTATGAAGCATAACTAGCTGCCCTTCCTGAAATCCCTTGGAGTTTGCTCGTAGATCATATCTGGCTTTCATTTTATCACTCATCAGTTGTGTGCGCTTTCTGATGGTTCCATGAATTTCATTCAGCTGTCTTCGTTTGTCAGCTACATAACTGCTACATGAAACTTCCGTAGATGAGTAGGCACCGAATTTCAGATCTGCAGGTAATCTTATGTCACAACCGAAAATAGCCTTAGCTGGTGTTGTAGATGTTGTATCGTGAGTTGCCGATCGGTATGCCATTAAGAAGAGGGGTATGTGTTGGTCCCAATCTTTCTGGTTTCTGTCCACGACTTTCCTTAGGTGTTCCTCAAGCGTACGATTAAATCTTTCAACCATTCCATCGGACTGTGGGTGCAAAGGGGTTGTACGAGTTTTGCGTATGCCCATCAATTCACTCATTTCCCTGAATATTGTTGACTCGAAATTTCTGCCTTGATCCGAGTGCAACTCGAGGAGAGCTCCGAATCTGCAGACCCAATTATTGATAAATGCATCTGCAACGGTCTTAGCTTCTTGATCGGGAATGGGGTACACTTCTGGCCATTTACTAAAATAGTCGATTACGACGAGAACATATTTGTTGCCGGAATCACTAATTGGAAACGGACCTGCTATGTCCACTGCAATACGCTCAAATGGCGCTCTCACGTTGTATAAATGCATCTTCCCCTGGCTGCGACGGCTCGGTCCCTTGGCAGCTGTACACTTTTCACAAGCACTAATCCAGTCAACCACCGATTGCTGGCAACCAACCCAATAAAATCGTGTTTTAATTTTCTCGACTGTTTATGTCATTCCCAAATGTCCTCCGCTTGGCCCACTATGGTATTCCTTGAGAATTTCGCTTATTCTTGCCTTGGGTACGACAATCAAGTTCTTCGTGGTTTCTCCATCTTCGCTCTCCCACAGGCGGAATAGGCATCCATCTTGCAGCTTTAAGCTATTCCATTGAGCCCAATATGCTTTAGTTATGGGGCTTTCAGTCGAGATTTCGTTACAATCAGGCCGTTTTCCTTCACTCTTACTTGATACGATTTTTGCCAAATCTGGGTCATTTCGTTGTTCTTCTTTTATCTTTTCCGCTGCCCATTCATCGTCGGTAAAACAGCCATTAAGCGCACATCGACTACTCCTTCTTTCCCTTCACCTTTAGAACAGTGCTTACATTCCATACTGCAAGGACGTCGTAATAGATCATCAGCATTCCCGTGGTTTCCGCCTCTGCGATGTTCTATTGTGAAATCGTAGCTTTGGAGTCTCTCAATCCATCTCGCAACCTGACCTTCGGGATTTTTGAACTGTAATAGCCAGCGCAGAGCAGCGTGATCCGTTCTCAACAAGAACTTTTGTCCATACAAGTACTTGTTAAAGTGCTTCACGCACTGCATAACCGCCAAAAGTTCTCTCCGTGTTACACAGTAATTTCGCTCTGGCTTTGATAAGATCTTGCTGAAGTAGGCTATTACTCTTTCATGTCCGTCAATAACTTGCGACAGGACACCTCCAATCCCGAATCCACTTGCATCTGTATCCAAAATAAATTTTTCGCCAGGTATTGGATACGCAAGGATCGGAGCTGTACACAATAGCTCTTTCAATCTGTTGAATGCCTTCTCCTGTTCGCTTTTCCACTCAAAAGGACAATTTTTCCTCGTTAATGCATGCAGACTACCAGCCACGTCTGCAAAGCCTGGAACAAAGCGTCTGTAATAGGTGCAAAGACCCAAGAAGCTGCGTAGCTCATGCAAACTAGTTGGTCTTGGCCACTCCCTTACTGAGTCTATCTTATCTGGATCTGTGTGTACTCCTTCAGGTGTGACTTTATGTCCAAGGTACTTGACTTCTTTCTTGAAGAACGAGCATTTCTTTGCGCTCAGCTTCTACCCTGAAGCTCCTAATCGCATCAATACTTCTTCCAAATTCTTCAAGTGGTCCTCGAAGTCCTTTCCCATAACGATGATGTTATCTAAGTACACCAGACACGTTTTCCAGTGGAGACCCTTTAGCACATGTTCCATTAAGCGTTCAAATGTAGCTGGAGCATTACACAATCCGAATGGCATAACCAAAAATTGCCATAGTCCATCGCCGGCACTGAATGCTGTATTTTCCTTGTCTTGTTCGTCTACTGCCACTTGCCAATATCCGCTTTGTAAATCCAGCGTTGAGAACCAATTTGAACCAGAAAGTGTGTCCAACGTATCGTCGATTCGAGGTAATGGATAACTATCTTTCTTCGTTACCTCATTTAGTTTACGATAATCTACACAGAAACGTGTGGAGCCATCCTTCTTCTTGACTAATACCACTGGAGAACTCCAGGGGCTCGCTGATGGCTCTATGACGTTGTTCTGAAGCATTTCCTTCAGCAATACATTCACCTCTTCTCTCTTTGCCAGAGGTACTCTTCTTGACGCTTGACGAATGGGTTTGGCATCACCAGTGTTGATTGTGTGTTTCACCATCTTTGTTCTGCCTTCGTTTTTACCCTTTTCAGCAAATACTGACCAATGTCTTGCCAAAAGTTGGCTGGCAATCCTCCTCTGCTCTATGGATAAGTCTTTGCTCCATTCTTTCGTGAGATCGTCGAGCACCTTCTTATCAGCTGGTATCTTCATTTTTGTGTCTCGAGGCTGGCTTTCACAGTTTACAATTGCCGAAATTGCCCGGCAATTTCCAATTATCTGTCCTTTCTCTATGGTTTTAGCGGAATTTGCAAGATTGACCACTCTTACTGGCACTATTCTGTTCTGCTGTTCTTCTACGAGGGTTTTTCCAATGATGATGTCATCCAGTACAAATTTCATCCGTCTCCACAACCCACAACTTGTTCTTCTCCACATCTCCGTCCATTTTGGCCCATATGACTGCCTCTGACTTTGCTGGGATTTTTGTCCGCCGCGATACAATGGCTTGTCGGATACCTCCATACTTGTCCTCACCAACAGATAACGGTATTTCGGTGTTCGCATATTCAACATTCGGCTTTTCAAATCTAGGGTGAATCCATTCCGAATCATAAAATCCACACCTAAGATTAATTCGTCTACAATATCCGCAAACTACAAACTCGTGCGTCACTGTAGTGGTGCCGATAGTGATTTTCCGTGTAACTTTTCCCAGTACCGGTGCATCATCTCCAGTTGCCGTACGCAATCTTATTCCCAGAAGCGGCTCGATTCCCCGAACGAGATCCCTTCTAATTATGGAATGTGATGCACCCGTATCCAATGTTACCACGATTTTTCTTCCATTTACTACGCTGTCGACAGTTAGGCTGTTGATTTTCCGTGCCATCTGAGAAACGAAGATTCTGGGGCTACATGTTGTGGGAGTCAGATCAAGCCCCTCGAGACTGACTCCATCTAGTTTGTCGACGGCTTTTCAACGTTTTCTGATTCCCTACTTTGGAATCTGACTTGCTTTGGAGGTCTTACCGGTGAGCGTGATCTAGAACGTTTCCGTCTCGATTGGCAATTACGGGCCATGTGTCCGACCTCTCCGCAGGTGAAGCATTTGCCCGTGAAACTTTGGCCGCTTTCAACTTGTACCTGACGGGCTCTGTATACTGGCTGGCACACCAAGGCTGCTGTCTCTGAAGTTAAAGCGCTAGCTACTGTCTCCATATATGTAGCTTTCGGATTAGTTATCGCAAAACGCTTTATCTCCGCATCGCGAAAGCCATATGCGAAGGTGCCCATCATACACCTCTCAGTGATCTCTCCTGGGTAGGCAAGAAGAGCCAACCGCTCCACTTCCGCCGCAAACTGTTGAAGAGACTCACCACTCTTTTGTACACGTGTTCGTAGCTCTACTTGGTACATCTGCTTGCGATGTTCATTACCATACTTGCGCTGAACTGCATTCATTAAGCTTTCATAGCAGTCTCGCTCACTTTCTGAGATAGTTTGAAGCACAGCGGCAGCACCTTTCAACGAAACAGTTAATGCAGCCACTTTTTCGTGAGCACTCCAACCATTTGTGCTAGCGGTAGTCTCAAACTGCATTCTGAAGACACTAAATGTTGTGGTTCCATCATAGGTAGGAGGCTTCAGTTTTATTGAGGATAAAGCTGGCACAGGCAGCTGTAGTAGGTGAATTCTTTGCTCTAATTCGTTTTGCTTTTGCTCGTTCGCAATTTATTTTTGTTCTACAGATGTTTCGAACGATTCCTGCCGTGTCTCAATTTCACAAACCTTCCTGTCTACCATCTCGGACATTTCTTTCATCTGCTGTGAGTTTTGTTCCGCTAGTAGAGCAAGTCGTATTTCACTCTGCTGTAACTGTTCTTTAACATCCTCTCTGACAGCTTGAGCATTTTGTTGTAATCGCTCCTGTATCCTCTCATCGACTGCTTGCTTCGGGGTTTCAGCATTTTGTTCTAATTGTTCCTTGACAGCTTGAGAATTTTGTTGTAACTATTGCTGCATCTTCTCATCTCTCTGCTGCATTCTCTCTTCGGCTGCTTGAGAATTTTGTTTTAACTGCTGCTGCATATCCTGTTTAAAGGATTGCATTATCCCGATAAGTGCGCTCATGTCAAAGTTACCCGTGTTAGGTTCTTGTGGTGTTTCTTCGTGGCGAGATGTCGTTGGCTCTTCACACTGGAATTCATGCTCATCGACGTCTATACCCTGCTCCTCTAAAGCGCTTCTTAATCGCACCTGCAGCTCCGCTTTAAGCCCTTGTGTTTGCAAATTTAAGCGCTCAAGCTCCTTCTTGAGCTGCTCCAATCTCAGTTTTTCGAATTTAACCATTGTTTATTACAGATACACAATCCCACTTCTGACACCAATTGTTACGAAATTGCCCTCTTGACAATTTACTCTGTTACAAAATTGCCCTCCTGACAATTCCTCTAACTCTCTGTACTCGGACTCGTACCGCTGGATTGTGTAGTAATCAAACAATCGCTGGTTAAATTAAAATAATTAGCTTTATTTAATTATTGCTATTTACACATTTAATATTAGGCTTAAAGTTTACTTAGTTATGATTTGCACTTTATTTAACACTTTATTTAATAAGTAATTTCATCACTTTATTTAATAATGAATTTCATCACTTTGCACAATTACAAATACTGCTGCTTTGATTATAATGCTAGATGCACACACTTTTACGGTCTCTGATCTACTGTCTTCGAGTTTGAATAGTCTTGTCGCTTTTATAGTTTTCGAATGGTTGGTGTAGAAACTTCTACGCTATTCTCGTAGTTTCTAGAAGCTTCTATCCTCTTCGACAGAAGTCGAGAATATTCTTTTTGATATTACCGACAGATGGTTCTTGAATAAACTTTTATTCGAATAGTTCGCATCTTGACTCACAGGGGGCACTCATTCTCCAGATGGGATCCTAAAAGTATGCAATCCCTTTTCACTGAGCTATCACGTTTCAATATATTCAAAAGTAAAATATTTCCTATGCATGTATACTTATTTTATGTTGTCAAGTGTTCTAATATACACACATCATAGTTTCTCATGACATGGCAAAACTTTATTAAACGCAAAATCACCAATGCCTGGTTTTAAGCCCCACTTTCCGTATAAAAAAGCTTTGCCATGTAGAAAATTCATTCTTGTGTATTTTACCCCAGCCACAAAAATCAAAAAATAAAAATTTGATTTCAAATCATTCGCTTCTGCAGTGAGCACACTCACACACTAATATTATTCATACGAATGTGCAAACAACAATAGCAATGTGTGTCGCTAACGATTGATACATATTCACGACTGCTCCGTGAAATTGCCGATGATTTTTCCAATGTGGTTGCCATACACTTCAATTAGTTGATTCTCACTCAAGAGGGCAAAGAAATGCCTTTCTGTATATTTTCTTTGGTAGTTTATTACCTTTGCACGAAGCAAAACGAAAAACAAGAATGTCTACAGGTTTTGCCCTTGCATTGCCGAGCAACTTCGGGCATTCAGTTAAAATAATTATGCCATAGTCAGCCACGCAATTTTAACTCATTTCGCTGAGTGAAGAGAACGATGTAGTATATTTGTCTTTGGTTTCATCACACCAGATTGACGTTTTCGGCACAATATAACTTATTCCTCTCCGGCTTCCTAATATCAAAGACAATATACTACAAAGATATTACATCGTTCTCTTCACTCAGCGAAATGAGTTAAAATTGCGTGGCTGACTATGGAGAAATTATTAACTCAACACCTGGTTTTTTCGTTCTATATGTGCGTGTTTGTTTACTAGTATGTGCGAATTTTTCTATGCTTGCTTACAGGTTTACGGCATGCATACACGTATGAGTGTATGTATAAGAATGTAGAAATGGTATTTTTATTTATTTGTTGGAATTGGAATGAAAACGAATTTCAATCATAGCAATCGAAGAGGAGGCATTAGCTTTATGTCACCAGCGGGCCTGTTGTAGTGTGCTCTGGTGTGTACATGCATTTTGAGTGGCTGTAGAGAAAGAAACAATCAGCCAAGTCGACTTTGTTAACGCCTGCACACATGCTATTTAGATATATTATTACACAATTGTTCTTATTCGGCACTGTATAATATTAAATGTATTCAGAAACAGCATTCATTTCATTTCAAACAAAAATTTGTAAAAATTCCAAAAAATTTAAACTTATATTGAAATTAATGCACTTTACAATATATACGAGTATTTAAAAAAAACTACTTTGTAAATATTAGCACTACTATATGTAAGTTAATTGCATTTGAATAATTTCTTTTACGTAGGTAGGCTAATTATGGGAATATTTTTTAAATTTATATTGTACATTAGTAAAAAAAAGAAAAAATTTGTGTTTAAAATTAATAAATAATAATATGTATTTATTTAATTTATTGCTTTATCCCCAAAAAAAGCCACCATCGAATTGCACAGCAAAACTCCATGGCTGCACCAGCAGAAGACTAAAAGTTATTTTTTGCGGAATGTTATGTACAGAATTATAGAAATTTTAGTTGATTCAGAATTGCACCAGGAAATACTTTGACTGTCTAAACTCCAAAATCAACAATACTGGTCTTTAGCTCAATGGTTTGCTTGTTGGTCTATAGTTTTTGTGGCTTACGGTTCGAGCCCCAGCAAAATGCTGTGTTTTATCGGATATCTTTTTTATATTAATAATCATTTTTATAAATAGTAGTAAAAGTATTTTACTATTTTCCATAAATTAACCAGTATTATATCATTTTACTGGACCAAAACTAGAGCAGAATTATTTCATACCTGTTATAGAAGAAACGGTGGAGTATTATGAAATTCAACCTTGACAAATCATATACATACATACATATGTATGCACATTTTTGTCGTTTGATCATTTTTGCAGGTAGCGAATTGTGCCATAAAAATAATGAAATGAAATTAAAAGCGTAATTTCTCGTATTGGAGTTTTTGTTGTATGATGTGCGGTGTGGCTTCTTTAAATATATAAAGTGAAGCAGAATTATAATTCAATTTGTCATGAAATTTTGGATATGTCAATATTTTCAGTATGGAGAAATACAAATTTTCGCTTTAGCAGCATGCGATGAAACATTTTTTGAGTCTATCTGAAGAAAGACTAATTATGCACAAAAGACCATATTTGCTCAAATTAATGATAATTTTATAATATTCATATGTTCGACTGTTCAATTGGATTCAGGTTTGGCGATTGTCTAGGGTGTTCCAGCTGTTTTGGCGTTTTATATAAAGCAGCCATTTTTTGCCGATCTTGGCTGTATTCTTGGGATCGTTGTCTTCCTGGAATATCCACCTCGACCAAAGCATACATTTTCAACGCTCGATGGCAAATTTACTCTGAGTATGTTCAAATATTAAATTTTGTTCATTGTTGACTCAATGAACACCAGGTTTCCTACTCCACTGGCCGCCAGACACCCCCACACCATAACAGACCCACCGCCGTGTTCTACTATTGCCGCGATATTTTGTTTAGCGACTGCTTGGTTTGTCATTCAATAGATTTTAGGTGGTTTTTTTGGGCGAAATACTTTCAAACATACTTTCATAGCTAAAAACCACATTTCTCCAAAAAGAAGATTTAATTTTTGCATGCTTTTCAGCGAACTCCAATCGGCGCTTTTAATTTGTTTTTGATATCAACGGCTTCATTCTAGGAACTATACGATCTAAACCATTATCACTTGCTCCCTTACTTCTTCAGCAATTTTTATGGTACTTTCAGCAGGATTTTCCACGCCCTTCTAACAATTTCCTTATTATCTGTCTCCTAAAGGTTCTTGGATCTGCCAGAAGGCAGACGATATTCCACTTTCTTTGTTTCAGTGAATTTCCTTGGAATATTTTTTATAGTATTTCGATTTCTACCAATGATTTCACCGATTTCACTCAGTGGATTTGCCTTCTGTAGATAATTTTAAAACATAACCAGCCAAGAGTCCTTAAAAGAAGCTCTGATCGAAGTATTGCATAGTGTTGCAAAAAACTCAATGGCAAAGCGATAAAAAGCAGTTATTAAAGGCAAGGGCAAGCAAATCAAGTAATAATTTTGACTTACATTTAATTTCAGACAGAATTTATCATTTATTTGAAACTGTATACTTTTTTTTGACGCGTGAATTTGTGAGTTTTTACATTTTTATTTGGATTTAAGTGTATTTATGTAAATAATTTTTATTCATATTAGTATTAACAAATAAGTAAGAAGGTAAGCTTTCAAAAAATTGAAATGCATTTCGAATATTTTCATTATGAACAAGGATATTATCTTTCAAAGTAGCCCATTGCATCTGTATACTTTATTTTGACGCTGACTGTATGTATTTATGTATGAACACTGATTTTCCGTATTTACATAGTATTATGATATGTTGATGTTTGAAGTAAATTTTATGAACTTCAATATCTAGCAATAAATGCATATTTTCTTGTTATACATTGATTTACAAAGTTTTGTAAATAAAACCGTATATAATGCAATAACCTATATACTCGTACATATAAACATTTCTTTCCTATGGAAAATGTAGTTCAACCATGATTATATTCCAACGCATGATAAACCACTTCATAATCGAAAATTATTTTAATCAAAAATCTGTAAAAAATTATTTCTAGTAACTATTTAAAAATCCAAGAAATTTCAATTTTATATTACGATAAATAATGTTTAGTAAAACATGTTTTAACATAAGGTGCGTCTTTTTGCCATATGACATTTACCTCTAAAAATGTCTACATGATGTGTGCAGGGCTTACCCAAGTCGACTTGCTTACATGTTTTTTAACAAACGCCATTCGAAATACTACAACCGGCAACTCAATACTTCACTCGCCTTGACGTGGAGTCTTTAGTTATGGAAACTAATAAAAATATGCAAAAACTTCTTACTGCTTCGTGCTTCTTTATGCATATGAACTTGTCTTTGGACGTGTATCCACTTATATACATAGAAAATACTTTGAATCAAATAATCTGTCTTGACCTACATTCGTGAATAATATTTGGTACTTCTTTCCAGTTTTGTTTTTTAATTATTTGCTGTCTAAGTTCTTCTATGCAACTGCATGTTTTTTTTTGTAATTTTATAATGATATTAATTTAATTATATACTTTTAAGTTAATTTTTATTTGGTAAATAATGTATTAGTATAAAAGAAATATCAAAAATTTTAATACATCTGCAAATTTCTTCCTTTTCCTACCATAAGAATAAAATCCAATCTAACAATTTACTTAATATAGCATATACGGAAAATCAAAAACTTCCTAAAATTGCACATACTCATTGCCGAACGAAATGTTTGATTGGATTAGATTTTGTGAAATTTATGAGCTTCTTCAGACGAATTGAGGAAAAGCATAAAAAAACTAACATAAACAAAGGTATTGAAATCGTACAAAACTAACACAATTTCATGCCCACATGAATTTATGTATGTGAGTTAAGAAACACCGTTTTGACTATTTTTAGAAGATATAAATTTCTTTGCTGTAATGATCTCCTATGGCAGCAGCAATTCAATGTGGATCAGTAAAATTATTTAATACTGGATCATTTATGCTAATGTATAAACTATTCTTAATATTTTTTATAAAAATAATTATTAGTTTGCTTTCAAAAAAAGGTTGAACAATTAAAAAAATATAAAAATAAAGACATTTCTCAGCGGACTTGAACCCGGGATCATAAAATCGATAGACCAACTCTTTAATACTTGCACTATCGATCTTTATAAAAGATCCTATGCATGCATATTTATTTTATATTGTCAAGTGTTCTAATATGCACGCATTATGCTTCTTCATGACATGGCAAATCTTTCTTATACGCAAAACCACAAATGCTTTGTTTTAGACCCTACTTTCCGAATAAAAAACCTTTGCCATACAGAAAATTCATTCTTGTGTATTTTACCCCAGCCACACAAATTAGAAAATAAAAATTTCAGTATGTTGATTCTCACTCAAGAGACCAATGAAAGGTCTTTCTTTATATCGTCTTTGCTAATACTATAGAAAGTTTTTCTGCACTGTTTTTTGTACAAAATGTTCCAATGAATATATTGAAACGTGATAGCACAGTGAAACGGGATTGCGTACTTTTAGGATCCCATCTGGAGTTTGAGAATGAGTGCACCACCCTGTGTGTGTAAAGTCAGGACACAATCTATTCGAATAAAAGCTTCTTTCGTAGTAGAGATTGTGGTGTAAAGAATTATCTCAAAAGTAAGAACTTCCTGAGGTGTGTATATTGTTCTAGAAAGATCCAGAAACTTCTAGTGTATTGTAGAAGTTTCCATCTCAACCATTAGAAACTATGAAAGCACAAGACTGTGCAAAGTCGAATACATTCGAACAGAGATCGTAACAGTGTGTACATCGTGCATTCAAATCGAAGCAGCAGCATTTGCAATATGATGAAATTAGTTATTAAATAAAGTGATTAATGAATTGTAAAATAAAGTGCAAATTGTAACAAAGTAAACTTTAAGCCTAATATTAAGTTTGTAAATTGCAATAATTAAATAAAGTTAGTAATTTTATTTAACCAGTGACTGTTTAATTACTACAGTGGTACGAATCTGAGTACAGAGAGTTAGAGTAAATTGTCAAGAGGGCAATTTCGTAATGGAATAAATTGTCAAGAGGGCAATTTCGAAACAATTGGTGACAGAAGTGGGATTGTATATCTGTGATAAACAATGGTTAAATTAGGGTATAGACGTCGATGAGCATGAATTCCAATGTGAAGACCCAGCAGCATCTCGACAGGAAGAAACACCCCCAGAAACTAACACGGGTAACTTTGACAGGAGCGCACTTATCAAGGATATACAGATGCAGCTACAACAAAATGCTGAGTCCGTCGAAAAGAGTGTTGCATCCGTCGAAAAGAGTGTCGCATCCGTCAAACAAGACTTTGAAAAGAGTGCTGAATCCCTCAAGCCAGCAGTCGATGAGAGGATACAGGAGCGATTACGGCAAAATGCTCAAGCTGTCAGAGAGGATGTCAAAGAACAGTTACAGCAGAGTGAAATACGACTTGCTCTACTAGCGGAACAGAACTCACAGCAGATAAAAGAAATGTCCGAGATGGTAGACAGGAAGGTTTGTGACATTGAGACATGCAAGAATCGTTCGAAAAAACTGTAGTATAAAAGCAGAACGAATTTAAGCAACAAATAGAGCAAAGAATTCGCCTACTACAGGAAGGTGCATTGCCTGTGCCAGCTTTATCCTCAATAAAACTGACGCCTCCGACTTATGATGGAACCACGACATTTAGCGTGTTCAGAATGCAGTTTGAGACTACAGCTAGCACAAATGGTTGGAGTGCTCGCGAAAAATGGCTGCATTAACCGTTTCATTGAAAGGTGCTGCCGCTGGTGTGCTTCAAACTATCTCAGAAAGTGAACGAGACTGCTATGAAAGCTTGATGAATGCCGTTTAGCGCAAGTATGGTAGTGAACACCGGAAGCAGATGTACAAAGTAGAGCTACGAACATGGGTACAGAAGAGTGTTGAGTCTCTACAACAGTTTGCGGCGGAAGTGGAGCGGTTGGCTCATCTTGCCTACCCACTGAGAGGTGTATGATGGACACCTTCGTATATGGCTTTCGCGATGCGGAGATAAAGCGTTCTGCGATAACTAATCCGAAAGCTACATATATTGAGACAGTAGCTAGCGCTTTAACTTCAGAAACAGCAGCCTTGGTGTGCCAGCCAGTCAGGTACAAGTCGAAAGCGAACAAAGTTTCACGGGCAAATGCTTTACCTGCGGAGAGGTCGGAAACATGGCTCGTAATTGTCAGTCGAGACGAAAACTTTCACGCTCACCGGAAAGACCTCCAAAGCAAATCAGATTCCAAAATCAGAAAATGTTGATAAGCCGTCGCCAAACTAGATGGAATCAATCTTGAGGGGCTTGAACTGACTCCCACAACATGTAGCCCCAGAATCTTCGTTTCTCAGATGGCACAGAAAATCAACAGCCTAACTGTCGACAGCGTAGTAAATGGAAGAAAAATCGTCGAAACCAAATACGGGTGCATCACATTCCATAATTAGAAAGGATCTCGTTCGGGGAATCGAGCCGCTTCTGGGAATAAGATTGCGTACGGCAACTGGAGATGATGCACCGGTACTGGGAAAAGTTACACGGAAAATCACTATCGGCACCACTACAGTGACGCACGAGTTTGTAGTTTGCGGATATTGTAGACGAATTAATCTTAGGTGTGGATTTTATGATTCGGAATGGATTCACCCTAGATTTGAAAAGCCGAATGTTGAATATGCGAATACCGAAATACCGTTATCTGTTGGTGAGGACAAGTATGGAGGTATCCGACAAGCCATTGTATCGCGGCGGACAAAAATCCCAGCAAAGTCAGAGGCAGTTATATGGGCCGAAATGGGTGGAGATGTTGAGAAGAACAAGTTGTGGATTGTGGAGAGTGATGAAAAATTTGAACTTGATGACATCTTAATTGGAAAACCCCTCGAAGAAGAACAGCAGAACAGAATAGTGCCAGTAAGAGTGGTCAATATTGCAAATACCGCTAAAACCATAGAGGAAGGACAGATTATTGGAAATTGGCAGGCAATTTCGGCAATTGTAAATTGTGAGAGCCAGCCACGAGACACGAAAATTAAGATACCAGCTGATTAAATGGTATTCGACGATCTGACGAAAGAATGGAGTAAAGACTTATCCATAGAGCAGAGGAAGACTGCCAGCCAACTTTAGGGCAAGACATTGGTCAGTATTTGCTGAAAAGGGTAAAAACGAACTCAGAACAAAAATGGTGAAACACACAATCAACACTGGTGATGCCAAACCCATTCGTCAGGCATCAAGAAGAGTACCTCGGGCGAATAGAGAAGAGGTGAATGTGTTACTGAAAAAAATGCATCAGAACAACGTCATTGAGCAATCAGCGAGCCCCTGGAGTTCTCCAGTAGTCCTAGTCAAGAAGAAGGATGGTTCCACACGTTTCTGTGTAGATTATCGTAAACTAAATGAGGTAACGAAGTAAGATAGTTATCCATTACCTCGCATCGACGATACGTTGGACACACTCTCTGGTTCAAATTGGTTCTCAACGCTGGATTTACAAAGCGGATATTGGCTAGTGGCAGTAGACGAACAAGACAAGGAAAAGACAGCATTCAGTGCTGGTGATGGACTATGGCAATTTTTGGTGATGCCATTCGGACTGTTCAATGCTCCAGCTACATTTGAACGCTTAATGGAACATGTGCTAAGGGGTCTCCACTGGAAAACGTGCCTGGTGTACCTAGATGACATCATCGTTATGCGAAAAGACTTCGAAGACCGCTTGAAGAATTTGGAAGAAGTATTGATGCGATTAGGAGCTTTAGGGTTGAAGCTGAGCGCAAAGAAATGCTCGTTCTTCAAGAAAGAAGTCAAGTACCTTGGACATAAAGTCACACCTGAAAGAGTACACACAGATCCAGATAAGATAGACTCAGTAAGGGAGTGGCCAAGACCAACTAGTTTGCATGAGCTACGCAGCTTCTTGGGTATTTGCACCTATTACAGACGCTTTGTTCCAGGCTTTGCAGACGTGGCTGGTAGTCTGCACGCATTAACGAGGAAGAATTGTCCTTTTGAGTGAAAAAGCGAACAGGAGAAGGCATTCAACAAATTAAAAGAGCTATTGTGGACAACTCCGATCCTTGCGTATCCAATTCCTGGCGAAAAATTTATTTTGAATACAGATGCAAGTGGAATCGGGATTGGAGGTGTCCTGTCGCAAGTTATTGACGGACATGAAAGAGTAATAGCCTACTTCAGCAAGATGTTATCAAAGGCAGAGCGAAATTACTGTGTAACACGGATAGAACTTTTGGCGTTTATGCAGTTGGTGAAGCACTTTAACAAGTACTTGTATGGACGAAAGTTCTTGTTGAGAACGGATCACGCTGCTCTGCTCTGACAATTACAGTTCAAAAATCGCGAAGGTCAGGTTGCGAGATGGTCTTAAAGAGAGACTCTAAAGGTCCGATTTTACAATAGAATATCGCAGAGGCGGAAGCCACGGGAATGCTGATGCATTATCACGACGTCCTTGCAATATAGAATGTAAGCACTGTTCTAAAGCTGATGGGAAAGAAGGAGTAGTCTATGTGCGTTTAATGGCTGTTTTACCATGTAACGAACTAACTTACGCTGGGGTATACTTAGCGGTGTCCAGGGTTCGTCAACAGAAATTTATTCTAACAAGTGAATTTTTGTATTTTTATAGTTTTTTTTATTTATTTAACATTCTATTCTACTTAAAGAACTAACATATAGTTTCACTCAGTAATTAAATTATATCGTAGGTTGCTAGCTAGCGTAGTGTCTAGCTGTGTACTCCCAGTGGAGTCGGTAAAAACCTTAAACCACTGTTCTGTCAGCATCAGTTGATGTCCCAGTGGAGTCGGTAAAAACCTTAAACCACTGTTCTGTCTGCATCAGTTGATGTCCCAGTGGAGTCGGTAAAAATCTTAAACCACTGTTCTGTCTGCGTCAGTTAATGTCCCAGTGGAGTCGGTAAAAACCTTAAACCACTGTTCTGTCTTCGTACTCTAGTGTCCCAGTAGAGTCGGTAAAAACCTTAAACCACTGTTCTGTCTTTGTACTCTAGTGTCCCAGTGGAGTCGGTAAAAACCTTAAACCACTGTTCTGTCTGCGTTAGTTAATATAGAGTATTTAAACTTGGCATATACATCACACCCTAATCTTCTGTTTGCTAAACACTCACTCTCATCTTATCTCTTGATCTCTCGAGTGATATTACAATAACACACACAAATGTATACATTCACATTCATTTAGTACTAAGCTAGTCTTTATATTCTTATTCTCTTGTAATAAAAAGTCAGTAATATTCCGAACTCGAAACGGATTGTTTAACTTGCCTTTCGCACAGCTGATACACTACATATTTGGCGACGAGGACAAAACCAAAGTGAAGAGTCGATGACCACAGACAAATATACAGAATACAGACGAGGCACTAACCACAAAAAAAAAGAAAAAAAGAAGTGAACACTGAGTGGTAAATACATATAACACCAAAAACGAATGACATATGTAAATACATATAACAACATAAACGAATTAAACAACAAACAAGTACTTCACAAACAAAAATAAATATAATGGCAACTAAAAAGGAAGAAGCGGCAAATCAAAGTTTTAGCTCTAACCAAATTTCGGTGTTCCAGACATCTAACCTGGCTGAATTCAACCCCAACGTAGAGCCATGGAATGTGTGGAAAGAGCGCCTAGACATCCATTTCTGTGAAATCAATTGCACGGAGGAAAATGTTAAAAAGTCGATTTTGTTAAAATCAATAGGTGCTGTGGCGTACAAATTGTTGCATAGTTTGTGCAGCCCTGATTCCCCTGTGTCAAAGAAGTTTGATGAGATATGTGAGATATTGGACACGCCATACACACCACCAACAATTGTGTTCAGTGAGAGAAAAAAAATTTCATGTGGCAACAAAAAATGATGGAGAATCAGTTGCGGAATGGTATGCCCGAGTTAAAACATTGGCATTAAATTGTAAATTTAGCGTCAACTTAGAAGCGTTTGTTCTAAATCAATTTGTTATGGGCTTGCCAACTTACATATTCGAAATGTTATGTGAAGAAGATGAACGCCTAACAGTTCAAAGTGCGGTAAAAAAGGCGATGATCATGGAGACGAAAAATGTAACAAAGGCAGAGGAGAAGAATGGAAGTGCACTTAATTTTGTCAACCGGCAAAGGTTTGCAAAGAAATCTAACGGCAATGGTAGAGGCAATGTTGGCAGAGGCAGCGGTAGCAGAGGTGGTGGTGGTAGCGGCAGCAGTAACAGAGGCAATGTTGGCAGAGACAACAGAGGAGAGGGTGAAAGAATGCCTGCATGTTCTCACTGTGGTTGGCGAAATCATAGCTCGCAATCTTGCAAATACAAAGAGAGCAAATGTCATTCCTGTGGAAAAATCGGTAATTTGGCGACCGTTTGCTTCAATAAAAAGAGAAGTGTTAATTACGTAGCTAATGATAGTGATGAACAAAATGATAATGATATTTTCAATTATTCTATTTTTAGTGTGGCTGAAAACAACTCTAATGATGTGTATACTCTTCCTGTTGTCATTGATGGTATTAAGATGAAAGCTTTTTGTGATACAGGTGCCCCTTGCACATTGGTCCCTGCTTCGTTTCTCGAGAACAACAACATCAAGAAGGATTTTCGCCCATGTCAAATACCGTATGTCGATTATAGTGGTGACAGATTGAAACTAGTAGGCGAATATGATGCGTTGATTACATTTAAAGGTAATACCAAATCAGTTGTTGTTGTGGTTGTAGATACAATGAATCCACCCCTGCTTGGTCGTTCGTTTTTACGTTCGTTTAACTTTGAGTTGTTACAAATAAACAACATAAATAGGTAATAATCAAATGAGGCCTTAGTAAGTCAATTGAAAAATGAATTTTCCGAAGTTTTCCGTGAAAGTTTGGGTGAGTTTAAAATAAACAAAGTTTCGTTAAAAATCGAAAATAATGCAACACCCACATTTTTTAAACCAAGACCTTTGCCATTAGCGTGGAAAGGCAAGATAGAAGAAAAATTAC
The DNA here is from genome assembly GCA_920105625.2 of Clusia tigrina. NCBI lineage: Eukaryota > Metazoa > Arthropoda > Insecta > Diptera > Clusiidae > Clusia > Clusia tigrina. Next base: position 49,241,286 of record OV050031.1, on the reverse strand, counting down.
GCGATTTAATTAAATCCGGGGTATTAGAGCCTGTAGATAATTCCGATTGGGAAACACCATTGGTACCCATTTTAAAACCCATCGGTGATTTGCGAATCTGTGGCGACTACAATAAGTTCTTAATGGACTTCAAGTACCCTCTACCCAGAATTGATGAGATTTTTGCATCATTGGAGGGCGGTAAAATTTTTACCTTTCATTTGTCAAATGCTTACAATCAGCTTGTTCTAGATGAAAGTTCGCAATTGTTATGTGCGTGGAGTACCCATATTTGTACTTTAAAAGTAAAACGTCTACCCTTTGGCGTCAAAACGGCAGCAGCCATTTTTCAAAAAACTATGGAAAATTTACTAAGAGATATTTCATATGTAGTTGTTTACCAAGATAACATTACTGTCACGGGCAGAAATATGCAAGAGCATTTAAAAACATTAAAATTGGTTTTACGAAAACTACAATCGTCTGGATTGAAACTTAATATTTCGAAATCTGTATTTTTTAATCCGAAATTTCATATATGGGGTTTAACATTGACAAAAATGGATTACGCAAAAACAATGAACGCATTTTAAGCGTAATATCTGCTCCTATTCCTAGCAACGTTTCGGAACTTAGAGCTTTTGTCGGAATGGCAAATTATTATTCAAAATTTATTGATAATTTTGCACAAATCATGTCCCCGTTATATAGTCTATTGACTAAAGATGTACAATTTGCTTGGACGGAAAAGTGCCAAAGCTCTTATGATGACATAAAAAAGGCCATAGCGTCAGACCAAGTTTTGGTCCATTTCAATCCTGATTTGCCACTTGTATTAACCACTGATGCTTCAAATAATGCTGTAGCTGGAATTTTAGCACATCAATTTTCGGATTCGACTAAGCCGATTGCTTTTGTTTCCAGGGCACTTTCCAAAAGTGAGAAAAATTACAGCACATTAGAAAATGAAGCTTTATCGATTGTGTTATGTGTTACAAAACTAAAGCAGTATTTATTGGGAAACCACTTTTGTTTGCGCATTGATCATCGTCCACTTTTAGCCATATTTGGAAGCGACAAAGGTTTACCAGCAATGGCGTCAGCTCGAATGCAGCGCTGGGCATTATTCCTTTCTGGTTTCAATTATACTATAGAACACGTTAAAGGAATTCAAAATGAAGCTGATAGCATTTCAAGGATGCCACAAAGTAGTCTTGGGAACCAACAAAAATTTGAAAACTCATACATCAATTTAATAGAAAATGAGTCAAATGTTAGCATGAATTTTAAAGATATATCTCGCGAGACGAGACGAGATCCCATTTTATCTAAAGTGGCAGAGTTTGTTTTAAATGGAACTCTAAGTAATATTAGAGATGAAAATTTTACACCATATCGTGAGAAGTATACTCAACTCACTGTTGAATATGGTTGTATTTTGTGGGGATACAGAATAATTATTTCACAAAAATTAAGATCAAAAGTTTTAAATGAACTGCATCTTTCACATCTTGGAATAGTGAAAACTAAATGTCTGGCTAGATCTTATTTGTGGTGGCCAGGTATTGATAAGGACATTGAAAATTTGATATCAAAATGTTTGTCATGTCAAAAATTGCAGACTAGTCCTGAAAAAAGTGCATTAATTCCATGGGTACCTAATGATGCAATATGGAGTCGAATACATATCGACTTCGCTGGCCCAATAAGAAATTTTTATTTTTTTGTCATTATCGATTCGTTTTCGAAATTTATTGAAGTCTTTAAAACCAAGGAGATAACAACAGCTTTTACCATAAATAAACTACGAGAGACGTTTGCCTGTTATGGTTTGGTTGACACACTTGTAAGTGACAACGGCATTCAATTCACGTCCAATGATTTCAGACAATTTTTATCCTTAAATGGTATAAAGCATATCCTGACAGCTCCGGGACATCCGTTTACGAATGGTCAGGCAGAAAATTTAGTGAAAACATTAAAAAAATCGATTTTGGCAAACTTAGATCAAAACAAAGATGCTAATTTGGACCAAATACTATGCCGTTTCATGATGGATTATCGTAACATGCCGCATTGTAGCACAGACGAGTCTCCAGCGAAGATTTTTTTCGGCAGAAAACTTAAAACTAGATTTAGTCTTCTTAAACCGCCTACAACAATAGAAAAGATTAGATTCGCAAAACAACAACATAAAACATCATAAAGGAAATCGAAACACAAAATTTTGTAATGGTCAAAAGGTAATGATACGCGATTACCGCAATCCTAAAAAGCCGGGTTGGACTCAGGCAATAATAAAAGAAAAACAGGGACCTCAATCGTATTCGTGTATCTTACCACACAACAACCATGTGATCAAACGTCATCTTGATCAAATTAGAGGACAAAATACATCACAAATCCAAGAGCGCAGCGGAATCAATGTACAGTCATCTTCAAGCAATGGAAATTTTTCACCTGCACTGCAGCAGATACAGACGACGGAAGATGATTCACACATTGGAAGGAAGCTCAGACCACGAGAGGGAGGTAGAGTAATAAAAACCCCTAAAGTTGTTAGTGAATTAAATTGATATGTTTAAAATTTTTGTTATTTTATATTCAATTTTAAATTTTAATTATTGCTATTCAATTTGTAATTAAATTTTCTTCTTGAATGATATAACAGCTTTAGGAGGAGCATATAGAGTATTTAAACTTGGCATATACATCACACCCTAATCTTCTGTTTGCTAAACACTCACTCTCATCTCATCTCTTGATCTCTCGAGTGATATTACAATAACACACACACATGTATACATTCACATTCATTTAGTACTAAGCTAGTCTTTATATTCTTATTCTCTTGTAATAAAAAGTCAGTCATATTCCGAACTCGAAACGGATTGTTTAACTTGCCTTTCGCACAGCTGATACACTACAGTTAATGTCCCAGTGGAATCGGTGAAAACCTTAAACCACTGTTCTGTCTTTGTACTCTAGTCTCCCAGTGGAGTCGATAAAACCTTAAACCAGTGTTCTGTCTGCGTCAGTTAATGTCCCAGTGGAGTCGGTAAAAACTTAAACCACTGTTTTGTCTTTGTACTCTAGTGTCTTAATGGAGTCTGTTAAAACCTTAAACCACTGTTCTGTCTGCGTTGAGTTCCCTAAGTGTTCTCAGGAGCTAAGTTCTTCGCTGGTGTTGTCTCGAGGTGTCGGTATCGAAGAAAGAGAGCAGTTCCTCGGTTGCTGCTGCTTTTATAGCCCAGCTTCAGTACAGTTCTGTTATTTTACCAATTCAATTTAAACGCAACCGTCACTACTGCTGCAGAATTCGGCTTGTTGTCAAGCACGTGGCACTGTTTGTTGTTGCATGCTCTGTTGTTGTTATTGATGATGTCATGTGCGTCGATCATACTGTTTATTAGGGGTGGGTATCGCCGATTGCTTCTGATAGTGTAATAAATTACATTCTTCTAGAACAATCGACGTCGCGTGAGGTCCGTGGCTTCGATTGAAAAAATGATGGTGTGGCAGTAGAATTATGTTGGATTTTTTTGTTTAACTTATTCAAGTTTGGTTTTGTTGTTGGCGACGCAGTCAATGTGGGAGCGTAAATATGAGCGGTTTGAGAATTTACGTTCTCACAACCAGACGATGAATGGACACCAGAAAAGATAAAAGAAGAACAACGAAATGTCCCAGATTTGCCAAAAATCGTATCAACGTAAGAATCAAGGAAAATGACCCGATTGGAATGAAATCTCGACTGAAAGTCCCATAACTGAAGCATATTGGGCTCAATGGAATAGCTTAAAACTCCAATATGGATGTCTATTTATCAATAATTGGGTTTGCAGATTCGGAGCTCTCCTCGAGTTGCACACGGATCAAGGCAGAAATTTCGAGTCAACGATATTCAGGGATATGAGTGAATTGATGGGCATACGCAAAACTAGCACAACCTCTTTGCACCCGCAATCCGATGGAATGGTTGAAAGATTTAATCGTACGCTTAAGGAATACCTAAGGATAGTCGTGGACAGAAACCAGAAGGATTGGGACCAACACATACCCCTGTTCTTAATGGTATACCGATCGGCAACTCACGATACAACATCTACAACACCAGCTAAGTCTATTTTCTGTTGTGACATAAGATTACCTGCAGATCTGAAATTCGGTGCCTACTCATCTACGGAAGTTTCAAGTAGCAATTATATAACTGACAAACAAAGACAGTTGAATAAAATTCATGGAAACATCAAAAAGCGCACACAACTGATGAGTGATAAAATGAAAGCCAGATATGGTGTACGTACAAACTCTAAGGGATTACAGGAAGGGGAGCTAGTTATGCTTCATAATCCGCAAAAAAAAGGGATTATCGCCAAAACTGCAAAGACACTGGGAAGGGCCTAATAAGGTGATAAAGCGGATCAACGATGTAGTATAACGAAATGTCAGGAGCAAATTGAAAGTCGTTCATTTGGAGAGGCTATCTCTTTATAAAGGTTGCAGTACTATTCTTCTTCGGGACGAACATGATTATGCGGAGGGCAGTGAAACGTTATTGCATACCAATGAAACGTGATTGCATACTTTTAGGATCCCATCTGGAGTTTGAGAATGAGTGCATCACCCTGTGTGTGTAAAGTCAGGACGCAATCTATTCGAATTAAAGCTTCTTTCGTAGTAGAGATTGTGGTGTAAAGAATTATCTCAAAAGTAAGAACTTCCTGAGGTGTGTATATAGTTCTAGAAAGATCCAGAAACTTCTAGTGTATTGTAGAAGTTTCCACCTCAACCATTCGAAACTATGAAAGCACAAGACTGTGCAAAGTCGAAGACATTCGAACAGAGATCGTAACAGTGTGTACATCGTGCATTCAAATCGAAGCAGCAGTATTTGTAAAGTGATGAAATTCATTATTAAATAAAGTGATGAAATTACTTATTAAATAAAGTGATTAATGAATTGTAAAATGAAGTGCAAATTGTAACAAAGGATACTTTAAGCCTAATATTAAGTTTGTAAATTGCAATAATTAAATAAAGTTAGTTATTTTAATTTTACCAGCGAATGTTTGATTACTACACGATTCAGTGGTACGAATTCGAGTAAAGAGAGTTAGAGTAAATTGTCAAGAGGGCAAGTTCGCAACAGAATAAATTGTCAAGAGGGCAATTTCGTAACAATTGGTGTCAGAAGTGGGATTGTGTATCTGTGATAAACAATGGTTAAATTTGAAAATATGAGATTGGAGCAGCTCAAGAAGGAGCTTGAGCGCTTAAGTTTGCACACACAAGGACTTAAAGCAGTGCTGCAGGTGCGATTAAGGAGCGCTTTAGAGAAGCAGGGAATAGATGTCAATGAGTATGAATTCCAATGTGAAGTGCCAACGACATCTCGACACGAATTAACACCGCAAGGAGCTAATACTGGTAACTTTGACATGAGCGCACTTATCGGGATAATGCAATCCTTTAAACAGGATATGAAGCAGCTACATAAAAATTCTCAAGCAGCCGAAGAGAGAATGCAGCAGACAGATGAGAAGATGCAACAGCAATTACAGCAAAATGCTCAAACCGTCGAAAAGAGTGTTGCATCCGTCGAAAAGAGTGTGGCATCCGTCAAACAGGACATTGAAAAGAGTGCTGAATCCCTCAAACAAGCAGTCAAAGAGGATGTCAAAGAACAGTTACAGCAGAGTGAAATACGACTTACTCAACTAGTCGAAAAGAACTCACAGCAGGTGAAAGAAATGTCCGAGATGGTAGACAGGAAGGTTGGTGAAATTGAGACACGGCAAGAATCGTTCGAAAAAATGTAGTACAAAAACAGAACGAATTTAAGCAACAAATAGAGCAAAGAATTCACCTACTACAGGAAGGTGCATTGCCTGTACCAGCTTTATCCTCAATAAAACTGAAGCCTCTGACCTATGATGGAACTACGACATTTTGCGTCTTCAGAATGCAGTTTGAGACTACCGCTAGCACAAATGGTTGGAGTGCTCGCGAAAAAGTGGCTGCATTGACCGTTTCGCTGAAAGGTGCTACAGCTGATGTGCTTCAAACTATCTCAGAAGGTGAGCGAGAGTGCTATGAAAGCTTGATGAATGCCGTTCAACGCAATTATGGTGGTGAGGATCGCAAGCAGATGTACCAAGTAGAGCTACGAACACAGGTACAAAAGAGTGGTGAGTCTCTACAAGAGTTTGCGGCGGAAGTGGAACGTTTGGCTATCTTCTTGCCTATCCAGGAGAGATAACTGAGAGGTGTTTGATGGACACCTTCGTATATGGCATTCGCGTTGCGGAGATAAAGCGTTCTGTGATAACTAATCCGAAAGCTACATATATGGAGACAGTAGCTAGCGCTTTATTTTCAGAGACAGCAGCTCTATTATGCCAGCCAGTATGCAGAGCCTGTCAGGTAAGATTCGAAAGCGGACAAAGTTTTACGGGCAAATGCTTTACCTGCGGTGATGTGGGATACATGACTCGTGATTGTCAGTTAAGACGGAAACGTTAGGCAACACACGCTCCGGTAAGATTGTCAAAGTAAGACAATATCCGAAGACGGACTCCTACAACAGAAGGCCCAAGAATCTTCGTTTCTCAGATGGCACGGAAGAATAACAGCCTAACTGTCAACAGTGTAATAAGCGGAAGAAAAATTGTGTTAACATTGGATACCGGGGCATCACATTCCATAATCTGAAAGGATGTCGTTCGGGGAATCGAGCCTCAGGGAAGTTTGCGTACGGCAACGGGAGATGATGCACCGATACTTGGAAGAGTTACAAGGAAAATCACTATTGGCACCAAAACAGTAACGCACGAGTTTGTAGTTGCGGATATTGTGGATGAAGTAATCTTAACTGTTGATTTTACAGTACGGAATGGATTCACTCTAGATTTCAAAAGCCGAGTGCTGAAATATGCGAACACCGAAATACCGTTATTCATTGGTGAGGATCAAATCCGCTAAAACCATAGCAAAAGGGAAAGTAATTGGAAATTGCCAGGCAATCTCAGCAATTGTAAACAGGGGGAGGCAACCGCTAGACGCGACAAGAAAGATACGAGCTAATAAAAAGGTACCCGACGATCTGGCTAAAGAATGGACTAAAGAGTCATCTACAGTACTTCCATGCAGCAGTTGTATACCTGAAAAACGAGAACAGTTGAATGAAATTCATGGAAACAGCAGCAATCGTACACGACTGATGAGTGATAAAATGAAAGCCAGATACGATGTACTAGTAAACTCTCAGGGATTTCAGGAAGGGCAGCTAGTTATACTTCATAATCCGCAAAGGAAAAGTGGATTATAGCCAAAACTGTTAACATACTGGGAAGGTCCTAGCGGATAGCGGTGATAAAGCGGATCAATGATGTAGTATACCGCATCCAGTTGACGAGAAATATCAGGAGCAAAATGAAAGTCGTTCGTTTGGAGAGGCTATCTCCTTATTAAGGTTGCAGTACTATCCTTGTTCGGGACGATCAAGATTAAGTAGAGGGCAGTGAAACGTGATTGCAAACTGAAACGTGATTGCACACTTTTAGGATCCCATCTGGAGTTTGAAGTTGAATGTTCATTATGAAATAAAGTGATTCATGAATTGTGAAATAAAGTACAAATTGTAATAAAGTAAAATTTAAGCCTAATATTAAATGTGTAAATAGCAATAATTAAATAAAGTTAGTTATTTTAATTTAACCATCGATTGTTTGATTACTACACGATCCAGTTGTACGAATCCGAGTACAGAGAGCTAGAGTAAATTGTCAAGAGGGCAATTTCGTAACAGAATAATTTGTCAAGAGGAAAATTTCGTAACAGTATTCTCTTTGGCCAATGGTTTGAGGTAAAAGCTATGCTGCAGGTACAGTGGTACACGATCGGTCACACTTTGTAAGCTTTTTCTCTTTACGTTATTTCAAACAACTAATTGAATTTAATCTCTTCACCAAACGATAATTTCAATTTACATACGATTCCAAATTTCTTTTTCTTTGATCATACTCGCGCTTAGTTCAACCGTCTTTTTTTTTTTGCCTAAATGTATCTCTCCGCTGACCTAACGTATATTATCTCAATAAAAACTCTAACTTATTACGGTCCTTTTCAAAAAAAGCTGACTCTCCACTCAACAAAAATGTAAATCATTCGCGCCTCCCTCTCAACAAAAAATGCTTCTCCAAGGTCAAGAAAGTTAAAAATTTAATTATCAAACACCTCTCACCTTCAGATACCAACCAGCATACTCTGTGGAGAGCATAAACCATGTTCAGCTCCAATTAAGGATGCAGTAAATACGTGGGCATGTACTGATATTGAAAAAGCTGAAAACATTGTAAAGCATCTAGCCGAAATTTTTATATTCAGCTTTTGCATATGTAGTAATTTTGCTCTTTTATGCTGAAGAGATTCGCAATATTATAAACTCGAAAATCGGCACTAAAAAGTCCCTTAGCAACAAATCGTTGAAGGAACTACCTGAATTATAGCTTGAATATCTCACACATAATTTTAATGCAGACTTAAAGCATAGTGGAATGTATTACAAATAATACTCATATTAAACCTGGTAGGCTTGCTTAAGCGTTATATCGTACATATCAATAAACCGCTCCCAGTAGTAGGAGAAGTGTTTAAATAGATTTTGCTTTGAAGAGATTAAAAGCAGGTGAAAACTTATCAGAAATAACTCGAGATCATCAATTTGGATTTAGAGAGCAGCATTAACCATCGGAGCAGATACATAGAATTTATAGGGTTAGTAGAAATTCATTCGAACACAATAAATACCGCAAAGCAGCTTTCCTTCACGTGACGCAGGGCTTTGACAAAGTTTGGAATAAAATACCTTTGGTTCAATTAAAACAAAAGCTTCTCATACATACTTTGAATTCTTAAGTCAGTATTGGACAATAGATATTTTCAAGTTAGGGTCAACGAATTTGTGACGAGCCCTATATTCCATAAAATGCGGAGTCCTACAGGGAAGCGTACTTCCCCCATTTCTATACACACTTTTTTTCAGCCGATTTACCAACATTAGATAGGATCATTGCAGCTATATCTGCGGATGATATAGGAGTTATAGCAACTGATAAAAATGCCCAAAAAGCTTCAACCATACTCCAAAAAAGCCTGAATAGAATCACATCCTGGCTAAAAAAATGCTGTAGTAATATTATTTATTTATTATAAGCAAATTCGCAATAAAAAGCATTAGCTACATTATATTATTATATATTATTTTATAAACTTATGTCTACTTGGAAATTGGTAATAATATCATGATTGTAATTATATGTTTACTTCAGATATAATTTGTAGATCTAAATGTTTTCCGTAGATTGTCAACAGCACCTTTGTTACAGACTTTTAGTTGAGTTGGGACTGAATGTAATAATGTATTTATGGCTGCATGAACTGTTTACTCATTCCCTTTAATGCCGCCATGTAACATAAAACAAGTTTTTTTCCATGCAATTATATAATGCAGATTAATTTCGTGCATGTTTGAAGGATTTTTTAATGCGTTAAATACCGACTTCCCGTCACTGCAGATAGTGAAGTTTTTTTTAAATTTTTTTGATTTTTCTAGGTCTAATGCTCATTTGCCACTGCCTCAAAGGCACTGAATGATTCTGGCATATTCCCGAGAAGGTGTGTTTTGCCAATTCGTTTACCACTGCATTGTCACACGGTTTAGATCAATCTGTGTAGAGGAAATTCTAGTTGCTTGCCTTCAATATTTGAGTAGATTCAAGAAAAATTAATTATATGAAGAAGCATTGGCTATAGTTTTTTGGTATCTAGTAAATTTTATGACAAATTAATAGCCATTTAAATTCCAAGGTGGAAGTTGCTCATGGCTATTTAATCTCATAATAAATAGTGTTACTGTCAGAGGATGAGTTTTGGAAAACATTATTACTCAAATTATTAGACCATAATTAATTATGTCTGCAAGGAGTTGGGAGAATAAATACTAGCAACTAGAAGTACAGAATGACATAAAACAGAAGTGATAACAGACACATAAATATAACAGAAAGTTACTATTTCTGGAGTAAGTTATATTTCTGTTTTGAGTTATAAAAATTTAAAAAATGTGAAATGAACTTTAAATTTAAAGATAAAAACATGTTTTAGCTACTGGATAAGCTGCGAACACAAAAATCAAGAACGATGAAGAAGACGTTCTACGTAAAAATGTTACATTTGCCTTATACTGCGTAGATTTTGTGTTCTTATCTTAAATAAGTGCCACCCTGCGTGAGGGCTGTGAGTTGTTTTGTGAGAGTAGGCAGTGTTACACTCTAATTGAGCTGATAGTATGAATGCAATGGTACTTTATATACAAACAAAGATGATCACTGCTTATTTGTAAACAGAGATGATCACTGCTTGTTTTGTAAATTAATTAAAATTAATTAAATTCATGAAGTGAATGTATTATGAGTTGAAATGGAGTTCTTTTTTTATTTTTTATAAAATTTATTTGACACACAATGGAATGGAACTGAATTTTCTGTGTTCTTTCATAAACATAAAAATTTAAACTTTTAGCAGTGTTGAGTGCAACATTGAAAGGTGGCTGCAAGGCTACAACAACAACAATTTCTCGAAATTGGCTTGACAGTTGGGCGAAAACAGCCGTCACTTTTAACAACCTAAAATCCAATTTTAGATTTGAGCAGGGAGCTCTAATCGGCGTGCCCGGGATTTGAATTTGAATTTAGAATTTGCGATTTTGAAAGTGACAAAAGTGACAAAATCTAATAAAAGCTGAAAAGCAGATTAGATTTTGCGAAAAACGTTCTACAGGTCTCTTCTGCGTCCACTATTTCTGCAATATTCAATTATGTGGAAGTGTGGAACTCTTTGAACAGTGTCAAGTGCGATTTTTTTTTATTTAACGAGGAAGAAACATCTAAAGTCAGAACCCCGTCAGTGCGGGACTCTAACTCCGATAAAACTTCCTCTTGTCATTACAGTGTTTCCCGCCGGAGACACTGATTAGGTTTTACGCCGAGAGGCCGTCACGTCAGTGTTATGTCTGTCATTGTGTCAGTCTTGTGTGTCTCAGTATCGGAGAGGCGCTGGTGGCTCCTTCTGCGATTCGCAGCGCCTTCATAATGCTGATTCCCACTTGACGAGCGTATCGCACATGTGCTCACAGAGGTTGTCCATTGATGGTAGCTCATCGAGGACAATACTCAGTTCATCCCGGGTGCCTTTGAATTGTGGGCACTCGAAAAGCACGTGCTGTGCATTCTCGTACACCTCAGGGCAATACGGCCAGTACGGGTCTTCCTCATACTTTCTCTCATGGAGGTACTGCTTAAAGCAGCAGTGACCAGTTAACAAATGTGTGACGTAGTAGTTAATAGAGATGTGACGGATATCCGGCAACTATCCGGTTTTCCGGATATCCGGCCTAAATTTACTATTCGACCGGATACCGGATAATGTGCTACTATCCGGTATCTGGCCAGCCGGATATTTTCTTAGAATTATTTTAAGCAAATAATTTTTTATTAAGTAACTAACAATAAAATAGCTTTTATTTAAAGGTAAAAAAGTAAGAAAAAATTACACATTATCTTTCAAAAACTTAAAATACATTTTGAGATATTCACTTTACTGAAAAGTTTATGTATAAACTGAAAACTTAAAAAACGTCCAATTAACAAAACCATTGACCATAATACTCAAAATTAAGAAGAGGTAGATTATAGTGAATAAAAACTAAATTTTCAGCGCTAGCAGACAATAAACGATTTCGCTTGTTTTCGTAAACCAAGCCAGCTTCCGAAAAAAGTCTTTCGCTATAAAGGATGCTGCAAGGAGCTGAATGGAACGTTTTGGCAAGCGACGTTAAAATTGGGTATTTTTTGGAGTTAAACGACCACCAAGCGTAAGGATCCTGACGGCGATCAATTCGAACTTCCTTTAAGAAGAATTCAATCTCGGTAGCAATTGGGTTCTTCTCATGATCGACAGACTGAATGTTGTTTTCATCTGCCACTTCATTAAAACAATCCCAAAATGTTTCATGAGATTCACGAGCTACATTTGAATCAGCTTCATTTAATCGTAACTGTTTAGGTCTAGTTGAAGACGTCGATGAATAACTACTGATGGAAGACGTGTCGCAAGTCATTTTTAAGTATTCCAATAAAATAGTCTGTCGAGCTCTTTCAGCTTCAATTTTTCCCAAAAAGTTAGCCTTAAATCTGGGATCCAGAAAAGTTGCAATAAGGTATTTTGGATCTTCACTTAAGGAAATAAAACGAGATGCCAATTGCGCTTTTAAGGAGGCTCTCATATTAAGTAAATCGGCTGTTCGTCGTACAGTTTCGTCCTTGTCCAAGAATTTTTTTAATGCAGCCACATGCGGTATAACTTCAGATATGCAGGAGAGGCCAGAACTTGTAATTTTAGATATTCCTTCAAATGGCTTCAAAAGTTGTACACACTGCTCCATCAAACACCACTGACGAGTTGTTAGATTAGTAAGTGTATCATTTTCAGACACATAAAGGGAGATAACACGTTTTTCTTCCAATAAGCATTCCGCCATATAGAAAGTGGAATTCCACCTCGTGTTTATATCCTGCACCAATTGATGCTCTGGTAAACATAGTTCTTTTTGAAGCGCCAGCAATTTTTCTTTTGCTAAACCTAAATGATTGAAGTAAGTTACGATACGTCTACCTTTGGCAATCAAGTCCATTACTTCAGGTTGTACCTTCAAAGACTCAAGCACAACCCTCTGAAGCGAATGAATGAAACACCTGGCGGAATTATACTCCGCCATTCGAACGCCTTTGACCATTGTTAAACTAAAATTAACAGCTAAATTTCAACAACGGTTCTTGTACCGAGTTGATTATGAAGTTGACAATAGGCACATAAACCTTGGTGTCGTAGAAGGAGAATGAATCAATGTTAAGTTAAAATGAAAGGACTCACAGTTAACTCTTACTGATTGACTGACTTTCGGATGTGCCAATCGTGGGTATTTATTCATTTTTCTATATACATATTTTACATATAATTTGGCTACACATATTAGGTATTATTGAATTGACAGCATAATAATGAAATGTGCATTATTGACAAATTTGCAAGCTGGCCTTGAATTGAGTTTTTCAGCGTATTGCACTTGATATCATGTTTCATCCAGTGCAATGCCTTCGCTGATGTAGGTTATATTGGAGTTTTTGTCAACAATGCAAATTTCATCATTAAGCTGGCAAGGTTTGCTTAACAAAAGCCTAATTGTATGCCAAAGAAGATGTTATGCATTAAAAGTTTGAATGTTACATACCTCCCAATGAGGTTTGCACATCAACTGTTAATGCAATTAACATTTCTCCCGCGCGTTGAGCACAGCTCAACCTATATAAGATTCTCTATTGGTTGGTGGCGAGGGCGAGGCTGAGGTACCGTATCTGTTGACGTGATGATTTCTGGCACATTGACGCCACGTTGACTTCGTATTTTCCATATGAGCCCAGTAATAAAAAGTATCACGGACAGGAACAGTGCGGTATAACTGACCGCATGGTGGTAATAGTCTGGTGGTTGAATTTTGTGCAGTGTCATCACTTTTTCTTTGGCCAGAGCATTGTGTAATTCTGTGAGATTCTTCAGTTGTGTTGTGTAAGTGATGGCGTGGATTTTATGCAATAGTAGGGTTATTTGTTCACTATTTGATAAAAATGTAATTTTCCCTAGGCTTGTGCGTGATGCTGTTAATGAACTGGATACGGATTCTTACCCTTGTATTGATATTGAATTGTGTTCTAGCACGCACTCTGGCTGAAGTGTCAGTATTCCTGAGCCTGCAGTGGCTCGCGACGTTGACGGAATTGCATAAATCCATTGACTTTTCTTCTTCAATGGTAGCCACGTAATGTTATTGGCCACAGATTTTAGTTTACAATTTGGTTGAGTGTTGTTGTTAAACAAATTGATTTCGCAGGAACACATCTCTGCCTCATAGCTGTACATGATTGGCAAATTTGAGCATACATATTCTTTTTGATAGATCAGCTCACATACGCAGGTATTGATCGCGAGCAGCATTTGTGGCAAGAAAGGTGGTGCATTTATCAATTGCCACCATAGTGTTGTTGATACAATTTGGTACCGAAATGAGCAGAAAGAGTTCAAATCGGTCATGTTCCACCAACGGTAATGTAATCTTAAACACAACATGGTCCTGAGTGAGTCCTCCCTTTACCTTCATTATCCTATACAGTTGTATTAAGTCCTCTTGATTTGCAGGTAGTTCTAATGATGATGGCAGGTGGAGTTTAATTTTGTCAACTTCGGTGTGCAATTGCTCGGGAGTTAAAAGTAGCGGATTGAATTTACCATGGTGAGTGTCTGTGAGAACATCCAGTATAGCTGACTGTGTACGTTGTAAATCGGTTGCGATTAGAGTTAGTTGAATTGACAGAGCGTTGAATAGTTCCAACAATTTCGATTGTTGCAGCTCTTCGTCTTCTTTCTGCAATTGATTCCACATTTGATTCACTTGTTGGTCAAATTCATCAAATTTTGTATTAACCGCTATCTGATCCTGCTTTATGATGTTGATGGTGGAATCAATGATGGATGTTTGATTCTTCAGCAAATGTAGCAGATTGGACTCGTTTTCTTTGACGTTTAATATTGTCCTTGACATCTTTTTGGAATACTCTGAATCTAACACGCCAAATAGTGTATGTGCAAGGTTTCCAACGAGATTTACTGCCCCTCTCCTGTTGCGACTGCTGCTTAACAGATTATTATCTACACGCAATTCTCCTTCAAGTCAATCGAAGCTGTCGGTTAGATGACTACAAGTGTAGTTTTGTTTAATCTTTCGGCAAAGTTGACGTAGGGTGCTGGTACCGTTGAACAGCGTTGATGCTTCTGTCCAATATGGTTTCAGATCGTAGTATACGAGCAAGTTCCATTCCGTAGATGAAATAGCAACTGATCCTATATATTCCAAGTGGATGCCAAGTTTTGAACCAAAACGATTAACTTGCACTGGAGATCCCAATATTATCGGTAACATCATTATTGTGAGTAGCAATGCCAAGCCATTAGTGATTGCTGGTATTATTCTTCTCTTTTTTGGCACTGGTTGCTCTTCTGGATCTACTTCGATGTCGTCATGATCTGCCGAGAATAATGGTGCCAGTCTTAGAATTGCTCTTTTAAATATGCCCCTTTGTGTTTTTACGTCGCACACTCTTACTAAGCCATCGTCACCCTTGTATACCTTAACAATTCGCCCTTGAGGCCATTGGAGCAGTGGTAAGTTATCTTCTTTGACGATTACCATATTATTTGGCTCTATGGTGCTGGTTGGACCCTTCCATTTGTGTCGTTACTGAAGTTGGTGAAGGTACTCGTGTGACCAACGTTTCCAGCACTCGTATTTAAGGTGTGTCACCAATTTCCATTTTGTTTGTAGGGATACCTTGGATTCTGACATGTTCCTATCTATCTGTGAAGTTAACGGTTCGCCTATCAAGAAGTGTCCCGGAGTTAGCGCTGTTAGGTCATCTGGATCTGTTGACATTGGGGTAAGCGGTCGAGAATTCAAAATTCCCTCGATCTCCACGACGATGGTTTCGAGTTCTTCATAGGTCAGTGATGCCGTCGATACACTTCGTAGTAGCAAATGCTTGGCGGATTTAACAGCTGCTTCCCATAAGCCTCCAAAATGTGGAGCTCTAGGAGGAATAAATTTGAAGTTTATTCCACGGTCGCTGCATGATCTCGTGATATTTTCTCGTGAGGTGTTTGAGAAGATGACATCATTTAGCTCCTTCAGATTGTTAATTGCGCCGACGAAATTGGTTGCTTTGTCACAATAGATAGTGTCACACCGTCCGCGGCGAGACGTGAAGCGTTTCAGCGCTCCGATAAATGCTTCGGTCGTCAATTCGGTTACAACCTCTAGGTGAACTGCCTTTGTTGCGAAACAGGAAAATACTGCGATGTAAGCCTTGTGTGGCTTCTTTCCACGAATTTTATAGTGCACCCAAAATGGTCCGCAATAATCCACTCCACTATGGACAAACGGGCGAGCTGGAGTGACTCTGGTTGCTGGCAAATTTCCCATCACTTGAGTGAATAATTTAGGCTTGGATCTGGTGCAGCGCACGCAATTTTGCACAACGTTTCGGGCCATTATTTTTCCTTTTATTATCCAAAATCGTTGCCTTGACGCTGATAGCAAACCTTGTGCACCACAATGCAAATTATTCTCATGCATCATGACGAGAATCATTCTGGAGATATGGTCATTGTATGGCAGCAACATGGGATGTTTTGCGTCATAGCTCAAGTTAGATGCTTTTAGCCGTCCTCCAACTCGTAGGATACCTTGGTCATCAATAAACGGTGACAAATTACTGATATCGCTAGTGTTATTGACAGTTGAGTGACGCTCTAAGTTTTTAATGTCATCGTAAAAAGCTCTTCCTTGGGTACCCTTGACAATCAATGTCAATGATGCCTCCATTTCTTTAGCTGTTGGTGCTATTGTAGGGTGGGACACCTTGTTTCTTAATGCTTTCACATACCGAATGACATATGCTACAATTCTTTGCAGGCGTCGAAATGAGTTCCTGTGATTGATTTCTTCCCAGAAAGTTGTTGTCTCTATCGAATTGAGTGTTAGAGCTGCACTCGTCTGCCGCCTGAGTTCCAAGGCACATTGTTCTCGCGGAGGTTGAAGTGGCCAAATTGTCATAGATCCGTGCAGGAACTTAGGTCCATATAGCCAAAAGACGTTGTCTACCAATTTAGCTGCTGTCACGCCTCTTGATACCAGATCTGCGGGATTGTCTTGGGACGGCACGTGACGCCATTGTTGTGGATTAGTTGCTTGCTGAATAGCCAAAATTCGGTTGGCCACGAATGTGTGGTAGTGTGCTGATTCTGCATTTATCCATCCCAGCACCGCTATGGAATCAGACCAAAAATGCGTTGTAACGCCTTTGAAGAATGGGCTTTCATGGAGCTTCTGCATCAATTCCACGGCGACCTTAGCAGCGCACAATTCCAGTCTTGGTAATGTTACTTGCCTTGTTGGAGCTACTCGTGTTTCCGCGCATAGGAAGCGAACGATTATCTGGTTTTGGGAATCTTGTGTTCGCATGTATGCTACCGCTCCATAGGCACGTTCTGATACGTCAGCGAAAATGTGTACTTGGGGGTCCTTGGGTACTGTGCGACCGAAGACGTGGCGGGGCACGCTGATGGTTTCTAACTTCTGCAAGTCCTTTTTGAAGGCTAGCCATGTTTTGTGAAGTGGTGCTGGAAGTTCTGTATCCCAGTCTATTTTAAGTTTCCATAGTTGTTGAAGGAATACTTTCGCTGTGGTCGTAACTGTCGCGTCGAAGCCAAGGGGATCAAAAATACGTGAAATATCTGCTAAGGCTGAACGCTTTGTTATCCTACCGGATTCTACTACACCAACCTTGACCTTAAAGTCATCATTAGAAGGGCTCCAAATCAATCCCATTGTTTTGATGTTGTCGTCCAGTGTGTCACCAAATTCCATATTTACTTCACGGTCCGTGACTGGAATTTCTTCTAGTAACCTTGGGTGATTCGTGCACCATTTCCGTAAATTGAAACCCGCGGAACTAAGCATGAGTCGAAGTTGCCGCTGTATTTCACATGCAGTGGAGAGATGATCAGTTCCGCTCAACACATCATCGAAATAAAAATTGGATTTTACGACTTCTGCTCCTAGTTCGTATTTGTTGGCTTGATCGTCAGCCAGAGCCTGAAGTGTGCGGATAGCCAAATACGGTGCAGATGTTGTACCGTAGGTGACTGTCGTGAGCTGATAACACTTCATGGGATGTGAGGGATCCTCTCTCCACCAGATAAGTTGGAACTTTTGATCGTCTTTATCTACTCGCACTTGTCGATACATCTTTTCAATGTCGGCTGTAAAGACAAATCGAGGGAGCCGGAAACGCAAAAGAATAGTGAACACATCTTCCTGGATAGTTGGTCCTGTTGCCAGAAGATTGTTTAAAGAGACATTTGTTGATGTTTTGGCTGAAGCATCGAATACGACTCTTAGCTTTGTCGTTGAGCTCTCTGGCTTCAAAACGGCATGATGTGGAGGAAAGTAGTGGGAACTCTTGATGCTAGTTATGTCAATCTCTTCCATATGACCAAGCTTCTCGTATTTTCGCATGAAGGCTACATATTGGGCCTTGAATTCAGGATTCTTTACCATTTTTCGTTCAATTGTCATGAACCGTTGCAGAGCTAACTTCCGCGATTCTCCCAGTTGGTTTGGAGTGGTTTGGAACGGCAATTTCACTATGAAGCGCCCATTGATATCACGTTGATAAATTTGCAGAAAATGTTTTTCACAGCGACGCTCGGCGGTTGTAAACTTACAGCTCGGTGAATCACATCCTTCAAGTTGCCAGAATTTTTCAAGAGTGTCGTTGAGGGAACCATTCTCCTGACCAGTGTAGACTGCACATGTTGCTGTTTTTGTTGAGCTTTGGCCAAATTTTCCACTTATCACCCAACCAAGCTTTGTGTTTTGCATGAATGGGAGCTCAGAGGAAAGTTTGATTTGGCCCATTTCTATGAGGTCGTAATACAGCTCTGCGGCCAAGAGAACACCGATTTTTCCTGGTTGATGAAAGTCCGGATCAGCCAGTTGGACACCCTAAGGAATCGGCCATTTTGTAACATTTAGCTGCTGAGCTGGTTGAGTTGGAACAATGCTTGGCAGCACAAATGCCTTGAAGTCGGCTGCAAAGTTGCTTGTTCGAGATTCCAGTTTCATGTTAGCGCGGTGCGTAGCTCTTCTTTGGGCATTCCCAATACCTTCAATGCACAACGAAGCCTCGATTGTATATATGCCTAATCTTTTAATGACACACTCGGAGACGATATTGATTTGTTATCCTGAGTCGAGAATGGCTCTAAATTCACCCGATCGTCCATTCGCAGCTGTTATTCTGATTTTAGCTGTTCCCAACAAGACATAACAGCTTCGATGTGTAGGCATGTTGTCGGTGGCTGCTGATGCCACTGCGGTATTGGACAGAGTTGTAGTTGATTTTAAATTGATTGCTCTTGATCGGCTTCCTTTTGTGGTCTGCTCCCGTGCTTCTAGATGCAACAACGTGTTGTGTTTTCTATTGCATTTGGTTCAGTTGCCTGACAAGCAAGATTTGGCATTGTGCCCACCTTTCAGACAGTTTACACAGTAGTTTGCTTTTTGGACTGTGTTTAACCGCTGACTTGGTGTCATTTTGAGAAAATCTTGACAGTGGAATAGCGCATGATGTTGGTTGCATGTGATGCATGCTGGACCTTTTGGCACTGAGACACTTAACGCCTGGTAGGCCCTTGGTCGCCCTTGTTGTGCCGCATCCTTGTTGAGTCTTCCTCCTAAAGCTTCCAATGACTGGAATCTAAGTTCAAGGAATTTCAGGAATTCGTTAACAGATGGTATCTCCTTCGGCTGTTTTAGGGATTGCTCCCATAATGCGTGAGTGGTTTTGTGCAGGTTGTGGGTTAATATGTACGGCAGAATTGAGTCCCAGCTGTCGGTGCTCACTCCTAGACCTTGTAGAGTCATGATGCACTCCTTGGTAGTGTCGTGGAGGAACTTAATCGCTGATGCCTGATCGTTGTTGATTGTCGGTTGGGAGAGCACTCTGCTTAACGTTGCGTTTATCAGCAGCCGAGGGTTTTCATATCGATCCTTGACCACCGCCCATGCAGCCTCGTAATCATTTGCCGATGCTGTGAAGTGCCGAATTAGTCCTTCCGCCTGACCGGAAAAGCTGGACTTCAAGAACCACATCTTTTGGCAAGCTGGAATTGGTTGTTTGTCGACCAACTCCATAAATAGATCGTGGAACTGCCTCCACTTGTGGTAGCTGCCATCGAATTTTGGTAGTTCAACCTTGGGAAGTTTTAGACCTGATGTCGTCATATTGGCTGTTTGCCTGTTGACTGCTGTTGGAGAGGCTTGCATAATTGATGCCGCTGATTCTCGAGCCATATCTTGAAGCTGCACAATCTGTGCAGTGATTGCTTGCTCAATCTGGGCAAAACCCTCGTAGTCGTATGAGCTGGGCTCATCAGATAACCAGATCCTTTGGTGCAGGTCCTGGGCAGATTTCCAATGCGTTTCTACTGTCTTCGCCTGCATTGCATAATAGTGCGACGTTTGTTGTGTCACACTATTAAGCACTTGGCTAAGTAGTTTGCTAGCTGTGTCTATTGACTTCTTTTGTTTGTCAATTAGTGAGCATAGCTGACTTGACGGACTTCTAGGGGCAGCTATCATGGTGCTTGATTCGCTTTGTCTGGTGGCTGGCTGCGGCGACCGTACTGTTTTGAGTACCTCCGGTGCAGCCTTTGAGGTTGATGCTGCCTGGAGACGTTTGATGGCCTGTACTGCTCTGTCCATCTCATCGCGTGCTTCTCGGTATTTCGTGCGAATGGCAGTGTGTAAATCCTTCACGAAATACGGGTGGTCGACTTCCTTGCCATATTGGTCGCGGATGATATTGTCAAGTTTGTCAAACTGTACCCACAATTCATCCAGCTCCTTGGCTTTTGTTGTTATGACATCTATTGTTCTGCGCTCTTGTGGCGCCGTCTTGTAATTGGCTATAGCTTTTTGTAGAGCCAGTGCAAGTTCATCTTGCCTCAATGATAGTTCATCCATTCCCATGATGATGATGTATCGTGTTTTTGAATGCTATGTGCAGGATTGGTTGTTGTCGTCTGCTGCTTACCGGCTAATGCTGACTTGATTGCTGTCGTCTGCTGGTTACAGGACACTTGATAGCTTGATAATGTAGATAATATCTGAAAGTCTTCTGCAGGTTACTAGCTTAGGACTTGGTTGTTGAATGTGGATACTACGTTGGTAGTTGTTTGCTGCCTACTGAAGGATGTTTCAATGATGTTGATTTTCAGTACTGCCAGATTTTAATTTGTTGATTTTCAGTATTGCCAGACTGCAGTACGTTATTTTCCAAAGATAACTGACATCGCTCCATCCGTTTATTGTCGTTTATTGCCTGCCGAACTAGAAATAATGAAATTTTAATTTACTATCCGGCCGCCGGATATTCGGCTATTCGGCTACGCATCTCGCCGGATATTCGGCTATCCGGCCTCGCATCTTGCCGCATATCCGGTATCCGGTTATCCGGCCAAATCACTGTCCGTCACATCTCTAGTAGTTAAGTTCCCCGTGTGTCCTTGTTACCCATGATGTGATGCGAGGGGCCAGCATGAAAGTCCATCGACCCTTTTCGGATTGCTGCCACCTCCGTTAGCAATGGTGATTGTGCTTTCCGCTGCTTTGACGATGTTTGAGGGTATCGCCCTCTGCTTGTAGAGCCGGTGTACCTCCTTCGCCAGCAAGTCAATGTGTGGTTTGCTGCTTATTATTCCTATTGCTTCATTCGATACACTGCGAAATGCGCTAGCCACGACTAGTACGCTCAGCCTATTTACTGACTGGATGGATTTAATGAAGGCTTTCACCGTAGTGGCTTCCACCGAGATTGTCGCGGCACACAAAATGATGCAGCCAGTAACCGTAGATAGCAGTCTCCGTTGACTTGAGCATGGGCCTCCAATACTCGGCGTCATGCGTGTCAGTGCTCCCTTTAATCTCGTGGCCTTTTCGCAGTCTGCTTTCAGATGCTCTTTGAAGGTTAGCTTGGAGTCTGCAGTGTGCGGATGTGTTTTGCAACCGCGACCATCGTTATGCCGTCTGCTTACCCGATGAGCGTTACATCCATTGATAGGTCAAAGCGGAGTATGCCATCATGCACGATATTCCACAGGATAGGGCTGAGTACACATCCTTGTGGGACGCCGCCCGTGACTGCAGAGCGACGAAAGCCCTCATCAGTATCGTATAACAGCACTCTGTTCTGGAAATAGCTGGATATCAACCATTGTAAGTACATCGGAACGCAGAAACTCCGCAGTGCTTCCATAATTATAGGCCAGCTCGCTGAGTTGAACGCATTTACCTCCTCGCCATCGCTTGCCACTTTTCGCTTCTCGGGCTATGTATATTATGGCCTGAGTGGCATCTACCGTCGAACGTCCCCTCCGGAAACCATATTGACGGTCTGAAACCCCACCAAGGACTCGTTCGCAGATAATCCGCTCGAAAATTTTGCCAATCGTGTCGAACATGCACAGCGGTCGGTATGCTGAGGGTTGGTCTGGTGGCTTTCCCGTCTTGAGCAGTAGTACCAGTCGTTGCTGTTTCCATCTATCTGGGAATATCCCTTCTTTTATGCACGCATTGTACATCAAAGAAAAAGCCTCTGGCCTCGCCTCTATTGCCGCTTTTAGTTCCAAATTTGGGATGCCATTTAGTCCGGGAGCTTGTTGGCAGCGATTCTCCTTAGGATCAAGATTACATCGCTACCAGTAACACATGGGATGTCGGTACTTGAACCCTTGCTATGGTTGGGCATTATATCCGTCTGCTGTGGAAAGAGTGTAGCTACAATAGTTCTCATCAGGGCGGCGACAGTTGGTTGCGGTGACTTGGCCCCTTTTAGCTTACTCATGACCACTTTGTAGGCTTTTCCCCATGGATCTACATCAGCATTCACACACAGCGACTCATTCTTACTGCTGCGGATGGCTACCTTCAATGATTTTCGGAATTTTTTTTATTCCGCTCGTAGTGTGTCCCATGACGGGCGCTTGAATACACTCCTTCCTGGCTGTTACGATCTCCTCATTCCACCAATAAACTGGATTTTTAAACGTGACGATTTAACACCCTTGGAAAAAGTGCCGCGCAGGCTTTGCTGAGTCTGTTGGTGATGCTATCCGTTATGGTTGTGGCAGTACCCATGCTTATTTGTTCTTCTTTCCAAACTAGATCAAAGACCTACGCATCAAAAGCCCGGACTTTCCAGCCTTTTGGCTGCGCTTTTGGCATCTGTTTTGAACGCCTTTGTGCCGCGTTATCCATCTCAATAACTATGGCCACGTGGTGTCAAGTGGGAGTGAAATATTGTGTGTGGCAGCGGCTCAATGAAAAAAGTGGCCGACTACTCTCGCTATATGCAATTGTGATTTGGGATGAACGATTGAAGGATTCCGCCCGATCGACATATGTTTGTGTACGACGTATGTTTTATTGTATACGTCGACTTCACCTGCTGGTTAGGGTACCAGTGGGTAGCCGCCAGCGGCAATGTGTGGCAATATACAAGTTAACTTCAAAAAATTAGCAACACAAATTCTTTGTGTAAACTCAACAATTCAGTATTTCCCACAGTTACAGCTGCAAGACTTCATGTTACCATTGCCATTACTTCAGACTAGTGCCTTCAGTTCCCTATAGCGTTGAGCGTGGATAGATAGCTTTCATAATAATCAGAACACATTTTGTTAATTCAGTTGAAAAGAAACCAGCATTAAAAGTAAAGTCGGAGCTCTGCTCCAAAAAAAGTGATTTATTTTATTCTTTACCTGCCAAACGTGAAAAGGGCCTAAGTTAATCACCGACTAAACGTCAACCTAAAGAAGCTCACCGTGTACTCGTATAAAATTAGTGCCCGAAAAAAAAAACGTAAGTCGACCTCAAATATCTCGCTCTGTGTGTAAGTCGGTCTCAAGCAGCCCGCCGCAGAATCTGAAACAAGGTCCTCTAGTAGTTGAAAACAAAAGGGAGATAATAATTTAATTGAAGTAATAACATTTTTTTACAATAAATAACATTGAATAATAAAAATTTAAGTTACAACTCCAATAGTTAACATTAAGTAATAAAGTTTTAAGCGACAATAAAATACCAACAACTTTTAACGACAATTGACAACCCTACAATACGCAACCGAAGAAACAAAATCTGGAACATTTTTTTAATTTTTTTTTTTTATTACAAGAATTTATTATTTATTGAATTTGCTTAAATTAAGCCTGACAATAAGTATATCAAATCTTAAAACTAGTCACTAAAAAATAATTTTAGCCCAAATTGTATTTGGCCATCACAATTTCGGTTCTGCTTCGCTCTTCAAAAGGCCGGAAGGTCTCTTCTCTGCTGGCGGGATCGGCTTATCGGTTTTGGGAGGGATTTAGCTAGTGGATTCGGGTGATTTTCCAGTTTTGCTATGTATATCTGCTTTCTAGCATTTATTTCTGTGATAACTGTTGGTATTTTCAGGTCTTTGTGAATATTATCGTTACGCATGTACCATGGAGCACCTGTTATTAACCTAAGTATCTTCGACTGAAACCTTTGAATTATGGCCATGTTAGAAACGGATGCATTACCCCACAGTTGAATCCCCTAGAACCATATCGGCTTAATAACTGCATTGTATAGAAGGATTTTGTATTCTAGGCTTAAGGTAGATTTTTGGTTTATTAGCCAATGCCGCTTTGCGACCTTCAACTTCATATTTAAAATTTCAGTTGAAATGTGCGTACGCCAAGTTAAGAGCCTGTCTAAATGAATGCCGAGATAGGTGACTTCATTAGCTTGTGGAACCTCAATATTATTGAGCCGAATGGCTGGACACGTACCAGGCCTCAAAGAGAATGTTACGTGTTTGCTTTTTTGCTCATTGACCTTTATACGCCACATTCCTAACCATTCTTCTACCCTAACTAAGTGCTCTTGTAGTGCTCTCGACGCCTTTATCGAAAATTTATTGCAACTGAGTATGGCGGTATCATCCGCAAATGTTGAAATTAGCGTGCTTTCACTTATAGGAGTATCAGATGTGAATATTACACCGGCTAAAATTGGAAAATCTTCGGAAATGAATTCGTTTACTTTTACCCTGAAACGTCTATTGGATAAATAAGACTCAAGAATTTTATGATAGCTTTT
Organism: Clusia tigrina; assembly: GCA_920105625.2. NCBI lineage: Eukaryota > Metazoa > Arthropoda > Insecta > Diptera > Clusiidae > Clusia > Clusia tigrina. Next base: position 49,216,385 of record OV050031.1, on the reverse strand, counting down.
TGGGAGAAACTTTTTGATTTTGAACATCAGTCCTTGATGCCATACCTTATCAAATGCTTGAGCCACGTCAAGGAATATTGCAGAGCAAAACTCCCCGAGTTCAAATGCTTTTCTTATTTCATTTGAAATTCGATTGACTTGCTCAATAGTGCTGTGCTTTTCGCGAAAACCGAATTGGTGTTGCGGTATTACGCTATGTTCATGAAGAAAAGCAGATAGTTTATTTAATAGTAGTTTCTCAAATAATTTGGAAAGGCAAGGCAACAGGCTGATAGGTCTATATGATGACGGTAGCGTTGCGTCTTTTCCAGGTTTAGCTATCATACATATCTGAGACTTCTTCCATGCATTCGGATAGTAACCGATGCCCCAGATTGCTTTAAAAAGCTTACAGAGAAATGCTGATGCAGAATCTGGTAACTGTTTTAGCCTTTTCGGGGTAATATTATCGAATCCAGGTGATTTTTTTGGATTCAGTTGTTTAATTTGTTTGGCTATTTCTGGAAGGGAAATTTTAATAGGCTGAGCAATCTCAGTACTGCAAGGTAAGGCAGGCAGTGCAAATGAGTTTGTAGCCATATTCGGCTGGAACACGTTGCATAGATGTTGTGCAAAGCAGAGTGCTTTTTCTTGATCGCTTTGAGCCCACGCGGGTTTCTTAGAGGTTTTACACCTTCCATTGGAGGCTTAAAGTTTTTCGATGCCTTCCAAAGGGAATACCTTTCGGTAGAATTTGGGGTTACCTTCTTCAGGTACTCTTTTAGGTTTTTATCCTCCTCATTTGTAAGAGCATCTTTAAGCGCCCTTTCGGCGGCTTTAAGATAGTACTTAGAGATGGGTGAGCGATGTTTCTGCCATTCTCGGCACAGCCGTCGTTTCTGTGCTACAAGTTTTTCAATTTGTACAGGCATACTTGCACTTTCTAGAAGTATTTTTTGGCGTTGCCACTACGGCTGCAGTCGCTAGCATGGAGTTGAAAATATCAATATTATTATCTATATCATCTGCATGCTTTACCTCAACTCTTGTAGAGATATGACTACTAATATACTTTAATACTTACAGGCGAGTGATCAGAGGACAGATCGACACAGGTTTCCGCTGATACTAAAGACCTATCTATATTTTTAGAAATAGCAAAATCAATAAGATCAGGAATTTTCTTTGGGTCTGTTGGCCAATAAGTGGGCTGTCCTGGTGAGGCAAAATCGAATTTACTATGTCTGTTAGTTATTGCATTGTACAATTGTCGGCCTTTTGGATTAATTAGGCGAGAGCCCCAGTGTTTATGTTTCGCATTATAATCACCGTAAGCTAGAAATCTATCACCAAGGGAATCAAAAAGTTCTTTAAATTGAATTTCTGTTACAGTAAAACGGGGTGGGCAGTATATAGCTGAAAGCGTCAGGTCTTTGCCACGATTTTTAATAGATACTGATGTAGCTTGCATCCATTGCATCGAATGCAATTGCATAAGATGATGCTTAAGCCGATTTCTGATTAGAATAGCCGTACCGCCATGTGCCTTACCATCAGGATGATTTGTGTTATAAAATTTTAAGCCTGGGAGATGAAAGTTTTGTTTGTTTGTGAGATGTGTTTCAGACAAAAGCATAACATCAATTTCGTGGTCATGTAGAAAATTATTAAGGGCTAGTTTATGCTGGTAAACACCGTTTGCGTTCCATAAACATATTTTTAACAAACTCATTTTTTATTTACAAGAGTTTGGATCATCTGATTTTGAGCTTTAATTAAATCTTGTAGCATATTTTGCACTGTAGACATGAATTGAGTCATGCACTCAGTAACATTTAGGATCATGGCTTCTACTCCACTATTAGATACATTGTTATTTTTAAGTTGCCGTTACCCTGCAGAACACATGCGTAGGTTGCTTGACCAGAATTAGGTTTTTGCATAATAGAGTCACTTATCTGAGGATTTGAGGTGGCAGGCTGGATATAAATAGGATTTGGGGATAAGTTACGTTTTAATTGTATACTCTGCGACAGTTTTGATTTTAGATCTTTATATACAGGGCAACCTCTGTAATTTGCCGTGTGGCTACCACCACAGTTACTACATTTCTTTGCGGATGTGTCAGTTTTAGCTAAGGTGCAAGTACTTGTAGGGTGGAGATCACCGCAAACGACACAAACACTGCGCAGAGTGCAGTACGATTTAGAGTGGCCGAATTCTTGACAATTCATACATTGTATTGGGCCGTTACGTTTGTGCGGTTCTTCAACCGTAATTCTGCGGTGTAAAAGATATCTTAGGTCATATATTGGGTGCGTTGCGTTCTTTTTAAGCTGGGTTGAGTTGAGGAGCAGTTCAACTTTAAATATAGGTTGTGGAACCTTATTTCTATTCACAATATTTATCACAACCTTAACGGGGAACCCTTGCTCTTCAAGAGCCTCTTTAATATTTTAAAACAATAACGAGGCCTTTTGAGATCTTTAGCTGACAGGAATAATAATTTTTCTTGTTCCCCGTTAAAAAATTTATAATATCACGATAGTGCTTTTCACTATATGCTTGTATCTTTGTCTCCTCAAGACTACCCTTTCTAAGAGGCACAATGTGAAAATTATTTGTGCCTATAATATTTGCGATGTTCAATACTAATTGATTGGAACTACGCTCGCGCAGGTAAATTGGTGGCGGTCTGGCATTACTGACTACAGGTTAACCTTTCGATTTATTAGTAGAATTCTCTACACTAAGAAGTGCAAATCTGTTATTCTCCAGAGGAGCACCTGAGTTTGTTGTGTTTGCCCTTTTGGCGACGCCCATGACCTTTTGTAGGCTTATCTTTATTTTAATATTAATGTTTATGTAGCGGTCAATACCAGTCTGCACTACCGCCACTTTTTTATTTTCTTTACCTCACCGTTTATTACCGCCTGCATTGTTGCTGTACTCCTTACTGCTGCTGAGTTTGGTGACGGCGATATGCTGGGCTGCCATGCCTTCGTTGTTGTTTCAACGAAAGTCATCGCGCTCTTTCCTGTACCGACAGTTGCTGGGATCGACTTTTCTGTTGAGGTCGCTGCTGTTGCCGACGCTGCTAATGACACAGATGATGACTCTGATAGTGGCATTGTTGTTGCCGATAATATGCCGTATTGTATTTTTGTAGTGTTATTGTTTGGTGCAACGTGTATATGCACCGAGTGCCGACGCTCTCTATGAGGATAGTGAGCGACACTCATAGCTTTATGTATATGTTTGGATATCTGGAACATAACAGCAGCATTCATCGAATGGACAATAGCAGCATGTTATTATATAAGTTTAATAACATTGATCCGTGTTGGATTTGCCTGACATCCCATCGGACGCGTCCCCAGGTGGCGGATAGGGGGACCTTTGGTAGGCAAATGACATTACTTCTGAACCTCTTAGGAGGGGCGGGAGTTATGGCTGTCTGTCTATCACAATGATGGTATAGAGAATGGGTACCATCCGCGGACCAAACTGGCTAGGGAGGAGTCCCGAACAAAAACCACTGTCTGGCGATGGACAAAAAAAGATTTATTACTCCATGTGGAACCCACGCATGTGGAAATCCACCCGCTTCGGCGGCAGGGGCACGGATTCTGGAGGTCCCAACCATCGCTAAAGTCTCTCGCCTTTATCAGCGAGAGCGCATCCTGGAGGAGACGGGGATTGTTACCGCAATCTCTTCTTCTTCAGAGACGGAGGAACGTACCCTGGATCCAGAGGGCCTGCGTCGGGAAGTCACCACAGTGGCGGAACGTCCTACCAATGGTTCTAGGGTAACGAGAACACAAGCGAGGAGACAGAGAAAGAAGCGGCTTGATAGGCTTGTGCAGGAGAAATCCTCACGTGGCTCTGCCGGCCCTTCTGTGTCGACTCCCTCCAAAAGGCCCAGGAAGTGACACCCACGGAAGCCACCGAGCCTGCGGAGGGATTGACCGCTCCGAAAGCTCGCTCGCGAGGTAAGCGGCGGAAGATTGTTTCTGAAAACAGCATTCCCACCTGCCCTGCAGCTGTTACTGCTGGTGGCGCCACGACCCCAAAGGGTACGAGCGAAACCTCGGTGGCGGCTAATGTGGCGGGGAAGAATGTTGCCAATAAGCTGCAACTTGCCCAGCCCCTCGTATCCAGCAAAACCATCTGTCCGGCGAAATCTCTGCCAGTGGCGGGTGGTGAGCTGGACTTTCGCCCAAGCACTTCCAAAGGAGCAGCCAAGCCATCGTACAGCGAGAAGGCTAACGGCCCGCAACCAATGGCGGTGATTGGGAAGCTGGGGCCTGACCATCAGCTGACTGATGCAGAAATAAAACACTGCAAAGGTCATCTGATGCGTCGCGTCATTGCCTCCGGTCCTGAAGCTAATGCGAGGGGCTATGAGACAAAGGACGGCACTCTACAGGTGTCGTGCGCATCTCAGGCCACCTTTGATTGGCTCAGGGGTGCAGTCAAGGACGTGCCCCCCATGGAGACCACTCGCTTCGCGGTCTATAGCGAAGCAGGCGTGTCCCTCAGGAAGGCCATCTGCTGGATTCCGGATCCCGATCTGACGACCACAGATGTCCTTTCTTGTCTGCGTGCTCAGAACCCTGGCATCAACACGAGGCTTTGGAGAGTTCTTTCGCACACCAGGGGTAGCAACCGGGATGGTAAAGAAGGTGCTAGTCTTGTGGTGCGAGTGGACGAGGCCACTGTTGCTGTCATGGTTTCTCGGTACCGGAGCCGTCTGAGTCTCTTCTTTGGGACTGTGACCTTTCATGTCTTTCCCAGATGAGTGGCTCGGACGATTCTCGTAGCTATCGTCCTTTGACGGTAACGCAGATCAACTTGCAGCATTCTAAAGCCGCTACTGTACTCCTAAGTAGACGACTCACCCAGCTGCACACATCACCTCACATAACAACAGTACAAGAGCCCTGGGTCTTTAGGGGTCGCCTCTGTGGCCTTGGCTTGTTGAAAGGGGCCACGATATTATATGACAGAAACTCGATTAGACCAAGAGCCGGCCTTATAATATCATCCCATCTCGCAGCGACCTGCCTTGACGCATTCTGTTGTCAGGATCTGGTCGCGGCAGAGATAAGTTTTAAGAGTATGCACGGATGGTCGAGGTTTGTGATTGCATCTGCTTACTTTCCTTACGATGCTTTGGAGGCGCCACCACCTGGGAAGGTCGCTACTCTCGTAGGGTTCTGTGAGCGGCGCGGTCTTGGTCTGGTTCTTTGCTGCGATGCTAATGCCCAGCATACGATCTGCGGCAGCAGCAAGTGCAATGAGCGGGGCTCTCGACTTTTCGAGTATATTGCCTCCTCCAGCCTGAACATCCACAATGTAGGCAGGCAGCCTACTTTTGTGACTGCGAGAAGGCAGGAGGTAATTGACGTCACCCTGTCAAATCCAAGACTGGGGCGGTCGATCAACAACTGGAGGGTCCTCGCCGAAGACTCGTGCTCGGACCACAGATACATTGAGTTTCAGTGTGGCGAGCGGGCGCAGATGCCATTGCCCACCAGAAACCCAAGAAAAACAGACTGGCCGAAGTTCAGGGAGGCACTGCGTAGCAATCACGTGACGCCACTGAGACTTCGCAAGGAGCAGAACATTGAGGCGGCTGTTGAGCATCTCAACACCGCTCTAACAAACTGCTTCGAGCTAGCCTGCCCAATTAGACCTCCTCTTAGCCGGACTCCTGTTCCATGGTGGAACCGAGAGCTTCAGGTGCTGAGGCGTGAGTCTAGAAAACTCCTCAACCGGGCCCTCAAGACGAATCTTGACGAGGACTGGGAACGATATCGACGTGTTCCGAGGGACTACAAGAAGCTAATTCGGGACTCGAAAAGGACTTCTTTTAGAGACTTCTGCAGTGATATCGAATCCCTGAGTGACACGGCAAAACTGGTGAAAGTCCTGAAAAAGGACCAAACCGCTAAGCTGGGGTCGCTCAGGAAACCTGATGGCTCCTATACGGAGAGGCAAAGTGAGACACTCAGCTTGCTGTTGGAGTCACACTTTCCAGGAAATCAGGTAAGCATAGCCCGTCAACAACCACCTTTGGTCGGAAATGTTGTCAGGGCAGCTGCGCCCTCTCGACATGATTGGTATGTCGCCAGAACTGTGGCGAATGAGACTGCTATTGGATTTGCTATCAAATCCTTTGACAACTTCAAGTCGCCCGGACTGGATGGCATATATCCGATTGTGTTGAAGGAAGGCATTGAGCTAGTGATGGCAACACTGAAGAAGATCTTCACTGCATGTCTCGCACTGGCCTATGTACCACGCTCTTGGAGGATGGTGAGGGTTGCCTTCATTCCTAAGGTTGGAAGAGACGACTACACCAATCCCAAGAGCTTCAGACCTATTAGTATGACCTCGTTCATGGTAAAAAGTTTAGAACGGCTGGTGGAGCTTCGCATGCGTAGGGAGTCTCTGAAGACGCATCCACTATCTCCATTTCAGCATGCCTATCAAAGCCGAAAATCCTGCGAGACGGCTCTGCAAAACCTTGCCATCGACAGGAAAGAATACGCAATAGGCGTCTTTGTGGACATAGAGGGTGCGTTTGACAATGCTACTTTCGACAGTATGTGCGGCTCTGCTAGGCGGCATGGCGTAGACCGGGTCCTAGTAAATTGGATACGTTCAATGCTGGCCCAGAGAATCATAACGGTGCGGGCGGAGGAAGATTTGCTGGTGTCGTCTGGGGTTAATAGAGGCTGTCCCCAAGGTGGCGTACTGTCTCCATTGCTCTGGTGCATGGTAATCGATCCCCTGCTTAACGCCATTAATGACTCGGGGGTATACGCTCAGGCATATGCGGATGATGTTGGCTGTCTTGTGACAGGTCCATCCCTTATGATTGTCTGCAGAAGGGTGCAGAGAACTCTGGATATGATTGACACTTGGTGCAGTGCGAATGGGCTATCGGCTAATCCTGTCAAGACTGGTATTGTCCTCTTTACCAGAAGGAGAAAGCTTGATGGACTTATTCTGTCTACACTGAAAGGAGTCACTATCCAGCTATCCAAGGAAATCAAATATCTTGGAGTCATCCTTGATAACAAACTTCTTTGGAAAACACATGTCGAACTGAAGACATCCAAAGCACTGTCAGTTTTTTGGCAGTGTAAGGGTATATTTGGTAAGACATGGGGTCTTTCCCCTAGTAAGGTCCTATGGATCTATACAGCTATGGTAAGACCTATTATCACCTATGCATCGATGGTTTGGATGAGCAGACTCTCTCTTGTAGGGGTCAAAAAAGCTCTATCAAAACTACAACGTGCTGTGGCCATATGTTGTACCGGAGCATTTCTGACTACTCCAGGCCCGGCACTTGATGCTTTGGTGAATCTCCCGCCACTAGATGTCTTCATCTGCGGAGAGGCCATTAAGGCCATCTGCATAGTGAAACATAGTGGCCACTGGTATGGGGTGTGCTCGATGTTGGACGACGGCGCAGGCACTGACATCGATTCTGCAATCCTGTCTATGCCCCCGGACTCCATGTCGTCAACCGTCATACTAGAAAAGCGGTACAATGTGTTGCTGCCAGAGGCTCGTTCATGGTTAGATCCCGATAACGAGCCCGGCAAACACTGCTGCCGTATTTTCACTGATGGCTCCAGGACTGAAGAAGGTTCAGGTTCTGGTGTCTTCGTGGAATCCTGTGGGACCCGTCGGTTCTTTGCCCTTGGTCTGCATGCGTCTGTGTTTCAGGCGGAGGTGTATGCGATACTTGAGGCGATGGACTTTGTTGTGGAAAACAGGTGAAAAGGCAAATCTATTTGTGTCTGCAGTGACAGCCAAGCTGCGCTCATGGCCTTGGATAGTCCGACCACCACTTCCACGATAGTCAGGTCCTGCAAATCAAGGCTAAATTGTGTTGGAAAACATAATAGTCTGACGTTGACTTGGGTCCCGGGACACGCTGGCATTGCGGGTAACGAGACCTCTGACTCCTTGGCCAGGATGGGCTCCGAGGCTGTTTTTATTGGCCCTGAGCCTGTTCTGCCACTCCCTTCCGCTGCCATCAAAGCCACTGCAAACAAGTGGGTTGTTTCGACCCACAAGCGAGCATGGCGGGCTGAGAGAGGCTGCGGATGGAGGAAAATTATGCTACCTGCTATCTCTGACCGATGGTCACGGTTCCTTCTATCTTTAGGTAGGAGGGACTGCAGGCTGTTGGTTGGCGTGATGACAGGGCACTTTCTATGGGCTAGGCACATGGAAAGGATTGGCATATCAGACAGTGCGCTGTGCCCAGCCTGTGGAGAGGAAGACGAGACGGCGGACCATTTTCTTTGCGTCTGCCCTGCCTTTGCTCGAATCCGGTTCGGGATTTTTGGCACTGATGTGCTGAGGAGTAACCAACTTGTCTCCTTGGCACCACAGGATCTACTTCTACTTCTTCGGAGGTCGGGATGGATATATACTATGGATATATACTTTGTCTGAGTGCTGCGCTTACTAGATTGTTCCGACAAAAAATAAAAAATAAAAAAAAATAACATTAAGAACATCACAATAAATTAATTTAGAAAATTCAATAAAAGTTAGAGCTAAGGTGATTTGGATTTAAGAGAATAATGAATTAAAGAGAATTACTTTTTTTTTAAACAAATTTTCTAAAACTTCTAAGCGGGAAATTAAATTATACTTTAGAAAAAGTGCAACTTTAATTTCAATACAAATTATGAGAGTAAGTCAGTAGTCGTCAATTCAGTTGAAAATTAATATTATTTTTCAGCGAATTTATTGAAAAGGCAAGTGGCACACGGTAGTTGCAATTGTGCGTGTGTGGTTATGCCACCGTAATAATATTCAGAAGGAGAATTATTGAAACATTTTGGCAGATCTTATAGCTATTTTGGACATGCCACTTGTGCTGATCAGAGATCTTTCAATGAATAGTTTAATAATCTTTATATTCAACACAAAATAATTTTCTCTCTCTCTCTCTCTCTCTCTCTCTCTCTATCTCTCTCTCTTAGTTCAGTAAGCAATTGTTCATAATTTTTCGAAATTTATTTTATACAAAAAAATAGAAAAGTAGCCAGTCAGACAAAATGACGAACGAAGGCAATCTCGCGGACAGATTAAGTAAACTTCCTATGCAATCCCGGACAAGCACTGGAAACAAGGAAACTCCACAGGTATAGCTCAAGCATCATTTAGGATTGATTCGTTGCGTGAATCAATATTTATATTTTTCAAATTTTCAATATATATTTGGATATTTGCTTTTGTTTATGTTGGTTGCTTTAATGTTTTCAGTATACACTAAAATAATGAGTGAATACAAAAACAGCACTTAAAAATTACAAAGTTACATGATTTTTGAAAGATTTACAAATTTTTGTTTTAACTTATTCAAGTTTGGTTTTGACTTATTGAAAGTTGACTGCTTTTTGTCGACACGGCAAATGCTCAGAATGGAATGGCAGAGAATCGGCTGCTGGCAGCTTACGGTGGCGTATTCGGTAGGGAATTCGCCGTGTTGAGAAAAATATGGCTACGACGCGGACACACGTTCACTCAGACTTTACGTTCATTTCTCGGTGGCACGAAGGGGGAAATTCTCTCCCAAAACATGCCAAACTTCAAAACGAGGGCGGCCGTCAGCCAGCACCGGGTCTCAGCCACCTTCAGGAGAGGGTTCGCGTAGTGAACAAATCTTGCAATGTTTGTAATGTAGACGGCACGGCCACGCCGGAGCCCCGACTTTCATTCCCTTACAAGTGGAGGCTGGTGTGGTGTTCTCCCCGGGAGATCGCGCACGGGGGCTTTCGGCATCCCGAGGCGAAGTGTTTGGCACGCAAACACTTCCAGCATAATTTGCGTGCCACTAGTTGGTCCCGTCGTTTGCGAGGGTGGTTTTACAAGAAGCGCGGACACCGCTCGATATGATGCCCCAGTTGTCCGCACAGGGTGCAAATCACCCGCGGACGGGGTCCGGCCATGGGGACGACTGGTGATCATCGTTGTATAGTCAGGTGAGAATCCCGTCTGGGTGGTGATACCGGAATTGTAACTGGTGCAAGCAGAGCTGGCGAGAGTGCTGCACGCGTGGCTGTTGCCACCGTGGTTGGTCGGGCTCGGCGAGCTGAGACCGGAATTAGACTGGTGTCGACGGGTGAGAGCCCAGGTGGCGAGGGTGTAACACGCATGGTCCCTGGGGATCTGACCCTTTGGTGATAGCTTGAACCCCTGGCACCCAATTCCATATGGGCGATTCGTCGGGCGGCTACTCTTCATCGCGGCCTCCCAGAGTCCCCTCATATGCGGAGCATGAGGTGCAATGAATTGTCATTGCAATTACTCTTTCAAAATTGAGGCGGAATTCGTTTTCTGCATCCACAAAGTTTCGCCCATTATCGAAAGGGATACCCGCGTCGGGCAATGAACCGAGTCAGGGCTGCGAGAAACGCGGGGGTGCTCAGATCGTTGGTGGCTTCAAGATGAATCGCCTTGGTAGCAAAACACACAAAGATACACACGTATCCTTTCGGAAGGAGTCCCCTCCGTCCCCAATAGTTTTTAATCCTAAAGGGACCCGCAAAGTCTACTCCTGTGTTGCCGAAGGGTCGAGCGCACCTGGTTCTTTCGAGAGGTAATGCAGCTATAATCTGGTTCTGCTTTCGGTTATTTGCTAGTAGGTAAGGTTTACAATGGAGAATTATAGTTTTAATTAACGTTTTGGCCCTCGTAGTCCAGCATTGGGTTCGAAGCAAGCGCAGCATAAATTGGGTCCCTCTATGTAACGAGATGATGTGAGGAAACTTGACGACCAGAAGAGTAAAGTGGCTGTAATAAGTTAGAATGATCTCTCAGAAAAGGGGAAATGCACTGTTAACGCATCTCGACCATTCACTCGGAGTGTCCCGTCGGAATGCAGGATGGGATTCAGTGTGAGTAGAGGGCTCAAGGTAGGGATGGCATCTCCACTGAGGAGAGCACTGCATTATTTTGGGCAACAGAGATGCTGGGCGAACGTGATGAGACGAATCGTTGTGGCCTCGATTTCTTGTCTACTTAGGGCGACCCCTCATTAAGTAGTGGTATCCCGACATCTGGCCAAGCTATATGTTATGAACCTTTACACGAGGCTCAAACTCGTAGAAATCTAGAAAGTGTTAAGAAGCGTAAGGTGGGTTCGTCTTTTTGAGATATGCTTACCAGGTTGGTGTGGATGGGTCGTATTTCTTCCTCAGTGTGCAAGCATGTTTCATCGATGTTCATCGGCCACTCCGATTGGTCTTGTTGAAGCCATATCGGCCCATTCCACCAAAGCGCGTTGTCTACCAAGGCGGTGAGGGGGAACCCCACGGCTTGCAAGGTCAGCTGGATTATCTGCCGATCGGACATGGTGCCAGTTGCGTTATCGAGAATCGTTGAATGTTGTCGATTTGCCATGAAGACCTTCCAGGTGTCTTGCGTAGCCATGCCAACACGATGGTGGAGTCAGTCCAGCGGTGAAGATTGTCTTCGGAGATGTTTAGGAGTGTTGTGAGTGGAGCCACCAACTCAGCCAACAAAGTTTCCCCACATAGTTCGAGACGATGAAGAGATACCGTTTTTACAAGTGCCACGCGCGACTTGGCTACAAGAAGATGACTCGATGTAGTGTTTTTACCTTGGCAACGTACGTATAAGGTCGCCGCGTAAGCCAGCTGTGATGCGTCACAGAAGGCGTGGAACTCCAGCTTCAGATCCGGAGCGGATCTGACCCATCGAGGCACTTGAATGAGGGATATCGTCTGATGTTGAGATAGAAAGAATTCCCATCGGGCCAAAGTTGAAGGAGGCATCCCATTCAATTTGGTCCAATTAAGATTTTAGCGGTAAGAACAACGGGAGCGAGCCATCCTGCAGGTTCGAAAAGTTGTGCTATGACCGAGAGTACCTTTCGTTTGGTGTAGATGGTGGTGTTCGATAAAGCTGCTACATGGGAGAAAAAATAGTCCTGCCAGCCATTCCATCGAATGCCTAAGGTACTATTTTTGCTAGATTCCTAGAGTTTGAGGAAATCCCCTTTGAGTAAATAATCCGGTGGAAATATATGAAATTGGAATTGAAAGGCAAAAAGTGGTTTTGTTTTGTAGCTGAGTGAGGCCCAACCATAACAACTACAATACAGAACTGAATGAATTGAATCGGATAGGATAGCCTCGTGATAAGGTGCTTTATTCACCCCAAAGGTGGACGTTCTTAGCTCGAAATCCGCTATGAGAGCGGCCGGGTTTTGTCGAAAGAGAATGCGTTGGTACGCCGTCTGGGTAGGGCCCACCAAGATTTGACGGTACATAGTTTGTATATCTCCGTTGAGTACGTTCCTGAACATAAGCCACTGAATGATGAGTCGGGTCAGGTCTGATTACAACACTGGCTCTGTGTGCAACACATCATTCAAACTGATGGCGTTCGTGGTCACACCACCCGGATCTTGGTGGAGGTGCTCTCTGGATTGTACATACGGAGGCTGGATACGGACGGAGGCGAAACTTCGGACATGTGGTTGAGCTTCATGTGTTCCACTATTACCTCGTCATATAGTTGTTTGTTTTCTGGATGTTTACCCAGCTGTACTTCATTATGTTCGAATTGCTTGAGTGCAATAGGACGCGATGAACCTAAGGATTGGCTAGGACCAAATCAGATTTAAAGTGCCAAGATACAATATATCGCCAAGAGGCGTGCCGATGGGTCGTCTGGGAGTATAATTTGAAGAATGTCTCGTCTATCGGCTTGCGCTATCTTTCGGAGGGCGCCTCCTCGATTTTCCAAAATCGTTTGAGGAGACAATCGAGGGGTTGAGTTTCGTCAGCCTTCACTCTTGTGCCAAAGGCTGAGATTCTGCGTTCCGGACCTGGCTCCTTGAGGATCCCGCCGAATACGATCTCTTGAGGGAGCAGAGACCCCCACAATGCTTCTTTTTAGCCCATCGAGCAGTACTAATAGGACATCGACCTGTGCAGAGTAGTCGATTTTGATCCCCCCAATTGTTCGTGTTCGCCTTGAGTCAGTTTGAAAGGGGGCAACTCTCCGGATAGGGTTTGCAACACCATAGCTGACACATGGAGCCGCTTCGTAGGGTCGTAACGCGAGCTTAAAACTATTTTACAAACTTTCTTGACGCTATCAGCTCCCACATTGCTTACCCCTGACACTTGTGCATGCAGGGTTCGCAACGGCCGCTTGAGCCGCCTTTGGAGACGGTCAGAAATAAAAGACCGCTCAGATTCCGTTTCTACCAGAGCCCGGGGCCATATAACTGACTCTACGGTGTTCGACATTGAACCCCTGGTGCGTGTGGTCCCGTTTGGCTTTTGTTAGGTCGACTTCTTGCCTGATCCGAATGCAGCATGGTGTAATGCCTCTCCTGTCTGTGGAAACACTGGGACAAGCCGTCAAATTATGGAAAGTCGACAGGCAGTTCACGCACAAGCCACGTTTTCGCGTCAATACTCACCATGTGGACACATTGGCTGCTTGAAACGTAGGACAACTGCGCACGGCGTGGGTTGCGTGATGACAAATGCGACACTGGTCGGTTTCGACTCGTGTTTGATGGGTCTGGACTCGATGAGTTCTCGAAGTACTCTGCTGCATTCCCGTGGTCTGCCCCGATTCTGTTGGGCGCAGATTGGACATTGCCAAGGGAGCGCAGAAACATCGCGTCAAAAATGGAAATTTTTGTCCGATCCCCCGGGCTTGTTCCCATAAAGAGAGAGTTTCCTCTGACAGATGCACAGAACACAAATACACCAAGAAAATATCTCCCCAACCAGCTACGTCACCCACATACACCTACAGCGCCGCCGCACAGTTATTTATCTCACGTTGTAAGCGTTCAATAGCGATCCCCTCTTCCCGCTTCACTGGTTCCAAACTAAAAAGGGTTGTCAGTTGTGGATGGATGTTATTTTCGTACCGATTTGTCAAATTTCCACATGCCTGTTCAAAACCTAAATCGGTAAGGGGTGATTTGAGTACAATCTCCTTGGCTTCCCCTCGGGTCTTCGAGTTCAGATGGTAGAGCTTCTCCACATTTGACAGCCGATTATTGTGGAAGTAGAGCGCGGTAAACATATCGCGAAACGTGGGCCGCATAGATCTCGCCGGGCGGTACAGGAATGTCCCGAGGGACCAGAAGTTTCGTGCGGTAGCTGAGCAAGTGAGGGCTGCACTAAGGCTTGAGCGAAGTCAGCCATTGCGATTTAACACCTGCGGTAGATGTCATAGCTCGACTCGAATCGCTGACATATAGAGGCCAACACCTCTTTGACATCCTTGATGCTCTGTGCTTCCATGGTCACTGTGACCACTGAGGTCAACGAGCGTACCAAGGTGCGTTGAAAATACATCTGAGGATTTTATTTTGAAATCGTTGGATTGTTATAATATTATTTTGGGTGGCGCAGCCCCATATTTGTGTCGTCAGCAAAGGTGGCGATCCTGCTCTTTGGAGGTAATGGTAAATCGTTTGTGTACAAGTGATATAGAAGGATATGGTGGGAGCAAGGATGCTTCCTTGCGGCACGCCAGCATTTATTTCTTTTAGATCAGAGTACTCTTTTTCGTTTTTCGCTCGAAAACAGCGATTAGTTAAGTGAGATTTCTTTAGGGCACTAAATTGAATCACATACCTTGTCGAATGCTTGTCCGATATCTAGAAAGACTGCTGAGCATACGTTTTTCTCCTCAAATGATTTTTCGATTTCTGCTGGAATTCTGTGCACCTGCTCAATATTAGAGTAATTCTAACAAAATCGAAATTGGTGTGATGCTATCAGACCGCGTGATTCAATGAATGGTTTTATGCGGTTCAGAAAAAGCTTTTCTAATAATTTTGAGATTTGTGGCAGTAGAAAGATTGGTCTGTATGAAGAGACAGAGTGCGTGTCTTTTCCGGGCTTAGCAATCATAATCACCTCAGCAACTTTCCACACGGTTGGGATAAATTCGATACGGATCGATTAATTAAATATATTTGCTAATTTAACTATACTTGCTGGGTAGTCATTTTAATACTTATTGAAGTGATTTCTTATCTTTCTGTTGTTCCATCTTATTTTTCAATTCGCATTAGTTATTTGTGTGATGGGTGCGCTATTCCACTCTAATGAGGTATAAAATTTGTCGCATTGATTCTCATTTGGTTGGAAGGTGTTAGCCAGATGCTTTGCGAATATTTTGCGAACGTTTTTGCCTTTTTTTATCAACTGTTCTCTCTGATAGATATCGATTCATTGATTCGTATTTGATGCTACTTACTTCTCGCCAAAACGAAATTCCTCCATTAGCTGGGCAACAAGGGCTACGGAGGGAGGGGGTCACAGGTTCCGAAACCGAACCCGCCGCCAAACGTTCACCAAAGCTGTGCGAGGTCAGCAACTATGGGCCGTTGTTGACAAAAGCTACATTGATTACACCATTTTTGTTGAGAACTGTAAGAAAGTAGAAGCCAGGCTCTCAAGCACTTTCTTCCAGATTTTCAAGGAAAATACTGGCCCAGCTCCTTTCTGTTGCGATAGTGGATGGCACCAAAACCATGTGAAACTAATCTCATGTGCCGATCAGAGATCAACTGATCTATATTGAATAGCCATCTTCAGAATTGGTGAACTTTGGCTTCGGTATAAGCTCGAGATAATCTCGAGGGAAGGTATCCCTATCCTGTCAAGAACGAGGGCCTGGATACCAACTGAACCATCTGACCCTCAAATGGTTCTGGAGATTATACGGGTATGCAATGCTGAACTCCCGACATCATCGTGGAAGGTCACGAAAATGGATTAGTCAAATGGCGAGTACCGCATTGTTATCTTTGGGGTGAGTACGAACACGCTAGGATCTCTTTCGCTTTCCGATGGTCTCGTGAGCTATGGATTCTCGTCCATAACACTGAGGGTCTATAAAAAGGACGTGAACGTCTCCAATATAACGGACTATGTAGGAGTTGTGGTAGACCCAGACGCCTCATCTCAGCTGGTAGAAGAGGCCAACACCACTTCTGCTGGACAGTCAGTGGGGGGAACTTTGTTCTGGTACTGGCAAGGCGGTTGCGCTACGCAGGGTATAATCCAAAGGCAGTGTATGCTACTAATCGGATATTGTGGCGCAACCACCTGAATGATGAGGAGGAACTACTGGCATCGGACGAAGAGGATGCTGATAAGATGGTGGTTGAGGTGGAGTCCAATACCCTGCTGTTACGGGTACTACAAATTAACTTTCACCATTTAAAGGTTGCGTCCGCCAATCTTATACTACATCTGTCAAAGGACAGATACTATATTGTCCTGATTCAAGGACCATGGGTTATACATGGCCTTGTGGGGACAAGGGCCTCAAAAATACAAATTGATGTTTATATGAAATAGAGGTAAACCTAGAGCGTGTGTACTCAGAGTGATAAACGCTATTATGCTCTCAAATTACAGCTATGTCGACCAAATGACTATCAACCTGGAGTCATGCGATGAGCTGATATGGCTATCGGGATGCTACCTGGCCCACAATCACGAAGAGCTACTAAGATACAGTTTTAAGGATATGGTGATGCACTCCCAAAGGCTAGGAGGTAAATTCATGACTGGTGCAGACGTAAATACGCATCACACGGTGTAGAGCAGCACGGACACTAATTTTAGGGATGCGTAAATACGCATCACACGGTGTAGAGCAGCACGGACACTAATTTTAGGGATGAGTGCCTTTTCAATTATTAGCTTGGAACTAACCTGTAAATCTGTAATAGGGGTGTTAACCCTACATTTGTTATAAGCAATAGGCAGGAAGTAACAGACGCCACATTTCCCATTGACTCTATTATAGGAAGAATAATGATCATAGATACATCTCAATCTCTCTCTCTCTCTCTCGTTTGAGATCAATAAAACTCCATCTAAGCCTGGTAGAAATATCAGGAAAACAGACTAGGAGAAATATGTAGATCTAATTCGGAATACCTTAAATGTCTGACTATCTAGTGAACCAGAAAACATGGAAGGGCTACAAAATATGGTAGGCCCTGTTACTGCGATCCTGAACGCAGCCTTGGTAGAAGCCTGTCCACTAAGGAAGTTGATGGGAAAGCCGAAACCTCGGTGGTGGACGGAAGAGCTAAGCAAGCTTCGGGTAAACATTAGGAGAGTTTTTAACGAGGCGAAGTATACACATTTTGAAAATGATTGGAAAGCGAATAGAGATGCTCTGAAGGCCTTTGAAAAGGAGGCTAGAACTGCTCAAAGGCAATCCTGGAAATCCTTTTGTGAAGAAGTAGAGGGAGTGCCTGAGGCTTCTAGATTTAGTAAGATATTGGCAGAATGTTCTCAGAACTGGGAGCTGCTACAGAAGGTGGATGGCACATTCACTACAACTAGTAAGAAGAATCTAGAGCTTCTACTCAGCATGCATTTCCCAGCCTTTTAAGTCCCCTGGTCCTGATGGTATTTATCCAGTTGAATTACATTAAACCGGTGGATACCTGAAAGGCTCTGTTCGAACTGGATCAAAGAAGAAAGAGAGAAAGAGAGCGAAATGACAGCGCAGCGACGACAAACAAGCAAGAGCCGAGCTTAGTTGTCTGCTAGTCGTTGTTCTCTCCACAAGTATTAGTTCTCTATTCATAACCTGCTTATATTAATTTGTTACAACTAAATAAAATTAAATAAATCTTCATTCTACAAAACAAACCTTCGCAAAAATATATTAATTTATTCGATTAAACTCCGATACTTTGCAAACCTGCACATAATTTTGGTGGCCCATGGGGCCACGACGACAAACAACAATTTAACAATTTAATAAACATGATTTAGCTTTCTTACAGCGTGCACCTTTAGTGACAGCAAACACGCCACCATCGCTATGCATAAACGGACAGTGTGTTAACTGATGAGGTCATAACACATAACCTCACACATAACCCCAAAATCACGCAACATGCTCGACAATTCAACATTTTTCTTGTGCAACTCCATCAACTACCTACTACGATATCCCCGTGTAATCAAGGGAGTCCAGTTCTGGTTGAAGACGGCAGCGATCCTGTATCCACACCATTCGAGAAGACAGCATAAGGCAAAGGGTAAGTAGGGTATCGGTTTAGAGCAGTGGAGATGAATCCTTCTAAAACAAATCAACCGTCTCCCAAAGACAACGCGTCAAATGCGCCATTGGCAAATTACGAAGGCCTCATTGCATTGCAAACAGATCACCATGACAGTCTTAAGCAATTTTTGAAAACCTTCAAAAAGCACTCCAGTACGCGAAAAACTAAAGCCTACTGTCAAGTCAGGCTGGATAAGGTTGAAATGCTGCATAAGGATTTCTTGGAGGTACACAAACAACTTCGTTCGCCGTATTTCAAATATGCGATGTCCCCTAACTTTGAAGAACTCTACTTTGACATAAGAGCCACACTGTTGAATGCATTGGAAGACCAAAGGCCCAAATCGACGCAAGACCCATCTGTAAGGCAAACTCATGCGTCATCGCTTGAGCTACCCAAATTACCGCTGCCATCGTTCACGGGCAAATACACAGACTGGCCAGCTTTCCACGATGCCTATATTCGCTTAATCCACAACAACACTAGTTTGAGTGCGATTCACAAAATCCACTTTCTGAAGAAAGCGCTACCTGATGACTGAGACATCGATGTACAGCAAATAGAGCTTACAGAAACCAACAATCCAACAGCCTGGGAGTTATTAGTAAAGCGGTACAGCAACCCTCGACTACTTTTCATGCACCACATGAACAAGCTCTTCAGCATATCTGCGCTCACGAAAGAGCATGCTGATGCCATCAATTCTCTTTTAAACGTAGCCAGAGTGTGCGTCAATGAGTTCCAGCGGCTACAAATTCATATTTCTGAGTGCGATCATTGGATTGCCTACTACGTTTCAATTCAGCTCCCAAAGGAAACGCATCAGGCGTGGGAGCATCACTTAGGCAGTAATACCGCCATACCTACTTTCAGTGCAATTGAATCATTTTTGAACGATCGCTTAGTCACCATCAACGTGATTGGAAACAGGCAGCTTCACATCGATACGCCATCATCTTTGAAGCACACCACTTCAGCTCATTTGCCGGCGAGACGTAAAACCTGGAAAGCGAATCAATCTGCCAGCAGAAACTTCCATGTCACTGCACAGCCGAAAAGGGCAGCCTTATGTGGTGATGCCCATGTTTTACGCCGTTGCTCGACGTTTCTAGCTAAAGATTGCTTCGAACGCTAAGCTATTGTCGATCGTGCTAAATTATGTTTAAATTGCCTGAGTAACTCGCACTCATGTTCGCACTGTCCCAGCAACAAAAATTGTCTTCAATGTGGACAAAGGCATCACACCCTAATGCACTTTCCTACATCTGCTACACAAGCTGAGGGAGCTTCAAAGGCGCAGTCACAGCTGAATCATGCAGCTCAACCTTTTCACCGTGAGAGCGCTTTTACTTCTAATTCACCGCAAACAGCAACAGTCGCAAAAGCAGCGCATTATACTTTCGTTGCAGCAACAACTACAGAAAAACCGGCTCGAAAAGTTCTATTAGCAACTGCAATGGTCACTGTAGTGAATGACGTCACAGGCCAAACAGCAGTTGTGCGCGCTCTCATTGACAACAGTTCCGAAGCCACTTTAATATCGGAACATGCTGCTAAAACTATACGCTTAGCTCGAAATCGCACTTTAGCAGAGATCTCCGGGCTAAGCGATACTCCTACGAAACGTTGTAACTTCACTGTTAGTTTCAGCATTCGCTCGTGTATGAATCCTGCCTTTAAGACTCCAGTCGACGCAGCCTACGTTCTTAATGTGCTCACCATCAGCCTGCCTAGTGAGAAAATTGTACCGCAGCATTGGCCGCACATACAGGGTCTGCACCTCGCAGATCCCACCTTTTTTCAATCTCGTCGTATAGATTTGCTCATCGGAGCCGATATGATGGCTCGCATCATGTTACCAGAAACTCGCATCGGAAGGTTTGACGAGCCTATTGCACGGCACACAAAGGTGTGGTGGATCTTGACCGGCAATACTGCGCCAGTTCCCAATCTCTCAACGAACATTCGTTGTCACCACTCTACCCTTCTACTTGAATCTATAGTTCAAAAGTTCTACGAACATGAACAAATACCTAAGGACCGAACTCTATCCCAGGAAGAAAACTGGTGTGAAAACCATTTTCAACAAACGCATTTGCGTCAATCTAATGGCAAGTATTTGGTTAGACTTCCATTAAAGCATGCATTTGATCAAACTCAAACACTAGGCAAATCTAAACAAACATCGTTAAATCGTTTCTATTGTCTAGAGCATTAGGACTGCATTAAAGAATACTTTGCATTAAATCAAATAACACCAGCTATTTTTCGCTTTGCTTTCAATTCTAGAACGCAAGCTGCTACATGTTGGAAGGGACCTTTATCCGTCGCAGAGCTGAACGAAAGTTTATCTAAGATCGTGAAGCTCGTACTACACGAAGCATTTTCGAAACAGATAAAATGCGTACGCGAAAAGAGCTCGCTGCCAAGCAACAGCAATCTTACGAGCTTAGCACCATTTCTGGATGAGCAAAATGTGCTTCGTTTACGTGGCGAATTCAACGCGCTATATTGCCCTATGGGCAGAGGCATCCAATTATATTACCTAGTAGGTGTGCATCGGGCAGTGTTACAGCAACCAACTCGTACACTACCAATACCAATTCCGAAACTCATATAACATCAGGTGAGTCACTATCTCCACTTGCACCTGTAATGCTCGCCACAGCATGCGTTGGAGTCCGTGCTGGTACGGGACATTATCTACAACTACGCGCGTTATTGGACTACGGATCACAAGCGTCATTTATCAGTGAATTTGCAGTATAACAATTGCATTTACGCCGTACGCGGCTTCGCGTGCCAGTAACTGGTATAGGCGGATCAGCTGTTGGGACATCTGCGGCCCTTGTCCAAATTTCTGTGAGCTCTCTCAGAAGACCAGGCATGACTTTCAACTGCGCTGCGCTAATATTGCCAAGATTAGGGTACCTGATGCCTAACAATCGAATCGATCCCAAGGACTTTGGGGAATTTATGGATTTCGATTTAGCTGACCCAACATTTTACAAGCCTGGTTCCATAGATCTCATGGGTGCTGACCTATATGGAGATCTAGCAGAGAAAAACATCAAACAATTGTCGGAGAGTGCACCTGTTGCACAAAATACCCATCTGGGATGGCTCATTTACGGGCGCTTGCCAAAACCAGCAACTTTACAGTTAGACACAATCTGTTGTGCATCAACGTATACAGAACTAACTGATTTAGTTCAGAATATGTGGAATTTCCTGGAAGGCGAAGACGTTTCGTGTGACTCTACGATGACACTAGATGAATTATATTACGAAGAATATATCCAACAAACTACTCGCTGCAACAAAGATGGTCGCTTTGGAGTTCGCTATCCGTTTAAGAAAACAAGTGACTTAGCTGAGCTCTCTGCCACAAAAGCAGATGCTTTAAAACTTTTTGCTTATCAACAAAATCGTATCGTAAAAGACCCAAAAATGCAAGCACTATAAGAGGATTTTATGGCCGAATACCAGCGCCTAGGACAGATGGAACATGTCGCGCTAGAAGTCGAGCCAACAGAGGTATGTTACATTCCACCTCATGGTGTTTACAAAGAGTCTAGCTCCACCACAAAACTGTCGACTTCACCTTCTGCTAGAAGCTATCACCTACATTTATTTGCGGACGCATCTACCGCTGCATATGCCGCTGTTGCATATTTGCGTGTTGAAACACTAAACGAGCCTCTCCATGTGCCCGTACTTATGGCAAAGACTGAAGTGGCACCGTTAAAAAAGATATCTGTGCCATGCTTGGTGCTTAAAGGCACATTGCTTGCTGCAAAGGTTGTCACCAAGGCATTGAAAACACTCCAATTGCCGTCAATTCAAACTTTTTGCTGGTCCGATGCCAGAACAGTGCTCTGTTGGATTCGTTCGAATCCCGGAAAACACAAACAGTACATCGCTAAAAGAGTCACTCAAATACAAGAGTTGACGTCAATTGACTCGTGGCGATACGTGCCTTCGAAAAAGAACCCAGCTGATATAGCATCACGTGGAATATTCCCGTCAGAACTAGCCAACCTTGGCATATGGTGGTCAGGTCCATCATGGCTGCACCATGATGATACTCTATGGCCACAGCAACCTGCTCCACTGGACAGCGAACCTGACAGAGAAAACATAGCCGTTCTACATGCAGTTCCATATCGCCAAAATCCGGGGAACGAGCGAAATATTCAAAGCTGAACAAAGTTCTGGCAGTCAATAGTGGGTGTAGACGACTTATCGCTGCGAGACTCAGACAATCACACGAGACGACGCCATGGTGCACTGCCATCGAGCGCAACGCTGCCTTGCAATTTTGGATAAGGTATGTTCAAAACATAAAATTTTCGAATGAAATTTCCTGTATAATTCAGAGCATCAAAAGCCGTTCCATCAGCAAAAAAAGCCGTTTGCTGAAGCTCAATCCCATGATCGATGAGGAGGGCCTTGTGCGCGTGAAAGGACGTTTGAAATATGCCATTATGCCAACTTCGGAACGCTTTCCGATAATTTTGCCAAAAATTTTTCCAATATCTACGTTGATTATTGCTAACGCACATGAGAACACGATGCATGGTTCTACACAAGCGACACTAAATTATCTTCGAAGGCATTATTGGCTGATTGACGCGCGGTATGTCATCAAATCCTATGTTGATCACTGCATCAAGTGCATCCGGCAACGGTCCACTGTTGGAAATCAAATATTGCTACCCCTTCCGGTAGATCGTTGTAGTCCCGGAAAACCTTTTCAATATTGTGGTTTAGATTAAGCTGGACCCAACAAGATTCTCACAACGAAAGGCAGAGGACATAAAAGCTACAAAGGATATGCTGCGCTTTTTGTGTGTTTCATTAAGCGCGCAGTACATCTGGAGCTTGTAAGCGACATGACGACCGAATGCTCTACGCCGGTTTTTCGCATCAAGATGATACAGTAAAGATATCTACAGCGACTGAGCAACAACTTTTGTTGGCGCAAACGCCATACTGATAGATGATTATAAAACTTTTAAATATGAACTCGATTCCGCCACACAACTGGCCTCATGCCATGGGGTCTCATGGCACTTCACCCCGCCCGGATCGCCCCATTTCGGTGGAATCTGAGTAGCGGGTGTCAAAAGCATGAAACATCACTCAAAGAGGACCATTGGTGATGAATTATTAACTTTCGAGGAATTCTTCACCGTATTAAAGTAAGTTGAAGCCGTGCTTCAATCTAGGCCGCTGTCAGCTCTCCCTGATGACCCGAATGATAGCACCGCTCTGACCATCGGTTGGTGGGCGGCCCACTGACGATGCCACCTGAGGTTAACTTGCTTGACATTAATACTCACCGACTCACTAGGTGGAAGCAGCTTCAACAAATGCAACATGATTTTTGGAAGCGCTGGAGTTGCGAATATATTCAGGAGTTACAAGTGCGTCACAAATGGCCTCAAGCTAAAACCAATCTAAAAACCGACGACTTGGTGCTTATACCAGAAGAACGCGTCCCCCGTCACAATGGTTGTTGGGTCGCGTTCTCGAAGTTTACACTGGAGGAGACAACTTGGTGAGAGTTGCCACGGTACGTACTCAATCTGCAGTTATCAAACGTGCAATCTCAAAATTGGTTTTACTACCTACAGATGACAAGGATTTTGACCAATACGGTGGGCGGCATGACTAACCAAAACATATGTCGCCGCAGGACTACTTGGACGAGGTGGGCGGAAATGTTAAGGATCCTCAAGCCTCTACCCTGTATTAATTGTGCTCAATTCTTATACAGGTTAAATGTCACTGTATCATTCTCTCTCTGTCTCTGTTTTGAAGTGTCAGGTTAGTTTAGTGAGTTGTAGTTGGAGAACAGAGAGAACAGTGTGCGCAGATCTTTAAACAAATAAAGTTTGATTATAAATATACTTCCAGTTTTCACATCTCTTAAACATAAACCAAATACTTATAATAACTAATTTAGAATTTAATAAAAGAGATAAAGAAACAACAAACAAAGGATCTGCTATATATATATGTTTTAAAGGTTGAACGAGCCAGCAAATAAAATAATCCCGGTTGTATGTGGTGTTGCCACAGTGGACTCTGGCCATGACGGTTACAGTTACCACACCAAATTTGGTTTCCGTGATTATACATACTTAATTAAAGTATAATAATAAAATTTGAAATAAACTAATACAAAGCATAGTTGGTGATCGACTTGAGTGTGCAGCGCTCTCACATGTGGGAGAGAACGAGATCCAAAGCCAAACAATTAAAGTGGACAAAGAGGCAGCCCAACCTATCAACACTAATGTTCACTCTTCGTGGAGTGCACAGAGCAAGCCTTCAATAATGTCCTGCTCCAGTATTGCATTGGATTGTGCGACCACGACCGGATTGCCAAAAACAACTACAACAAATTCGTCAGCAACAATAACATCTGCCTTCTCTACGTACGGTACAACAACTACCTAATCGACCTGTGCGCAAATTCCGCCAAAAGGCGTGCAGGTAAATTAATTGCAATCGCTACCAAAGAGAGCAAACCTCACCCATGACAGATAAAGCGAAAACAATGCCAAACAGTAACAAAAACTAAAAAATACAGCGATACTACTTCGGAAAGTAAAAACCAATTTGCTGCTCTGACCGTTGATGATGACGAACTTGCTGAACCCTCGCACAGTGGACAAAGGAGTCCGAAAAAAAAACAAATCGTCCGAAAAAAAAGTTTAAACAAACCACTCCCTATATACTCGTACATACAAGACGTAGAATGCATTAAGACATTAAAAAATTCGCTAGCCGCTGTTGCAGACAATAGCTTTGTATTTCGAATATTAACGGGTCCGCCAAATAACTTTTTTTTTTTAGAAAATTCTATAAAAAAAAAACTACTGGATATTTTCTGAAATTTCTTTTTTTTATTTGAAAGTACAATCCTTCCGGTTAATAATGGAAAATAATTTCATTCAAATGGCTGCTTCAGCTGGCCATGCAGTTTCCTACACAATCGGTCCAATTTTTAAGCACATTATCGATTGTGTGCAGCAGTATTTCACCAATGACTTCACGAATATTGTCCTTTAAAGCGTCAATTGTCTCTGGCTTGTCGGCGTAACACTTATCTTTGAGGGCACCCCACAAATAATAGTCCAACGGTGTCAAATCGCAGCTGCGAGGTGGCCAAACGACATCAGCTCTGCGGCTTATAATGCAATCTTCAAAAACAGGGCGCAAAACATCGAGTGTAGCTTCGGCTGTGTGGCACGTAGCGCCGTCCTGTTGAAACCAAATGTTGCCAATATCCTCCTCTTCAATTTTTGTGAACAAAAATTCGTTCAGCATGGCCCGATAACGATCGCCATTGACTGTAACGGCCACTCCATGCTCATTTTCGAAGAAAAATGGCCCAATTATGCCTCTGGACCAAAATCCGCACCAAACAGTGACTCGTTTTGGGTGCATCGGCTTTCCAATGGATGCGTGCGGGTTTTCTCTGCCCCAAATGCGACAATTTTGCTTGTTTACATACCCGCCAAGATCAAAATGAGCTTCATCTGAAAACATGATTTTTTTGGCAAAATCGGCATCTTCTGTAAGTCGATCGCAGGCCCACTTAGCGAAGCGAAAACGCATTGGAGGGTCAGTTGGCTTCAACTCCTGAACCAATTGGACTTTGTATGGCGTCATACCAAGGTCTTTATGCAAAATTCGTCTCAATGATGTCTACGAAATGTTCAATTGTTGAGAACGACGGTGAATTGATGTTGATGGCGCTTCACGCACACTTTCTGCCACAGCAGCAATAGTCTCGGGTGTACGCACTGTTTTTGGCTTTTCACGCATTGGTTTATCGATGAGGATGCCAGTTTCTTTCACTTTTTCCACAAGATAACGTACATACGGAGCTGACGGTGCTTCTCTTCTTCCAAAATCCGTACGCAATTTTCGCACACATTCTGCAACATTACCATGATTTTCAAAGTAATGTCGCAATATTTCCCAGCGTTGTTCAAGCGTATACACAACCATATTCGTTCAGCGGAAGGATAAAACTAATTATCTGTCAAATCAGAAATGAGCTAAGTTTTACCATTCACGAAATAAGCACTAGTTGACAAAAAAAAACGTTAGATGGCGGACCCGTTAGATCCCCTCCTGACTCTTTCCTTGTGCCATGTCTCAGGCTATTAGTTGTGAATTGGGTTAGTCGAATAACTCTATATCTGCAGAGCATGATGTCCACAAAAATCTAAAAGATAATTTTGAATTTAATTTCTTATTTTGAACATATGAACAATTCTACCTGGTTCTATTAATATTGTTTTGTTTCTATTTTTTTTTTACTATATCGCATTTATAGCGTATCGACAGTTTTGTTCCTAATCTTTTATTTTCCCTACCGTACACTTCCTGACGTAGTAAAAATTGATTAAAAAAAACAAACAAAGTTCCAAAAAATATATCTACCGGTTTTTTGTTGGATGTAGAATGTATGCTATAATTATACTTATTCAGCCCTCTTTCTAATAACTCCTCAAAATTTCTACTTGTTTCGTTTTCTTTTAAAAATCTCATAATTCTCCTAAAGTAGAATGGAATCTCTATCTGTCCGTTAGCTTCTCTATTATATGTTGGCGTTGTGAACACATTTATTTTGAATTCGTCTTCCATTTGGATGCTGAATTTAATGATTTTTCATTATCTATTACAAAATTCTTGGATAACCCATTACAATATAAAATGCGTCTTAAAGGTATTCGAATGTCTTCAATACTTTTCCCTTTTATTATTTTGGTTTATTTTTTAGATAAATATGTAGGGTATGTCCAGGATATTGTGGAATTGGAGTTCTTCTTAATTCAGGATTATTTGGGTGACGTTCATATTTATTATATTTACATTTCTGGCATAGTTTAGTTATTCTATTAATTTTTTTTGTTTGACATACTAGAGAAATAAAATATTTCTAATATTTCTTTTCTGTTTTTCACTGCATTTCTGTGTGCTCACTTATGGGTTTCAATAATAATTGTTTCTTGTTCTTCTTCATTAGAGACATCCAGACCTCTATCTGCGTAAATCGTATTTAAAAAAAAGTTGAATATATGTTTTGGATCTTTCCCATTATTAATTCCAGCGTTTTAATCCCATGGATGGGATTAATATTTCCTTCAAAATATTTTTTGAATTATCTCATAACACATAACCTCACACATAACCCCAAAATCACGCAACATGCTCGACAATTCAACATTTTTCTTGTGCAACTCCATCAACTACCTACTACGATATCCCCGTGTAATCAATTGAGTCCAGTTCTGGTTGAAGACGGCAGCGATCCTGTATCCACACCATTCGAGAAGACAGCATAAGGCAAAGGGTAAGTAGGGTATCGGTTTAGAGCAGTGGAGATGAATCCTTCTAAAACAAATCAACCGTCTCCCAAAGACAACGCGTCAAATGCGCCATTGGCAAATTACGAAGGCCTCATTGCATTGCAAACAGATCACCATGACAGTCTTAAGCAATTTTTGAAAACCTTCAAAAAGCACTCCAGTACGCGAAAAACTAAAGCCTACTGTCAAGTCAGGCTGGATAAGGTTGAAATGCTGCATAAGGATTTCTTGGAGGTACACAAACAACTTCGTTCGCCGTATTTCAAATATGCGATGTCCCCTAACTTTGAAGAACTCTACTTTGACATAAGAGCCACACTGTTGAATGCATTGGAAGACCAAAAGCCCAAATCGACGCAAGACCCATCTGTAAGGCAAAATCATGCGTCATCGCTTGAGCTACCCAAATTACCGCTGCCATCGTTCACGGGCAAATACACAGACTGGCCAGCTTTCCACGATGCCTATATTCGCTTAATCCACAACAACACTAGTTTGAGTGCGATTCACAAAATCCACTTTCTGAAGAAAGCGCTACCTGATGACTGAGACATCGATGTACAGCAAATAGAGCTTACAGAAACCAACAATCCAACAGCCTGGGAGTTATTAGTAAAGCGGTACAGCAACCCTCGACTACTTTTCATGCACCACATGAACAAGCTCTTCAGCATATCTGCGCTCACGAAAGAGCGTGCTGATGCCATCAATTCTCTTTTAAACGTAGCCAGAGTGTGCGTCAATGAGTTCCAGCGGCTACAAATTCATATTTCTGAGTGCGATCATTGGATTGCCTACTACGTTTCAATTCAGCTCCCAAAGGAAACGCATCAGGCGTGGGAGCATCACTTAGGCAGTAATACCGCCATACCTACTTTCAGTGCAATTGAATCATTTTTGAACGATCGGTTAGTCACCATCAACGTGATTGAAAACAGGCAGCTTCACATCGATACGCCATCATCTTTGAAGCACACCACTTCAGCTCATTTGCCGGCGAGACGTAAAACCTGGAAAGCGAATCAATCTGCCAGCAGAAACTTCCATGTCACTGCACAGCCGAAAAGGGCAGCCTTATGTGGTGATGCCCATGTTTTACGCCGTTGCTCGACGTTTCTAGCTAAAGATTGCTTCGAACGCTAAGCTATTGTCGATCGTGCTAAATTATGTTTAAATTGCCTGAGTAACTCGCACTCATGTTCGCACTGTCCCAGCAACAAAAATTGTCTTCAATGTGGACAAAGGCATCACACCCTAATGCACTTTCCTACATCTGCTACACAAGCTGAGGGAGCTTCAAAGGCGCAGTCACAGCTGAATCATGCAGCTCAACCTTTTCACCGTGAGAGCGCTTTTACTTCTAATTCACCGCAAACAGCAACAGTCGCAAAAGCAGCGCATTATACTTTCGTTGCAGCAACAACTACAGAAAAACCGGCTCGAAAAGTTCTATTAGCAACTGCAATGGTCACTGTAGTGAATGACGTCACAGGCCAAACAGCAGTTGTGCGCGCTCTCATTGACAACAGTTCCGAAGCCACTTTAATATCGGAACATGCTGCTAAAACTATACGCTTAGCTCGAAATCGCACTTTAGCAGAGATCTCCGGGCTAAGCGATACTCCTACGAAACGTTGTAACTTCACTGTTAGTTTCAGCATTCGCTCGTGTATGAATCCTGCCTTTAAGACTCCAGTCGACGCAGCCTACGTTCTTAATGTGCTCACCATCAGCCTGCCTAGTGAGAAAATTGTACCGCAGCATTGGCCGCACATACAGGGTCTGCACCTCGCAGATCCCACCTTTTTTCAATCTCGTCGTATAGATTTGCTCATCGGAGCCGATATGATGGCTCGCATCATGTTACCAGAAACTCGCATCGGAAGGTTTGACGAGCCTATTG
Source organism: Clusia tigrina (assembly GCA_920105625.2). Classification (NCBI taxonomy): domain Eukaryota; kingdom Metazoa; phylum Arthropoda; class Insecta; order Diptera; family Clusiidae; genus Clusia; species Clusia tigrina. The sequence continues at coordinate 49,186,963 of OV050031.1, read as the reverse complement.
CACGGCACACAAAGGTGTGGTGGATCTTGACCGGCAATACTGCGCCAGTTCCCAATCTCTCAACGAACATTCGTTGTCACCACTCTACCCTTCTACTTGAATCTATAGTTCAAAAGTTCTACGAACATGAACAAATACCTAAGGACCGAACTCTATCCCAGGAAGAAAACTGGTGTGAAAACCATTTTCAACAAACGCATTTGCGTCAATCTAATGGCAAGTATTTGGTTAGACTTCCATTAAAGCATGCATTTGATCAAACTCAAACACTAGGCAAATCTAAACAAACATCGTTAAATCGTTTCTATTGTCTAGAGCATTAGGACTGCATTAAAGAATACTTTGCATTAAATCAAATAACACCAGCTATTTTTCGCTTTGCTTTCAATTCTAGAACGCAAGCTGCTACATGTTGGAAGGGACCTTTATCCGTCGCAGAGCTGAACGAAAGTTTATCTAAGATCGTGAAGCTCGTACTACACGAAGCATTTTCGAAACAGATAAAATGCGTACGCGAAAAGAGCTCGCTGCCAAGCAACAGCAATCTTACGAGCTTAGCACCATTTCTGGATGAGCAAAATGTGCTTCGTTTACGTGGCGAATTCAACGCGCTATATTGCCCTATGGGCAGAGGCATCCAATTATATTACCTAGTAGGTGTGCATCGGGCAGTGTTACAGCAACCAACTCGTACACTACCAATACCAATTCCGAAACTCATATAACATCAGGTGAGTCACTATCTCCACTTGCACCTGTAATGCTCGCCACAGCATGCGTTGGAGTCCGTGCTGGTACGGGACATTATCTACAACTACGCGCGTTATTGGACTACGGATCACAAGCGTCATTTATCAGTGAATTTGCAGTATAACAATTGCATTTACGCCGTACGCGGCTTCGCGTGCCAGTAACTGGTATAGGCGGATCAGCTGTTGGGACATCTGCGGCCCTTGTCCAAATTTCTGTGAGCTCTCTCAGAAGACCAGGCATGACTTTCAACTGCGCTGCGCTAATATTGCCAAGATTAGGGTACCTGATGCCTAACAATCGAATCGATCCCAAGGACTTTGGGGAATTTATGGATTTCGATTTAGCTGACCCAACATTTTACAAGCCTGGTTCCATAGATCTCATGGGTGCTGACCTATATGGAGATCTAGCAGAGAAAAACATCAAACAATTGTCGGAGAGTGCACCTGTTGCACAAAATACCCATCTGGGATGGCTCATTTACGGGCGCTTGCCAAAACCAGCAACTTTACAGTTAGACACAATCTGTTGTGCATCAACGTATACAGAACTAACTGATTTAGTTCAGAATATGTGGAATTTCCTGGAAGGCGAAGACGTTTCGTGTGACTCTACGATGACACTAGATGAATTATATTACGAAGAATATATCCAACAAACTACTCGCTGCAACAAAGATGGTCGCTTTGGAGTTCGCTATCCGTTTAAGAAAACAAGTGACTTAGCTGAGCTCTCTGCCACAAAAGCAGATGCTTTAAAACTTTTTGCTTATCAACAAAATCGTATCGTAAAAGACCCAAAAATGCAAGCACTATAAGAGGATTTTATGGCCGAATACCAGCGCCTAGGACAGACGGAACATGTCGCGCTAGAAGTCGAGCCAACAGAGGTATGTTACATTCCACCTCATGGTGTTTACAAAGAGTCTAGCTCCACCACAAAACTGTCGACTTCACCTTCTGCTAGAAGCTATCACCTACATTTATTTGCGGACGCATCTACCGCTGCATATGCCGCTGTTGCATATTTGCGTGTTGAAACACTAAACGAGCCTCTCCATGTGCCCGTACTTATGGCAAAGACTGAAGTGGCACCGTTAAAAAAGATATCTGTGCCATGCTTGGTGCTTAAAGGCACATTGCTTGCTGCAAAGGTTGTCACCAAGGCATTGAAAACACTCCAATTGCCGTCAATTCAAACTTTTTGCTGGTCCGATGCCAGAACAGTGCTCTGTTGGATTCGTTCGAATCCCGGAAAACACAAACAGTACATCGCTAAAAGAGTCACTCAAATACAAGAGTTGACGTCAATTGACTCGTGGCGATACGTGCCTTCGAAAAAGAACCCAGCTGATATAGCATCACGTGGAATATTCCCGTCAGAACTAGCCAACCTTGACATATGGTGGTCAGGTCCATCATGGCTGCACCATGATGATACTCTATGGCCACAGCAACCTGCTCCACTGGACAGCGAACCTGACAGAGAAAACATAGCCGTTCTACATGCAGTTCCATATCGCCAAAATCCGGGGAACGAGCTTGCAACACACCTCCTACACAAATATTCAAAGCTGAACAAAGTTCTGGCAGTCAATAGTGGGTGTAGACGACTTATCGCTGCGAGACTCAGACAATCACACGAGACGACGCCATGGTGCACTGCCATCGAGCGCAACGCTGCCTTGCAATTTTGGATAAGGTATGTTCAAAACATAAAATTTTCGAATGAAATTTCCTGTATAATTCAGAGCATCAAAAGCCGTTCCATCAGCAAAAAAAGCCGTTTGCTGAAGCTCAATCCCATGATCGATGAGGAGGGCCTTGTGCGCGTGAAAGGACGTTTGAAATATGCCATTATGCCAACTTCGGAACGCTTTCCGATAATTTTGCAAAAAAATTTTTCCAATATCTACGTTGATTATTGCTAACGCACATGAGAACACGATGCATGGTTCTACACAAGCGACACTAAATTATCTTCGAAGGCATTATTGGCTGATTGACGCGCGGTATGTCATCAAATCCTATGTTGATCACTGCATCAAGTGCATCCGGCAACGGTCCACTGTTGGAAATCAAATATTGCTACCCCTTCCGGTAGATCGTTGTAGTCCCGGAAAACCTTTTCAATATTGTGGTTTAGATTAAGCTGGACCCAACAAGATTCTCACAACGAAAGGCAGAGGACATAAAAGCTACAAAGGATATGCTGCGCTTTTTGTGTGTTTCATTAAGCGCGCAGTACATCTGGAGCTTGTAAGCGACATGACGACCGAATGCTCTACGCCGGTTTTTCGCATCAAGATGATACAGTAAAGATATCTACAGCGACTGAGCAACAACTTTTGTTGGCGCAAACGCCATACTGATAGATGATTATAAAACTTTTAAATATGAACTCGATTCCGCCACACAATTGGCCTCATGCCATGGGGTCTCATGGCACTTCACCCCGCCCGGATCGCCCCATTTCGGTGGAATCTGAGTAGCGGGTGTCAAAAGCATGAAACATCACTTAAAGAGGACCATTGGTGATGAATTATTAACTTTCGAGGAATTCTTCACCGTATTAAAGTAAGTTGAAGCCGTGCTTCAATCTAGGCCGCTGTCAGCTCTCCCTGATGACCCGAATGATAGCACCGCTCTAACCATCGGTTGGTGGGCGGCCCACTGACGATGCCACCTGAGGTTAATTTGCTTGACATTAATACTCACCGACTCACTAGGTGGAAGCAGCTTCAACAAATGCAACATGATTTTTGGAAGCGCTGGAGTTGCGAATATATTCAGGAGTTACAAGTGCGTCACAAATGGCCTCAAGCTAAAACCAATCTAAAAACCGACGACTTGGTGCTTATACCAGAAGAACGCGTCCCCCGTCACAATGGTTGTTGGGTCGCGTTCTCGAAGTTTACACTGGAGGAGACAACTTGGTGAGAGTTGCCACGGTACGTACTCAATCTGCAGTTATCAAACGTGCAATCTCAAAATTGGTTTTACTACCTACAGATGACAAGGATTTTGACCAATACGGTGGGCGGCATGACTAACCAAAACATATGTCGCCGCAGGACTACTTGGACGAGGTGGGCGGAAATGTTAAGGATCCTCAAGCCTCTACCCTGTATTAATTGTGCTCAATTCTTATACAGGTTAAATGTCACTGTATCATTCTCTCTCTGTCCTTACAACCTTCTGACATACATTTTGAAGTGTCAGGTTAGTTTAGTGAGTTGTAGTTGGAGAACAGAGAGAACAGTGTGCGCAGATCTTTAAACAAATAAAGTTTGATTATAAATATACTTCCAGTTTTCACATCTCTTAAACATAAACCAAATACTTATAATAACTAATTTAGAATTTAATAAAAGAGATAAAGAAACAACAAACAAAGGAGCTGCTATATATATATGTTTTAAAGGTTGAACGAGCCAGCAAATAAAATAATCCCGGTTGTATGTGGTGTTGCCACAGTGGACTCTGGCCATGACGGTTACAGTTACCACACCAAATTTGGTTTCCGTGATTATACATACTTAATTAAAGTATAATAATAAAATTTGAAATAAACTAATACAAAGCATAGTTGGTGATCGACTTGAGTGTGCAGCGCTCTCATATGTGGGAGAGAACGAGATCCAAAGCTAAACAATTAAAGTGGACAAAGAGGCAGCCCAACCTATCAACACTAATGTTCACTCTTCGTGGAGTGCACAGAGCAAGCCTTCAATAATGTCCTGCTCCAGTATTGCATTGGATTGTGCGACCACGACCGGATTGCCAAAAACAACTACAACAAATTCGTCAGCAACAATAACATCTGCCTTCTCTACGTACGGTACAACAACTACCTAATCGACCTGTGCGCAAATTCCGCCAAAAGGCGTGCAGGTAAATTAATTGCAATCGCTACCAAAGAGAGCAAACCTCACCCATGACAGATAAAGCGAAAACAATGCCAAACAGTAACAAAAACTAAAAAATACAGCGATACTACTTCGGAAAGTAAAAACCAATTTGCTGCTCTGACCGTTGATGATGACGAACTTGCTGAACCCTCGCACAGTGGACAAAGGAGTCCGAAAAAAAAACAAATCGTCCGAAAAAAAAGTTTAAACAAACCACTCCCTATATACTCGTACATACAAGACGTAGAATGCATTAAGACATTAAAAAATTCGCTAGCCGCTGTTGCAGACAATAGCTTTGTATTTCGAATATTAACGGGTCCGCCAAATAACTTTTTTTTTTTAGAAAATTCTATAAAAAAAAACTACTGGATATTTTCTGAAATTTCTTTTTTTTATTTGAAAGTACAATCCTTCCGGTTAATAATGGAAAATAATTTCATTCAAATGGCTGCTTCAGCTGGCCATGCAGTTTCCTACACAATCGGTCCAATTTTTAAGCACATTATCGATTGTGTGCAGCAGTATTTCACCAATGACTTCACGAATATTGTCCTTTAAAGCGTCAATTGTCTCTGGCTTGTCGGCGTAACACTTATCTTTGAGGGCACCCCACAAATAATAGTCCAACGGTGTCAAATCGCAGCTGCGAGGTGGCCAAACGACATCAGCTCTGCGGCTTATAATGCGATCTTCAAAAACAGGGCGCAAAACATCGAGTGTAGCTTCGGCTGTGTGGCACGTAGCGCCGTCCTGTTGAAACCAAATGTTGCCAATATCCTCCTCTTCAATTTTTGTGAACAAAAATTCGTTCAGCATGGCCCGATAACGATCGCCATTGACTGTAACGGCCACTCCATGCTCATTTTCGAAGAAAAATGGCCCAATTATGCCTCTGGACCAAAATCCGCACCAAACAGTGACTCGTTTTGGGTGCATCGGCTTTCCAATGGATGCGTGCGGGTTTTCTCTGCCCCAAATGCGACAATTTTGCTTGTTTACATACCCGCCAAGATCAAAATGAGCTTCATCTGAAAACATGATTTTTTTGGCAAAATCGGCATCTTCTGTAAGTCGATCGCAGGCCCACTTAGCGAAGCGAAAACGCATTGGAGGGTCAGTTGGCTTCAACTCCTGAACCAATTGGACTTTGTATGGCGTCATACCAAGGTCTTTATGCAAAATTCGTCTCAATGATGTCTACGAAATGTTCAATTGTTGAGAACGACGGTGAATTGATGTTGATGGCGCTTCACGCACACTTTCTGCCACAGCAGCAATAGTCTCGGGTGTACGCACTGTTTTTGGCTTTTCACGCATTGGTTTATCGATGAGGATGCCAGTTTCTTTCACTTTTTCCACAAGATAACGTACATACGGAGCTGACGGTGCTTCTCTTCTTCCAAAATCCGTACGCAATTTTCGCACACATTCTGCAACATTACCATGATTTTCAAAGTAATGTCGCAATATTTCCCAGCGTTGTTCAAGCGTATACACAACCATATTCGTTCAGCGGAAGGATAAAACTAATTATCTGTCAAATCAGAAATGAGCTAAGTTTTACCATTCACGAAATAAGCACTAGTTGACAAAAAAAAACGTTAGATGGCGGACCCGTTAGATCCCCTCCTGACTCTTTCCTTGTGCCATGTCTCAGGCTATTAGTTGTGAATTGGGTTAGTCGAATAACTCTATATCTGCAGAGCATGATGTCCACAAAAATCTAAAAGATAATTTTGAATTTAATTTCTTATTTTGAACATATGAACAATTCTACCTGGTTCTATTAATATTGTTTTGTTTCTATTTTTTTTTTACTATATCGCATTTATAGCGTATCGACAGTTTTGTTCCTAATCTTTTATTTTCCCTACCGTACACTTCCTGACGTAGTAAAAATTGATTAAAAAAAACAAACAAAGTTCCAAAAAATATATCTACCGGTTTTTTGTTGGATGTAGAATGTATGCTATAATTATACTTATTCAGCCCTCTTTCTAATAACTCCTCAAAATTTCTACTTGTTTCGTTTTCTTTTAAAAATCTCTTAATTTCTCCTAAAGTAGAATGGAATCTCTATCTGTCCGTTAGCTTCTCTATTATATGTTGGCGTTGTGAACACATTTATTTTGAATTCGTCTTCCATTTGGATGCTGAATTTAATGATTTTTCATTATCTATTACAAAATTCTTGGATAACCCATTACAATATAAAATGCGTCTTAAAGGTATTGGAATGTCTTCAATACTTTTCCCTTTTATTATTTTGGTTTATTTTTTAGATAAATATGTAGGGTATGTCCAGGATATTGTGGAATTGGAGTTCTTCTTAATTCAGGATTATTTGGGTGACGTTCATATTTATTATATTTACATTTCTGGCATAGTTTAGTTATTCTATTAATTTTTTTTGTTTGACATACTAGAGAAATAAAATATTTCTAATATTTCTTTTCTGTTTTTCACTGCATTTCTGTGTGCTCACTTATGGGTTTCAATAATAATTGTTTCTTGTTCTTCTTCATTAGAGACATCCAGACCTCTATCTGCGTAAATCGTATTTAAAAAAAAGTTGAATATATGTTTTGGATCTTTCCCATTATTAATTCCAGCGTTTTAATCCCATGGATGGGATTAATATTTCCTTCAAAATATTTTTTGAATTATCTCATAACACATAACCTCACACATAACCCCAAAATCACGCAACATGCTCGACAATTCAACATTTTTCTTGTGCAACTCCATCAACTACCTACTACGATATCCCCGTGTAATCAATTGAGTCCAGTTCTGGTTGAAGACGGCAGCGATCCTGTATCCACACCATTCGAGAAGACAGCATAAGGCAAAGGGTAAGTAGGGTATCGGTTTAGAGCAGTGGAGATGAATCCTTCTAAAACAAATCAACCGTCTCCCAAAGACAACGCGTCAAATGCGCCATTGGCAAATTACGAAGGCCTCATTGCATTGCAAACAGATCACCATGACAGTCTTAAGCAATTTTTGAAAACCTTCAAAAAGCACTCCAGTACGCGAAAAACTAAAGCCTACTGTCAAGTCAGGCTGGATAAGGTTGAAATGCTGCATAAGGATTTCTTGGAGGTACACAAACAACTTCGTTCGCCGTATTTCAAATATGCGATGTCCCCTAACTTTGAAGAACTCTACTTTGACATAAGAGCCACACTGTTGAATGCATTGGAAGACCAAAAGCCCAAATCGACGCAAGACCCATCTGTAAGGCAAAATCATGCGTCATCGCTTGAGCTACCCAAATTACCGCTGCCATCGTTCACGGGCAAATACACAGACTGGCCAGCTTTCCACGATGCCTATATTCGCTTAATCCACAACAACACTAGTTTGAGTGCGATTCACAAAATCCACTTTCTGAAGAAAGCGCTACCTGATGACTGAGACATCGATGTACAGCAAATAGAGCTTACAGAAACCAACAATCCAACAGCCTGGGAGTTATTAGTAAAGCGGTACAGCAACCCTCGACTACTTTTCATGCACCACATGAACAAGCTCTTCAGCATATCTGCGCTCACGAAAGAGCGTGCTGATGCCATCAATTCTCTTTTAAACGTAGCCAGAGTGTGCGTCAATGAGTTCCAGCGGCTACAAATTCATATTTCTGAGTGCGATCATTGGATTGCCTACTACGTTTCAATTCAGCTCCCAAAGGAAACGCATCAGGCGTGGGAGCATCACTTAGGCAGTAATACCGCCATACCTACTTTCAGTGCAATTGAATCATTTTTGAACGATCGCTTAGTCACCATCAACGTGATTGAAAACAGGCAGCTTCACATCGATACGCCATCATCTTTGAAGCACACCACTTCAGCTCATTTGCCGGCGAGACGTAAAACCTGGAAAGCGAATCAATCTGCCAGCAGAAACTTCCATGTCACTGCACAGCCGAAAAGGGCAGCCTTATGTGGTGATGCCCATGTTTTACGCCGTTGCTCGACGTTTCTAGCTAAAGATTGCTTCGAACGCTAAGCTATTGTCGATCGTGCTAAATTATGTTTAAATTGCCTGAGTAACACGCACTCATGTTCGCACTGTCCCAGCAACAAAAATTGTCTTCAATGTGGACAAAGGCATCACACCCTAATGCACTTTCCTACATCTGCTACACAAGCTGAGGGAGCTTCAAAGGCGCAGTCACAGCTGAATCATGCAGCTCAACCTTTTCACCGTGAGAGCGCTTTTACTTCTAATTCACCGCAAACAGCAACAGTCGCAAAAGCAGCGCATTATACTTTCGTTGCAGCAACAACTACAGAAAAACCGGCTCGAAAAGTTCTATTAGCAACTGCAATGGTCACTGTAGTGAATGACGTCACAGGCCAAACAGCAGTTGTGCGCGCTCTCATTGACAACAGTTCCGAAGCCACTTTAATATCGGAACATGCTGCTAAAACTATACGCTTAGCTCGAAATCGCACTTTAGCAGAGATCTCCGGGCTAAGCGATACTCCTACGAAACGTTGTAACTTCACTGTTAGTTTCAGCATTCGCTCGTGTATGAATCCTGCCTTTAAGACTCCAGTCGACGCAGCCTACGTTCTTAATGTGCTCACCATCAGCCTGCCTAGTGAGAAAATTGTACCGCAGCATTGGCCGCACATACAGGGTCTGCACCTCGCAGATCCCACCTTTTTTCAATCTCGTCGTATAGATTTGCTCATCGGAGCCGATATGATGGCTCGCATCATGTTACCAGAAACTCGCATCGGAAGGTTTGACGAGCCTATTGCACGGCACACAAAGGTGTGGTGGATCTTGACCGGCAATACTGCGCCAGTTCCCAATCTCTCAACGAACATTCGTTGTCACCACTCTACCCTTCTACTTGAATCTATAGTTCAAAAGTTCTACGAACATGAACAAATACCTAAGGACCGAACTCTATCCCAGGAAGAAAACTGGTGTGAAAACCATTTTCAACAAACGCATTTGCGTCAATCTAATGGCAAGTATTTGGTTAGACTTCCATTAAAGCATGCATTTGATCAAACTCAAACACTAGGCAAATCTAAAGAAACATCGTTAAATCGCTTCTATTGTCTAGAGCATTAGGACTGCATTAAAGAATACTTTGCATTAAATCAAATAACACCAGCTATTTTTCGCTTTGCTTTCAATTCTAGAACGCAAGCTGCTACATGTTGGAAGGGACCTTTATCCGTCGCAGAGCTGAACGAAAGTTTATCTAAGATCGTGAAGCTCGTACTACACGAAGCATTTTCGAAACAGATAAAATGCGTACGCGAAAAGAGCTCGCTGCCAAGCAACAGCAATCTTACGAGCTTAGCACCATTTCTGGATGAGCAAAATGTGCTTCGTTTACGTGGCGAATTCAACGCGCTATATTGCCCTATGGGCAGAGGCATCCAATTATATTACCTAGTAGGTGTGCATCGGGCAGTGTTACAGCAACCAACTCGTACACTACCAATACCAATTCCGAAACTCATATAACATCAGGTGAGTCACTATCTCCACTTGCACCTGTAATGCTCGCCACAGCATGCGTTGGAGTCCGTGCTGGTACGGGACATTATCTACAACTACGCGCGTTATTGGACTACGGATCACAAGCGTCATTTATCAGTGAATTTGCAGTATAACAATTGCATTTACGCCGTACGCGGCTTCGCGTGCCAGTAACTGGTATAGGCGGATCAGCTGTTGGGACATCTGCGGCCCTTGTCCAAATTTCTGTGAGCTCTCTCAGAAGACCAGGCATGACTTTCAACTGCGCTGCGCTAATATTGCCAAGATTAGGGTACCTGATGCCTAACAATCGAATCGATCCCAAGGACTTTGGGGAATTTATGGATTTCGATTTAGCTGACCCAACATTTTACAAGCCTGGTTCCATAGATCTCATGGGTGCTGACCTATATGGAGATCTAGCAGAGAAAAACATCAAACAATTGTCGGAGAGTGCACCTGTTGCACAAAATACCCATCTGGGATGGCTCATTTACGGGCGCTTGCCAAAACCAGCAACTTTACAGTTAGACACAATCTGTTGTGCATCAACGTATACAGAACTAACTGATTTAGTTCAGAATATGTGGAATTTCCTGGAAGGCGAAGACGTTTCGTGTGACTCTACGATGACACTAGATGAATTATATTACGAAGAATATATCCAACAAACTACTCGCTGCAACAAAGATGGTCGCTTTGGAGTTCGCTATCCGTTTAAGAAAACAAGTGACTTAGCTGAGCTCTCTGCCACAAAAGCAGATGCTTTAAAACTTTTTGCTTATCAACAAAATCGTATCGTAAAAGACCCAAAAATGCAAGCACTATAAGAGGATTTTATGGCCGAATACCAGCGCCTAGGACAGATGGAACATGTCGCGCTAGAAGTCGAGCCAACAGAGGTATGTTACATTCCACCTCATGGTGTTTACAAAGAGTCTAGCTCCACCACAAAACTGTCGACTTCACCTTCTGCTAGAAGCTATCACCTACATTTATTTGCGGACGCATCTACCGCTGCATATGCCGCTGTTGCATATTTGCGTGTTGAAACACTAAACGAGCCTCTCCATGTGCCCGTACTTATGGCAAAGACTGAAGTGGCACCGTTAAAAAAGATATCTGTGCCATGCTTGGTGCTTAAAGGCACATTGCTTGCTGCAAAGGTTGTCACCAAGGCATTGAAAACACTCCAATTGCCGTCAATTCAAACTTTTTGCTGGTCCGATGCCAGAACAGTGCTCTGTTGGATTCGTTCGAATCCCGGAAAACACAAACAGTACATCGCTAAAAGAGTCACTCAAATACAAGAGTTGACGTCAATTGACTCGTGGCGATACGTGCCTTCGAAAAAGAACCCAGCTGATATAGCATCACGTGGAATATTCCCGTCAGAACTAGCCAACCTTGACATATGGTGGTCAGGTCCATCATGGCTGCACCATGATGATACTCTATGGCCACAGCAACCTGCTCCACTGGACAGCGAACCTGACAGAGAAAACATAGCCGTTCTACATGCAGTTCCATATCGCCAAAATCCGGGGAACGAGCGAAATATTCAAAGCTGAACAAAGTTCTGGCAGTCAATAGTGGGTGTAGACGACTTATCGCTGCGAGACTCAGACAATCACACGAGACGACGCCATGGTGCACTGCCATCGAGCGCAACGCTGCCTTGCAATTTTGGATAAGGTATGTTCAAAACATAAAATTTTCGAATGAAATTTCCTGTATAATTCAGAGCATCAAAAGCCGTTCCATCAGCAAAAAAAGCCGTTTGCTGAAGCTCAATCCCATGATCGATGAGGAGGGCCTTGTGCGCGTGAAAGGAAGTTTGAAATATGCCATTATGCCAACTTCGGAACGCTTTCCGATAATTTTGCCAAAAATTTTTCCAATATCTACGTTGATTATTGCTAACGCACATGAGAACACGATGCATGGTTCTACACAAGCGACACTAAATTATCTTCGAAGGCATTATTGGCTGATTGACGCGCGGTATGTCATCAAATCCTATGTTGATCACTGCATCAAGTGCATCCGGCAACGGTCCACTGTTGGAAATCAAATATTGCTACCCCTTCCGGTAGATCGTTGTAGTCCCGGAAAACCTTTTCAATATTGTGGTTTAGATTAAGCTGGACCCAACAAGATTCTCACAACGAAAGGCAGAGGACATAAAAGCTACAAAGGATATGCTGCGCTTTTTGTGTGTTTCATTAAGCGCGCAGTACATCTGGAGCTTGTAAGCGACATGACGACCGAATGCTCTACGCCGGTTTTTCGCATCAAGATGATACAGTAAAGATATCTACAGCGACTGAGCAACAACTTTTGTTGGCGCAAACGCCATACTGATAGATGATTATAAAACTTTTAAATATGAACTCGATTCCGCCACACAATTGGCCTCATGCCATGGGGTCTCATGGCACTTCACCCCGCCCGGATCGCCCCATTTCGGTGGAATCTGAGTAGCGGGTGTCAAAAGCATGAAACATCACTTAAAGAGGACCATTGGTGATGAATTATTAACTTTCGAGGAATTCTTCACCGTATTAAAGTAAGTTGAAGCCGTGCTTCAATCTAGGCCGCTGTCAGCTCTCCCTGATGACCCGAATGATAGCACCGCTCTAACCATCGGTTGGTGGGCGGCCCACTGACGATGCCACCTGAGGTTAATTTGCTTGACATTAATACTCACCGACTCACTAGGTGGAAGCAGCTTCAACAAATGCAACATGATTTTTGGAAGCGCTGGAGTTGCGAATATATTCAGGAGTTACAAGTGCGTCACAAATGGCCTCAAGCTAAAACCAATCTAAAAACCGACGACTTGGTGCTTATACCAGAAGAACGCGTCCCCCGTCACAATGGTTGTTGGGTCGCGTTCTCGAAGTTTACACTGGAGGAGACAACTTGGTGAGAGTTGCCACGGTACGTACTCAATCTGCAGTTATCAAACGTGCAATCTCAAAATTGGTTTTACTACCTACAGATGACAAGGATTTTGACCAATACGGTGGGCGGCATGACTAACCAAAACATATGTCGCCGCAGGACTACTTGGACGAGGTGGGCGGAAATGTTAAGGATCCTCAAGCCTCTACCCTGTATTAATTGTGCTCAATTCTTATACAGGTTAAATGTCACTGTATCATTCTCTCTCTGTCCTTACAACCTTCTGACATACATTTTGAAGTGTCAGGTTAGTTTAGTGAGTTGTAGTTGGAGAACAGAGAGAACAGTGTGCGCAGATCTTTAAACAAATAAAGTTTGATTATAAATATACTTCCAGTTTTCACATCTCTTAAACATAAACCAAATACTTATAATAACTAATTTAGAATTTAATAAAAGAGATAAAGAAACAACAAACAAAGGAGCTGCTATATATATATGTTTTAAAGGTTGAACGAGCCAGCAAATAAAATAATCCCGGTTGTATGTGGTGTTGCCACAGTGGACTCTGGCCATGACGGTTACAGTTACCACACCAAATTTGGTTTCCGTGATTATACATACTTAATTAAAGTATAATAATAAAATTTGAAATAAACTAATACAAAGCATAGTTGGTGATCGACTTGAGTGTGCAGCGCTCTCACATGTGGGAGAGAACGAGATCCAAAGCCAAACAATTAAAGTGGACAAAGAGGCAGCCCAACCTATCAACACTAATGTTCACTCTTCGTGGAGTGCACAGAGCAAGCCTTCAATAATGTCCTGCTCCAGTATTGCATTGGATTGTGCGACCACGACCGGATTGCCAAAAACAACTACAACAAATTCGTCAGCAACAATAACATCTGCCTTCTCTACGTACGGTACAACAACTACCTAATCGACCTGTGCGCAAATTCCGCCAAAAGGCGTGCAGGTAAATTAATTGCAATCGCTACCAAAGAGAGCAAACCTCACCCATGACAGATAAAGCGAAAACAATGCCAAACAGTAACAAAAACTAAAAAATACAGCGATACTACTTCGGAAAGTAAAAACCAATTTGCTGCTCTGACCGTTGATGATGACGAACTTGCTGAACCCTCGCACAGTGGACAAAGGAGTCCGAAAAAAAAACAAATCGTCCGAAAAAAAAGTTTAAACAAACCACTCCCTATATACTCGTACATACAAGACGTAGAATGCATTAAGACATTAAAAAATTCGCTAGCCGCTGTTGCAGACAATAGCTTTGTATTTCGAATATTAACGGGTCCGCCAAATAACTTTTTTTTTTTAGAAAATTCTATAAAAAAAAAACTACTGGATATTTTCTGAAATTTCTTTTTTTTATTTGAAAGTACAATCCTTCCGGTTAATAATGGAAAATAATTTCATTCAAATGGCTGCTTCAGCTGGCCATGCAGTTTCCTACACAATCGGTCCAATTTTTAAGCACATTATCGATTGTGTGCAGCAGTATTTCACCAATGACTTCACGAATATTGTCCTTTAAAGCGTCAATTGTCTCTGGCTTGTCGGCGTAACACTTATCTTTGAGGGCACCCCACAAATAATAGTCCAACGGTGTCAAATCGCAGCTGCGAGGTGGCCAAACGACATCAGCTCTGCGGCTTATAATGCAATCTTCAAAAACAGGGCGCAAAACATCGAGTGTAGCTTCGGCTGTGTGGCACGTAGCGCCGTCCTGTTGAAACCAAATGTTGCCAATATCCTCCTCTTCAATTTTTGTGAACAAAAATTCGTTCAGCATGGCCCGATAACGATCGCCATTGACTGTAACGGCCACTCCATGCTCATTTTCGAAGAAAAATGGCCCAATTATGCCTCTGGACCAAAATCCGCACCAAACAGTGACTCGTTTTGGGTGCATCGGCTTTCCAATGGATGCGTGCGGGTTTTCTCTGCCCCAAATGCGACAATTTTGCTTGTTTACATACCCGCCAAGATCAAAATGAGCTTCATCTGAAAACATGATTTTTTTGGCAAAATCGGCATCTTCTGTAAGTCGATCGCAGGCCCACTTAGCGAAGCGAAAACGCATTGGAGGGTCAGTTGGCTTCAACTCCTGAACCAATTGGACTTTGTATGGCGTCATACCAAGGTCTTTATGCAAAATTCGTCTCAATGATGTCTACGAAATGTTCAATTGTTGAGAACGACGGTGAATTGATGTTGATGGCGCTTCACGCACACTTTCTGCCACAGCAGCAATAGTCTCGGGTGTACGCACTGTTTTTGGCTTTTCACGCATTGGTTTATCGATGAGGATGCCAGTTTCTTTCACTTTTTCCACAAGATAACGTACATACGGAGCTGACGGTGCTTCTCTTCTTCCAAAATCCGTACGCAATTTTCGCACACATTCTGCAACATTACCATGATTTTCAAAGTAATGTCGCAATATTTCCCAGCGTTGTTCAAGCGTATACACAACCATATTCGTTCAGCGGAAGGATAAAACTAATTATCTGTCAAATCAGAAATGAGCTAAGTTTTACCATTCACGAAATAAGCACTAGTTGACAAAAAAAAACGTTAGATGGCGGACCCGTTAGATCCCCTCCTGACTCTTTCCTTGTGCCATGTCTCAGGCTATTAGTTGTGAATTGGGTTAGTCGAATAACTCTATATCTGCAGAGCATGATGTCCACAAAAATCTAAAAGATAATTTTGAATTTAATTTCTTATTTTGAACATATGAACAATTCTACCTGGTTCTATTAATATTGTTTTGTTTCTATTTTTTTTTTACTATATCGCAATTATAGCGTATCGACAGTTTTGTTCCTAATCTTTTATTTTCCCTACCGTACACTTCCTGACGTAGTAAAAATTGATTAAAAAAAACAAACAAAGTTCCAAAAAATATATCTACCGGTTTTTTGTTGGATGTAGAATGTATGCTATAATTATACTTATTCAGCCCTCTTTCTAATAACTCCTCAAAATTTCTACTTGTTTCGTTTTCTTTTAAAAATCTCATAATTTCTCCTAAAGTAGAATGGAATCTCTATCTGTCCGTTAGCTTCTCTATTATATGTTGGCGTTGTGAACACATTTATTTTGAATTCGTCTTCCATTTGGATGCTGAATTTAATGATTTTTCATTATCTATTACAAAATTCTTGGATAACCCATTACAATATAAAATGCGTCTTAAAGGTATTCGAATGTCTTCAATACTTTTCCCTTTTATTATTTTGGTTTATTTTTTAGATAAATATGTAGGGTATGTCCAGGATATTGTGGAATTGGAGTTCTTCTTAATTCAGGATTATTTGGGTGACGTTCATATTTATTATATTTACATTTCTGGCATAGTTTAGTTATTCTATTAATTTTTTTTGTTTGACATACTAGAGAAATAAAATATTTCTAATATTTCTTTTCTGTTTTTCACTGCATTTCTGTGTGCTCACTTATGGGTTTCAATAATAATTGTTTCTTGTTCTTCTTCATTAGAGACATCCAGACCTCTATCTGCGTAAATCGTATTTAAAAAAAAGTTGAATATATGTTTTGGATCTTTCCCATTATTAATTCCAGCGTTTTAATCCCATGGATGGGATTAATATTTCCTTCAAAATATTTTTTGAATTATCTCACTGTATTTTGGTTCTGTGATTACATATCGATGATATCCTGGGAAAATAATTTTAAACTCTTGATGTGATATGTTACCATTTTTGAGAAAGATTCGGCTCTTGAAAGTATTTATTGGGACCTCCACAGAGCAAATGAACTCTTGTGCACAACTCTCAAAGCTATGTAAAGTTGGTGTAAAAAATAATTAAATATGAGTGGGGGTTTTGATAAGCTTACAAAGTAATTTATAACTATATTCCTCCAAAATTCCCTTCCAACGTTTAGTTTTTGCGTTCGCGTTTTTGTAACAAGCTTGGAAATCGTTTTACTAATTTCTCAATATGATTTGAATCTTCTGGTGACAAATGTGTAGTTCTGATTTTGATATTATTAAGCTCCTCCAAGTTAAACTGCTTTAACGGAAATCTAGTTCCGTTATGAGTTGTGAAATAACCCCTGTCTGTATAAATCACTGCTTTAAGTTTGTTTAAAGTATCATTACCTATGATACCGTCAAACGTTTCGAGTCTGTCCAAACAATAAGTCTAATTTTCCAACAACCAAGTGTTACCACTCACGAAATAAGCACTAGTTGATAAAAAAAAACCTTAGATGGCGGACCCTTTAGTAAACAAAGAAGTACGAATTCAATCGAATGACTCAGAAACATACACAAAAATTTTCCTAATGCTAAAGCAAAAAGGTACAAAGCTATACACATTTAAACCCAAAAATGAAAGGGGTTTCAAAATCATTGTTCGCAATATGCACCCCTTTGAAGACTAAGAAGAAATTAAGAATGAGCATGGAGAAAACGGTCACAAAGTTTTACACATAGCTAACATAACTCAACGGACAACAAAAAAACCGCTACCACTGTTTAGCATAGAATTAGAAACAAATACAAACAATAAAGATATTTACATTATTAACAAATTAATGCCTTGCATAGTAGCTTTTGAGGCACTTCATCATAAAAGAAAAGTCGCTCAATGCACTAAATGCCAAAAATACGGACATACAAAAAACGACTGTACAGGGGTTCCAGTAAGTGTGAAATGCGCTGGAAAACACCTTACAAGTGAATGCCAAAAAAAAAAACGAGTGAAGAAGTCTGAAGTCGGGTTAGACCGACTACGGAATACCCTTTACCTTTTCTTGTGCGTGCGAGTTCAACAATTGGGATGTTTTCTTCATAAATCATCATTAGGAGCATATTCACGGTAATTTTTGGTAGGGTACCTTGAAATGATTATATCGACCCCTTTTCTTGTGTATGGCTTTGTAGTGTCAATATAACCACTAATATAAAATTTAGCCAAAAATATTGTATAGGTCGTAAGTTATAATAATATTTGAATAGTGGGCGTGGCTGTTGAAATAACACGCCCATTTTTTGTGTGGTGTTTAATGCTAGTTCCCGCAACATTCCTGTAAAATTTCGTTGATAAATGTTTAATAGGAACCTAGTAACGATTTTTGGTTAATTGTGGGCGTGGCAGTAGTAATAATCTGCCCGTATTTGGAATGCATGTTAGTACAGATCCATTGTATACATCTACCAATTTGTTTTCATATATCATCACTAGAAGCATAGATAGTGTAATTATCTTTAAGTGGGGTCCCCAAAGTTCATTATATGGCAGGGAGGCGTATACTTTATCTGATAGACCCCAATTCTGGCATATGGCTTTGTAGGGTCCATATACGTACTAATATAAAATTTCGTCCAAAAATATTATATAGGTCGCAAGTTATAATAATATGTGAATAGTGGGCGTGGCTGTAGAAATAACATGCCCATTTTGTGTGTGGTGTTTAATGTTAGTACCTGCAACTTCCTGTGAAATTTCGTTGATAAATCTTTAATAGCAACACAATAATGATTTTTGGCTAATTGTGGGCGTGGCAGTTCTATTATAATCTCCATATTCTGCACACACACTATTATGGACCCCATGTATATTTCTGCAAATTTTTATTGCGCTGGCATCAATACGAGCATAGGTAGGCTAATTTAAATTTTAGTCCCGAAAGTTTCCTATGTCAAAAGTGGCCGTGTCTTTTCTCTGATAAGCCCCATTTGTTGCAGATAGCTTTGTAATGTGCACATGTTCCTTCCCGTAAAATTTCGTCCGTAAATCTCTACCAGATCTTCAGTTATTAATATTTGTTAATAGTGGGCGTGGCAGTTAATATATACCGCCCACTTTTTGCACAGTGTTTAGGGGAACCCACATCTCCATAACTGCCACACGTCACGATTCCGTCAATTGGACCGAAGTTATAGTCATTTTAAAAAATGGGAAAAAAGTTCCTTATATGGGAGGTAGGCATGGTCTTTGTCCAAATCGGCCCATATAGCAATCTGGTTCTGTATCTTTGTCCAGACTATACTTTCGCAAAATTTCATTAAGATAGCTCTGACTTTGTAGAAAAAAAGTGGCCACAGACGGACAGACGAACAGACGGACGGACAAAATAAAAATTGCTTAGAAAGTGATTCTGATCATATCTGTATATATATATGTCCATACCTACCATACCTCCTTCTCGAAATTGCAACCCTTCTCAAAAGCACAAAGTTAGTATACCCTTTTTACATTTTTTAAAGGGAAAGGGCATACAAATTACTACAGCAGCTGACATTAAATGTGCCTTATGTGAAGTATACAAAACCATAAAAATTCAAAGATTTCCATTTTTACGCAGAAATGATTCATTATTATTACAAACCAAAAATATGGATGGATCAGTAGTTAAACCAGGCGTAAGCTATACCGAAATTGTTGGGTTGTCGAATCCAAATAAAACTGAATAAAATACAAAAAATTCAAACGATAGTGACTTGCACTGATCAAGTAAATAGTATTGTGAAAAAAGTTTTTTTGTGCTGAGTCAGTCATGGATGTCAGCAGAGTTTACCCCTTTAAGCAGCAGGTTGTAACGATAATTTGCTATTCAGAGCTTGTATATAGTAAGTTGGATTCAAACTCCCTACATAAAATACAAGTTGTGTTTAACTATGCCACACGATATGTGTTTGGACTGCGTAGGTTTGACCATGTAACTTCCTGGAAGACAAGTGTTCTTGGGTGCAGTATTGAGAACTACTTATGGATCAGAAATTGTATTTTTCTTCACAAGCTGATTATTACGATAACTCCTTATTATCTCTTTGAGAAACTTCAGCAGAGCCAATCAAAAAGAAGTCGGTGCATGATAATACCTAAATTTGCCTATTCTCATTCAACTCGATACTTTTTCATTAATGCCATCAGGATTTGGAATTCGCTGCCATCTGCTGTGAGAGGCGTGGCAGGGATTAGTGAGTTTATGTATTTAGTGTTACAGTACTTTTGTTGAGAGCTGACATAGAGCTCTCTAAACTTTACCCTTGAAAATAACCAAATATCTCTTTTATTATTCTTTTCTGTTAATATTCTTTTAATTTCTTATTGTATTAATTTATTAATTATTTATTATTTATTACTTATTTACTTATTCATTTTTTATTTATCTATTAAATTAGTTGCTAATTTAATTTAATATATCTATTTTAATAACTGATATATAGTTATATATTAAAAGGCTTTGTCTTTTTTTATAACTTTAAACAATAAATTGAAATTGAATTGAAAATTAAATCGGTCGGAACAATTCCCAGCCGAGTAATGCTGACCACCTGACTAAACGTTGGCTTACCTACATAAGCTGACATTTTGGTGTTCTTGACAGATGGCGTTTAAGTTGGGGGCCCTTCTGAGCGAGCCCTTTTCGTCGTCGGCTTACTTTTAGCAATCTCTAGAGCCTTTTCCCTAGAGTAACCACTTGTCAAAGCTTGCTTGAAGTGTCTCTTCTCTGCCGACATCATTTTTATGAAGTCATTTTTTATGTTCAGATTGTTTAGGTCTGAACCAATCACCGTGCACCCAGATTTCTCAGAGATCACACTGTTGTTGTCACCACAGTGTGTATCGGTGTCGGAAGAGTCCATTAACTCATGACCTGATTCGGTATTGGTGGTGGCATCGAAACTCCAAAAGTTTCATTTTTTGCAACTGCAGTCAATATCGTAGATGCTGATGCAGAACATTGTTTGTCAACAACACCTACCAATGTAGATGTTGTTGTGAATTGCCTAGGTGCATGTCCAACAACTCTGCACACAACCGAAGAGGAGTTCTCCAGCCCAACAGCTGGCTCGGTCGAAATGACCGATAATTGCCCATCAGCAGATTCTTCGTTTATTTGTTTTTATTTTATTTTTTGTTAGATCCATATAATTCCTACGAGTGTTAGGGTATTTAGGTCACCGCATTTAATTAAAACTGGAGGTCACCAAGTATTCGGAATTCGCATAGTCGAGACTAACCACTCTATTAGCCACTCATCCCTCGGCATATGCTGTTCCACCTTGGATTAGGAGTCTGTCTCTCTTCGCCAGTTGTACATCAAATGACTGATGTGTGCCATTAAATATATCACGTCACCAGTCCCCCAATGCACACCTGTTTCCAGCCGTCACCAAGTGGATGTGATAGATGAGGCTTCCATCCGAAACTCAATTACGGTATCTCAAGTGGACTAAGTACATGTTAGTCCACTTGAGATACCTGCTGCTCTGATAGCCAACCAGAGTTAATGATCACTCTTAATATTTTAGATTGCTATCGTTGAATTTTTTCTATGTGCGACCGCTTTGCCGTTCCCTATACTTGTGAGTCCGTATGTCCAAATTGGCTTTATTACACACTTGTATAACAGCAACTTATTATTAATTGTGAGTTTAGATTGCTTACCCATTAACCAATATAGTTACCTAAATTTTTCTTTTATTTGTTTCGTTTTTTGTTTGATGTGGTAGTGCCAATTCAACTTTGAGTCCATGTGCATACCAAGGCATTTAGTAGTAGACCCTATTTTTTGTATCTTTATTGTTTATTTTAATAGGTATTGGGTTAAATTTTGTTTTAGTTGTAAAAATTATTTGTACAGTCTTATCTTCATTAATTTTCAAGCACCATTTATCAAACCATTCCTTAACATTATCGGTGTATATCTGCAGATTTGCAGTCGCAGTATTTAGATTTTTGTCAGAAGTTAAGAGGATTGTGTCGTCAGCAAAGGTAGCATTTGTGGTATTCAGTTCTTTTGGAAGTGCTATTATATCTGAGGTAAATATGACATATTGCAGTGGTCCCAAAACACTCCCTTGAGGAACTGCGGCTGTTATAAGATGAATAGACGGACACTCTTCATTATATTTGACGTAAAAGTAACAATCACCAAGACAAATTTCAACAATCAAATAGTAGTAAAATGGCAGCATCGTCTTCAGTCTATGCAGTAGACCTTTATGCCATACTTTGTCAAGTCTTTTGCAACGTCCAAGAATGCAGCAACGCAGTACCGCTTGTATTCTATGTCTGTTTCAATTTTGTTTTGTATCTGTGTTTTCTGAAGCCGAATTGATGATTTGGTACAATATTTTGATTGTCAAGGATCTGGCTAAGACTAACATGGTTTCTCAGAATTTTTAGAAATTATGGGAATTAGGCTAATTGGTCTATACGACGAAGCAGTTGTAGCATCTTTTCCCTGCTTCGGTAGTGCAATAATTTCAGCAACTTTCCATACTTTGGGAAAATATTGTAGTCGGATCATTGAGTTAATAACATTCCTGTAGTAATTATAACCTGTAGTAGGTAGTTCAGCGAGTGCTTTGCCTGTCAAAATATTGTATCCTGGTGTTTTTTTGTGGTTTATTCGCTTTTTAAAGCAATTAGTTATTTCTGTCGTGTTTCTTTTCTTTATTTTGGTTGTAATGTCTATATTTAAGTCATTGCATGTTTCAATATATTTATCGTCGTCATTTGATAGCACTGTTTCAAAGTATTTAGCAAATGTTGTTGCTTTTTCTTCGTTGGTAGCTTTTGCAGGCTATATTTAAATTGTATTTATCCTCAGGCGATCTAATTAGCTGCCACCTCTTTCTCAGCTTTCTCTTCTCAATAATTTGCTTTCTTACGAAAATGTCCGTTGTAGGTTTATTTCTTCTAAATTTATGCTGTTGGCTCAAATTAAGCCAACAGCTTCCTGCCTCTAGGACAATATCGTTGAAGTGAATAATGGCATGTTCAATGTCTAATTGTGTTTTCAGTGTGATAGACATCTCCAGTTGATTTTTTAATATGCTGTCTATACTCATTCCAGTTTGTTTTGTGGTAAAACTTCTTAGCTATTGGTTCTATTGGTTTGATGTCAGTTGTGCAGTCAAATATTATCGGAGAGTGGTCCGAAGAAAGTTCAAAACAAGCATTAATTTTTAATTAGTTACACTTTATGTTTTTTGTTATGCTAAAGTCGATTAGATATGGTATATTTTTCTTATCTGTTGGCCAGTATATGGCTTCACATGAGCTTAAAAATTTGCAGTGATTTTTGTTTATAGCATTAATCAGATAGATTTCGTCCTTTTTTATTAGCTAGTCTAGATCCCCAGTCAGTGTGTTTTGCATTCAGATCTGCAACAGCAATGAATCTTACGCCAAGCCCCCTTATGTAGCCATCATATTGATCCGTCTTTATTAGTTGTATCGGGGGACAGTAAACTGAGGAGATGCGTATTGGCCCACTTGTATCCTCAATTTGCACAGAAGTGGACTGAATATGTGGTGTTGCATATGGTTGCCTTTCATTATGACATATTAGTGAATTTATTATGATAGCTGTCCCACTACGAGCTTTACCATCAGGATGATCTGTCACATATATTTTATATCCAGGAAATACTAAATAGTTTTTTTTTTGTAAAAAGTGTTTCTGAAACTAGTACAATATCAATTTCTTTGTCAGACAAAAATGTTTCAATATAAACTCAAGAAAATGTTTTGTTAAGCCATTTGCATTCTAAGCCACAATTTGTATTCTATTATTTTCGTGCATTTCAACTTGCTAGTAACATTGTAATGATATTCATCATATTAGTCATTTGAGTGATTAGGGATTTCACCATGGCTTGAAATGCTGTAACTTTTTACTGGAGCGTCATAAGACATTGAAATTTTGTGACAATGAAGTACTATTGTCAATTTGAGAAATCGGTATAACAGTGCTACCTTTGATTAAAAACTGAAACACTGATGCAACTTAAAAATTCACTAACTTTTATACTGTGAGTAATATAACTATCAAAGTTTGCAATATTGAAATGCTGTAACTTTTTACTGGAGCGTCATAAGACCTTGAAAATTTCTAACAATAATGTACTATTGTCAATTTGAAATACCGGTAAAATAGTGCTACCTTTGAGTAATAAATGAAACACTGATGCAACTTCAAAATTCACTAACTTTTATACTAACTATATAACTATCAAAGTTTGCAACATTGAAATACTGTAACTTTTTACTGGTGCTTCATAAAAACTTGAAATTATGTGACAATAAAGTACTATTGTCAATTTGAAATATCGGTACAACAGTGCTACCCTTGAGTAAAAAATGAAATACTGATGCAAATTCAAAATTCACTATTTTATATACTGTATGTAATACGACTATCAAAGTTTGCAATATTGAAATGCTGTAACTTTTTACTGGAGCGTCATAAAACCACGAAATTTTGTGACAATAATATACTATTGTCAATTTGCGATATCGGTATAACAGTGCTACCTTTGAGTAAAAAATGAAACACTGATGCAACTTCAAAATTCACTAACTTTTATACTGTGCGTAATACTGTGGGGAGATTGGAGGCACCTTCGAAATGAGAAATGTTAGAAAGACCAACTGGTCGATATATAACTTTTACTTAGAGCAAAATATTGCGTGCCTTAGTGAAAAAATAAGTAGCTCTCAGGAACTAGATCTTGAAGTTAACAAATTAAATAATATAACAATCAAGGCTTTTGAAAGTAGTTGCAATTTAGTTGTGAAGAAACGTTCTAGGAACGTACCCTGGTGGAGCGGGGAGCTAAATGTTTTGCGCAAAAAAGCCCGTCAACTCTTTAATAGTGCCAAGTCTAATGATGGCTGGGCATCTTATAGAAGTGCCTTACCGGCCTATAATAATGAGTTAAGAAGATCTAAGAGAGACTCATGGAAAAAGTACTGTGAGGAGATTGAAACCCTCCCAGCAGCTACCCGACTCCAGAAATCACTGAATAAAGATCACTCAAAAGGCCTTTCTACATTCAAGAAGCCTGACGGAAATTTTAAGGAGAGCCTGGAAGAGACAGCTTTTGTTGGACACTCACTTTCCAGGCTGTGCCACTAGCGGAGAGGATAGTGAAATCATCGAGAATACTCGTTTCTTGATGCCTACACGGAGGGAACTCTCACTGGCTCGCAGAATCTTCACCGTCAATAAAACCAAATGGGCTATCTCCACTTTTAGACCATTCAAATCCCCAGGTGTCGATAATATACAACCGTGCCTACTTCGGCAAGGTGTTGATGTATTGGCACTTGTGCTAACAAACATTTTCAGGATACGCCTGGAACTAGGCATAGGTGGCTTTCATACCGAAAGCAGTCAAAAGGGCGGACCACACGCCAAAAGCCTATCGGCCCATTAGCCTAACGCCATTCCTGCTAAAAGTTATGGAAAAAATTCTGGACCAATATATCAGGGAAACTTATCTAAAAGATTCTCCTCTTCATATTGAATCAGGCAGATCGACTGAGACAGCCATACATAGCTTAACGAGCAAAATTGAAAAGGCGTTTGAGGGCAAAGAAATAGCTCTCTGTACATCGGTTGACATTACGGGGGCTTTTGACAATGCTACTTTCAGATCAATTGAGGAGGGGATGAACAGGAAAGGTATACAACGACTGACCATAACATGGGTTCTCAATATGCTGAAAAACAGAACAACAATCTTTGAAACAGGGACAGCAAAGCAAATTGTCAGGTCAACCAAAGGCTGTCCCCAGGAGTTCGTCCTATCGCCACTCCTATGGTTATTGGTTATCGATGAGCTCTTACAAACTCTCAATGACCTGGGATACGAAGTTCAGGGCTTTGCGGATGATTTGGTATTTATGGTTAGAGGCAAGTTTGACTCTACCATAATAGACCGCATGCAACTAGCTCTTGACATCACTCAAAACTGGTGTCAGGAGAAAGGACTATCGATAAATCCGAATAAAACAAACGTCGTACCCTTCACCAAAAGAAGGAAACTGAATCTGGGGATCTTAAGTTTAGGGACCAAAAACTTAACAATGTCTAGTGAAATGAAATATCTGGGAGTAATCCTAGACAAAACTCTAACTTGGAAAAACCGCTTATCATACATAACTAGTAAAGCCTTAAGAGCAACCTATGCTTGCCAGAGGTTGTGCGGTAAAACATGGGGACTACGGCCAAAAATGATGGCGTGGTCATATAAAACAATAATAGTACCAATGATTACATACGCGTCGTTGGTATGGTGGCCAAAAGTAAACCAAAGAAGAGCTCAGATGACTCTTAACAAGATTCACCGTATAGCCTGTTTGAGTGTGACGGGAGCAATGAGAACGTGCCCCACACTAGCTTTGGGAGTGATCACTGGACTGACTCCTCTACACCTTGTAGTTAAAAGGATGGCGGCCAGCGCGGCCCTAAGGCTACCTAATCTAGCCCATCTTAAAGAAGGCAACCATTCGGGGCACGCAAAGATTCTGGACACTGTCTGGAATTCTCCGTGCCTCATGGTCTTCGACAAAATGGACAGAAAATTAGACTTCTCAAAGCAATTTAAAGTGGTCATCAGTGACCGTTCAGCTTGGAGAAACAAGGAAATAATAATAAAACAGGACTCTCAGTTGTGGTATACAGATGGGTCCAAAATGGAAGATGGCAGTGCAGGAGCTGGAATTGTAGGGCCAAATTTCCAAAAAGCAATTGCAATGGGAAAAACAGCTTCCATTTTTCAGGCGGAGGTCTACGCTTTAGAGTTATGTGCTAGAGAATGTCTACGCAGGGGTACATCCAACACCAAAATATGCATACTCTCAGATAGCCAGGCAGCTCTAAAATCATTAATAAACTTCTCATTCCAATCAAAGCTGGTCTGGGAATACTGTAAACTTCTCAATACCCTAGCAGCGAGAAACTCTGTTACGCTAATGTGGGTACCGGGACACGAGGGACATGAGGGCAACGAAATGGCAGATTCTTTAGCAAAACAGGGTGCAGACACTGCCTTTATAGGCCCAGAACCCTTCTGTGGGGTAAACAGTAGCTTCACAAATAACTTGTTGTGTGAACAGGAAAAACGAGGTCTGCTAAACTACTGGAGAGCCCAAAAAGGCATGCGGCAGTCGAGACTACTCATTGATCCCGAACACATCAGGGCTTCTTTAAACCTCAGCAGAAATGACATCAAACTCTACACTGAACTTTTAACAGGACACTGTAGATTAAATTACCACCTGAAAAAAATAGGCGTGGTAGAAGACGATTCCTGTCGACTCTGTCAAGAGGAGCAGGAAACGGCAGAACACATTCTATGCACTTGCCCAGCGGTGGTAAGACGCAGGCATAATTACCTAGACAGTAGATTCATATCTCCAAATCACCTAGTTAAAATTAAGCCCACAGCAGTCACGAGATTTATAAACAGTCTAGGACTATTTTAGTTGGGTACGAGGCTGCACAATAGATCTTTTAGGTCGCGGTGTTCTTTTAGCCTGTTAATAATAATAATAACAGTGCTACCCTTGAGTAAAAACTGAAACACTGATGCAACTTCAAAATTCACTAAATTTTATACTGTGCGTAATATAACTATCAAAGTTTGCAACATTGAAATGCTGTAACTTTTTACTTGTGGGTCATAAAACGTTGATAATTTGTGATAATGATGTACTATTGTCAATTTGAAATATCAGTATAACAGTGCTACCTTTGAGTAAAAAATGAAACACTGATACAACTTCAAAATTCACTAACTTTTATACTGTGGGTAATATAACTATCAAAGTTTGCAACATTGAAATGCTGTAACTTTTTACTGGTGCATCATAAGACCTTGAAAATTTGTGACAATAATGTACTATTGTCAATTTGAAATATCGGTATAACAGTGCTACCTTTGAGTAAGCAGTGAAACACTGATGCAACTTCAAAATTCACTAACTTTTCTACTGTGCGTAATATAACTATCAAACTTTGCAACATTGAAATGCTGAAACTTTTTACTGGTGGGTCATAAAACCTCGAAATTTTGTGACAATAAAGTAATATTGTCAATTTGAGATATCGGTATAACACTGCTACACTTGAGTAAAAAATGAAATACTGATGCAACTTCAAAATTCACTAAATTTTATACTGTGCGTAATATAACTATCAAAGTTTGCAACAATGAAATGCTGTAACTTTTTACTGGAGCGTCATAAGGCCTTGAAATTTTGTGACAATAAAGTACTATTGTCAATTTGATATATCGGTATAACAGTGCTACCTTTGAGTAAAAAATGAAACACTGATGCAACTTCAAAATTCACTAACATTTATACTGTGCGTAATATAACTATCAAGGTTTGCAACATTGAAATGCTGTAACTTTTTACTGGTGCATCATAAGACCTTGAAAATTTGTGACAATAATGTACTATTGTCAATTTGAAATATCGGTATAACAGTGCTACCTTTGAGTAAGCAGTGAAACACTGATGCAACTTCAAAATTCACTAACTTTTCTACTGTGCGTAATATAACTATCAAAGTTTGCAACATTGAAATGCTGTAACTTTTTACTGGAGCGTCATTAAGCTTTGAAATTTTGTTACAATAAAGAACTATTGTCAATTTGATATATCGGTATAACAGTGCTACCTTTGAGTAAAAAATGAAACACTGATGCAACTTAAAAATTCACTAACTTATATACTGTATGTAATACAAATATCAAAGTTTGCAACATTGAATTGCTGTAACTTTTTACTGGAGCGTCATAAGGCCTTGAAATTTTGTGACAATAAAGTACTATTGTCAATTTGATATATCGGTATAACAGTGCTACCTTTGAGAAAAAAATGAAATACTGATGCAACTTCAAAATTCACTAAATTTTATACTGTGCGAAATATAACTATCAAAGTTTGCAACAATGAAATGCTGTAACTTTTTACTGGAGCGTCATAAGGCCTTGAAATTTTGTGACAATAAAGTACTATTGTCAATTTGATATATCGGTATAACAGTGCTACCTTTGAGTAAAAAATGAAACACTGATGCAACTTAAAAATTCACTAACATTTATACTGTGCGTAATATAACTATCAAGGTTTGCAACATTGAATTGCTGTAACTTTTTACTGGTGCATCATAAGACCTTGAAAATTTGTGACAATTATGTAATATTGTCAATTTGAAATATCGGTATAACAGTGCTACCCTTGAGTAAAAAATGAAACACTGATGCAACTTCAAAATTCACTAACTTTTATACTGTGCCTAATATAACTATCAAAGTTTGCAACATTGAAATGCTGTAACTTTTTACTGGAGCGTCATAAGACCGTGAAATTTTGTGACAATAAAGTAATATTGTCAATTTGAGATATCGGTATAATACTGCTACACTTGAGTAAAAAATGAAACACTGATGCAACTTCAAAATTCACTAAATTTTATAGTGTGCGTAATATAACTATCAAAGTTTGCAACAATGAAATGCTGTAACTTTTTACTGGAGCGTCATAAGGCCTTGAAATTTTGTGACAATAAAGTACTATTGTCAATTTGATATATCGGTATAACAGTGCTACCTTTGAGTAAAAAATGAAACACTGATGAAACTTAAAAATTCACTAGCATTTATACTGTGCGTAATATAACTATCAAGGTTTGCAACATTGAAATGCTGTAACTTTTTACTGGTGCGTCATAAAACCTCGAAATTTTGTGACAATGAAGTACTATTGTCAATTTGAAAAATCGGTATAACTGTGCTATCCTTGAGTAAAAAATGAAACACTGATGCAACTTCAAAATTCACTAACTTTTATACTGTGGGTAATATAACTATCAAAGTTTGCAACATTGAAATGCTCTAACTTTTTACTGGTGCATCATAAGATCTTGAAAATTTGTGACAATAATGTACTATTGTCAATTTGAAATATCGGTATAACAGTGCTACCTTTGAGTAAGCAGTGAAACACTGATGCAACTTCAAAATTCACTAACTTTTCTACTGTGCGTAATATAACTATCAAACTTTGCAACATTAAAATGCTGAAACTTTTTACTGGTGGGTCATAAAACCTCGAAATTTTGTGACAATAAAGTAATATTGTCAATTTGAGATATCGGTATAACACTGCTACACTTGAGTAAAAAATGAAACACTGATGCAACTTCAAAATTCACTAAATTTTATACTGTGCGTAATATAACTATCAAAGTTTGCAATATTGAAATGCTGTAACTTTTTACTGGTGCATCATAAACCTCGAAATTTTGTGAAAATAAAATTCTATTGTTCTTTTCTTTTTTCCTCTTTTGTTTTATTTTGTTCCTTTATTTCTCTCTTCTTTTTCTTCTTTTTTTTCTTTTGTTTTATTTTGTTCTTTTGTTTCTATATATATATATATATATATATATATATATATATATACATATATATATATATATATATATATATATATATATATTTATATATATATATATATATATATATATATATATATATATATATATATATATATATATATATATAAATATATATATATATTTATATATATATATATATATATATATATATATATATATATATATATATATATATATATATATATATATATATATATATATACTGCATGGGCATCAGAACGGAGAACTAAACGAGTTGCTATGTTTAGAACAAATGACCAGACGCCGCTTGAAGAGAACTCGACCAAACGAAATAATGATATATTAAAATGTAAAAGAGTAATCAATAGGTATAGCAGTATTGCTGAAAAGCCTAAATCACTCTTTGTAAAAAATCACTACAATACACTTTTAGTTTTAAAATCACAAAACCTTTATTTCTTAGAATACTAACTCTTATAAACTATTTGCAATTCACAATTACAATACAAAAACTGACCTTTCTGGTGTTCCAGTTTCGCACCTGTTTATTGGTGTCAGTTGGTCAAGCCAACTGACCTACGCCATTCTGAAATGTTGATGGTGCATTCTAACTTTCAATGCCCTTCAGTGGCTCGACTGCAAAACTGTAGCACCCTAAAAGTTTACATAATAAATATTACATAGGTAATATTAATTCTAAATACTCGCACCCTAAAACTATGTGCTTTCTTAAGTAATTTTAACACATGCTAATCACACAGAAAGTTTGGCATCAGTTAGGAGTCGATGATGTGAGACACTACGCGCAGGCAGCTTGATTCTAACTCACAACATCCCTCCCCCCTTTCTGAAAGAAGTTAGTGCAACTAACTTCTAATGAACCTTTACAATATTTCCTCTTTTCTGCACTTTAAACAATCTGTGCATTTTCTTAAACCTATAGTACATATGTATAGTTTTTTCTTTTTTCAAATTCGCCTTATTTGGGTTCAATTGTTGTATTCTTTTCTTTTTACTTTTGTGTTCTTTTCTTTTTTCCTCTTTTGTTTCATTTTGTTCCTTTATTTCTATCTTCTTTTTCTTCTTTTTTTTCTTTTGTTTTATTTTGTTCTTTTATTTCTATCTATTTTTTTTTTAGTTATATTCCCCTTTTTATATTTGGTCTTTCATCGACTCTTTTCTCACTGGCGTATATACAAACAAAATTACAAACTAATTACATATTTAGCTACGCTTCTTATAAATACGGTCCTCTGCAATTGTTGGTCCTGGTAACGTCCGTCCTGCGAGAGTGAAGTCCCTCGATGAACTCTGCATACTCCTCCCTTCATTCTGGATCGGTACGTACAAAGATGTTATAGGTTGGCGATCTGGTTTGCCATTAAAACTTTGCTTTTAGTGGCCTTCTTCTTTCCATTTATATAGCGTGCCCCACGGCTGTAGGTGGTACTGCCTCTGCTTATAGTATTCAACTTGTAAAAAACATTTGGAATACATGAGAGATTACAATACTCCGTCTTACTTTACAGCAATGCGTTTTATGGTGGAAGTGTTTCTCTTGAGCTTCCTCATAATGGTATTTGACATCGTTTGGCTTTGATGTGGAGACAATCGGTATTTTTCTGAGATACATGTTTAATGATGTAATTTGTGTACTCTGATCGGTTACCAGTCTCTGTGCCCTCTTGTATTAAATCATATTTCATATGTAAATCACATTTCATATGTTCATACTCTAGATTGGACATATACTTCAATGAAGCAATTAACTTTCGTGAGCCAAATTTCTTCTGCTTATTATTTTGGTGGTGGTTTCAGTCACCCTCCTTAAGCTTTTACCCATCTTCAACTTATCCAAAATCGATTCTGTTGAGATTGTGATACACTTGGTGGACATTGTACTATAAAATTGTCCAATTCAAAACATGACTCCGCAAGGAAACTTGTTTATTTTTCGTTGCTTGTCAATAACTCATCCACAACGCGTTCAAATGCTGCGGCCATATGCCGTTTCGCAAAATTAAAATTACATCCGTCGCCATTCATCCCCAATGTTCCCTGTTTTTCAAAAACGCATCTTTCCGAAAACTACATTGGTCCTTTAGTCCGCACCGTCTTCTGATATCCGCTGTTCCTGGAACTTCCTGCTTCGCTTCAGATCATCAGAGCTATACGAGTATAGAGAACACCTATAATAATTTTCTTAATTTCCTAGTATACATTTTAGTTTGATATTTCTTCTATGTTTAATTTTTGTCGAACATTTCATAAGTCAATTTAATAAATGAATTTCAAAATTATATAATATTTAAATAAATACACTACGAGTATATGTACTATATATACTCTTAATTATAATTTTCCAATTTAGTATGATTTTTGTTTTTTTTTTATTATAACACTTATTTCATTACAAATTTATATTTTAAATAATCTATTTTTGTAACCCTAATTATTTTCTAAACTACCTTTAATTTTAATCTGAACTTGTACACAGATTATAATTTTTTTAATCTTTAACTTTTCTTAAACATACGCTATTCCTGAATATATAAACAAAAAACTATATTTCTACAATATGCTTTCTATAATTGAATGCTATATCATTCAATTTGCGTCCACTCGTCTTTTCCCCTTACATTATCGGATTCGCTACCGTATCCTAGAGGAAAAGAGGACTGGACATGTGTTTTCATAGCCATATAGGGCATTTGTTTCGCTTTGAATAATTTTTCGTGCTCTTTTTCAACACGTGAGTTATCACTCATTTCAGTTTTAAACCAATTCATTGGTCCTCCGACTAAAACCAGATTATATAAAATAATCCCGTTTGTGTCAAAACTTTGTCCATTGCATGACAATATCTTTCATCGCATACAATTTCTTTTTATTAAATTTACTTTTAGCCTGATATGTATATATCCATTAACGATTCTATTTTCCATCCTGTAATTAGCTCGTATATGAATACATACATACATTCAAGGCGCTTTAAATGACCTAGAATTAACTGCTTACTTTCCCAATCAACCTGCATTGGCATTGACTTTGAACGCCAGAACCGTGCTATTTGATATATTTACGCGGCATCAGTTTGTTTACGTTATTATTTCGAAATGTTAACGTTGTTATTCTTGTGTTTACACTTGTAAAACACTGCCAACACATGTCTTTAGTTGTGTGTTCTTGTATGGAATAATTTCAAAAAATTATTATGCAGTTTTTATTCTTGCCCTTAATCGTTACAACCGTTGTAACTGGGCTGCGGATTTCTGCTACTACATACCGACCTATCCACACAGGTGAGAATTTGTTTCTCCTAGCCTGATTCTTCATGAGTACTTGATCACCCACGTTAAAAACGACTGGGTTTAGTACCTTGTTATAGGCTTCCCTGGCTACTCGTTTAGCACAATCCTGGTTTTCTCGGACCAACTCGTGCGCTCGCTGTAGTTGACACTTTTGCACTTTATTCGGGTCATCAGCATTGTACACTGGCGCACATTTGCGCTTCAGATTTGCTGGCATGTTAAAATCAAACCCGTAGAGTGTTCTAAACGGAGTTTCCTTCGTTGATACATGCACAGTATTGTTGTGTACATGCATTGAAGTGGTCAACCATTGATCCCAATTCGAGCCGTCTTCCTTGGCAAAACTGCGCAAGTACTCGGCCAGAGGTCGATGACTACGTTCTAATGAGCCATTCGCCTGTGGATGATATGGTGTTATGTGCAACTTCTTGATTCCCAGCATTTTACAAGTTTCTGAGAATAGTTTCGATACGAAATTGGAACCATTGTCGGTTATCAAAACCTTAGGTATGTTGTACCGTGCTATTATTTCATCAAAGAATGCCTTGGCCACCGTACCTGCTTCAGCATCGGGTATAGCCACGCACGCCTTATACTTTGAGAAATCGTCTTGGAACGTCAATATGTACTTGTTTCCCGAAACTGTCTCAGGTAAAATACCTACAATATCCATATGAACTTTATCAAATGGTTGTTTTGGTGTGTCAGTTAACACCATTGGCATCTTTGTTAGCCTGGAACTTTTATTGGCCTGACATTTTGGACAACTCTTTATATATTTTTTAATGTCCTTGAGCATACCTTTCCATCCGTATACTCGCCTAATTCTGTCATGGGTTTTCCAGAATCCCTGGTGCCCACCTAGGGGTGAATCATGGAAACCCCACAGCCTGTATATCCTTTATATCCTCCAGCCATTCCACACTGCTGGCTCTTTGTTCGTGGGCATCTTCACCCGTCTTGCTAACATCTCTTGTAGCATCAATTTTATCCTCTTGCATTCTCTCGGCCTTCTCCTTATCTGACCTTCTCCTCCTTTGGACCTCGTTTGCACTACTGATAGTTTCTGTGCCTGCGGTACTCTGCTGAGTGCATCCGCATTCAGATTCTTTTTCCCAGGTTTGTATATGATTTCAAAATCATACTCAGACAATTTGTGTCTGAACCTAGCTAGCCTAGACGTTTGGTCTTTCAAATTGGCTATGCCTCTCAACGGCTGGTGATCAGTGTAAATCTTAAATGGGCGTCCTAGCAGATATGCCCTAAAATTCTTCGTAGCCCATACTATGGCTAGAAATTCCTTTTCTATTGTGGAGTATCTTTTCTCCGTATCGCTAAGCGCTCTGCTTGCGAATGCTATTGGTCGGTCATTACCGACTTCCCCTTGTGACAATACTGCACCTAATGCTTTATTGCTAGCATCAGTGCTCAACAAAAAGGTTTGCTCAAAGTCGGGGTACGCCAAAATTGGTGGCGAGCTAATTATTTCGTTTAGCCTCTCGAATGCTTGTTGAC
Organism: Clusia tigrina; assembly: GCA_920105625.2. Lineage (NCBI taxonomy): Eukaryota > Metazoa > Arthropoda > Insecta > Diptera > Clusiidae > Clusia > Clusia tigrina. The sequence goes on along the minus strand of OV050031.1, from coordinate 49,151,818 downwards.
AGCTCTCTGTCCATTCGAACTTTGTTTCTTTTCGTAGCAACTTATTCACTGGCAACGCAATTCCGGCTAGTCCTTCTACGAACTTCCTGCAATAGTTTACTAGTCCTAGGAATGCTTGCACTTCTTTTTTATTTCTTGGAACCGCTAAATTTTTAACGCATTCCACCTTCTGCGGGTCAGGCAGTGCTTCTTCCTCTGACCAACGATGACCTAAATAAACCACCACTCTTCGTAAAAATTGACACTTCTCCGTGTTCAATTTCAAATTGTGATCTCGTAATTTCTGGAGCACCTTGCACAAGCGTTGCGAATGTTGCTGCAAGTTCTTCCCATAAATTACAATATCATCGAGATACACAAAACAAACTAGCCCTTGCAAGCCTGTTAGCACATGGTACATTAGCCGTTGGAAGGTAGCCGCTGCTCCTGTTAATCCAAACGGCATTCCATTAAACCGGTGCTAATCGCGGTGTTTTGCTTATCTTGGGTATACACCAGAAGTTGGTGGTAGCCACTCACTAAGTCAAGTGTAGAAAAATATTTATTGTGTCCCAATTGATACAGGATTTCTTCAATCCTTGGTATCGGGAACACCTGCTTGATAGTGGCTTCGTTCAATTTCGTAAAATAGACGACCATTCTCCACTTCTTCTGACCCTGAGCACCCCCCTTCTTTGGTACCAAAAATATTGGTGAGTTCCAAGGCGGGATACTCGGTGAAATTATGTTATCATTTAACATTCCTTCCGCTTGCTTGTTTACCTCCCCTGGGCTTGTGGCTGTCTATACTCTCTTTGGTTTATTGTTTGCTGATCCACTCTAGTAGATATTTCATGCTCTACTTCCGGTGTAAATGTTAGCTGGTTTCCTTCCCGCAGAAATATATCATGAAATGGCGTACATATGGCTTCTATTGAACCTTACTCTTCTGAATTTACGCTTGGGTCTAACTTCAGTGACACTAGTACACTTTCCATCCTTTTTCTTACATCTACCTCCTTAAGCTGATTAACCCATCCATAATTATTATTAATTCCATGACATTTGACACAATAAAACTATAATTATGCTAACAAAGTTAACTAAAAGACATAATAAAAAAGAGTCAAAGATCGCTCCTAGTCGGAGCATAGGGCGGACGAAAAGCTCGCCGACGGCTTCTATCAGCAGCCAGGTGCCTTATTTTGTTCCAGGTGGCTCTGTGGTGACTTTCGGCGTGAATATTGCGTACCCATGTTTTTTGTAGGCGTTCTGCTTTCCGACTACTATGTGGGTTCCATTGAAAGGCCATCTTTGCAATGTTGGTGTCTTCTCTTCGCAGCATGTGCCCTATCCATCTCCACTGGCGCCTTTAATTTCTGTGTCAATAGGCTCGCTATTATTGAGGCGCCACAAGTCTTCGTTCATGATCGTTGTCGGCCAGAAAATGCGGCAGATTATTCATATCCAATCCATAATACGGTTTTTTAAATTATCATAAGTAGTGAACTTATGCCTAATAATAGTCCTCTTCTGATGAATTTAGTACGCAAGCGTACACCTTACACTTGTCAACGTGCGTTATGGTCTCTCCCATATATATGCCCCCGCTAGCTGCTGCTTGTGCAAAACAAGTCTCCGAAGTTTCGTGTCCACACGGAGAGTAATTACTCTCGTTGTCCTCACGCCTACCATTTCCTGACTACTATTCACTATTCCTTCCCGCCATGAGCTTAGTGGAAGAATCAGAATCCTATTCCCATTCTTACCAAAACGGGACACCTCTTTAGTTACTGCATCCAGAATACTGCTGACCTACTACTACTGACCTACGACTACTGAAGGTTATCGCGCCCGAGTATACCATCAGCCGGAACAACTTCCTTTTTTAGTTTCACTACGATCATTCTGAAACTTACGTCCCTGAATTCGCTATGGTTCAATCTAACTGAACCTAGTGTCCCAATACATTCCCCAAAGGCACCGTTCCATCAGTTGCCAGTCTTTTACGTAGAACACTAGATTTAACGAGGCTTGTGTCCGGTCCTGAGTCTACCAAAAGCGATAGTTTTCCACTAGCTACCTCCTTGCAGGGTGTCTCGATGAACGCATCGGCTGTTCTATTAATCACGAAACAACGACGTCTTGTTCCCAAAATGGATGCTTATCTAGTCCCTATCCCACCAAGAATTGTAATTCTCCCTTATATATCTTACGTGCTATCCTAGCTATCTTATCCTTGTACTCCGATACCGCTTTTACGGCTACCGGCCTATACTTCCTAATTTTATAAAAAACTAATCCTACTACTAGAATCACCACTGTAAACTAAATCTAAACGCAATCAAGAAGAATATTTTGGACTTCCTCATGCTACTCCCTCTCTTGGGTCATTGCCCCTACATCGCTTGACACGCGATTTACTCTCTTTGCTACTTTTGGTCTACTATTTGCTTTTTCCTTCTTGACTTTCCAGTCTATTGGCCTCGACTGGGCCAATGGTAGTTTCCCTGGTTCCTTTGTAGGGATTGTTTCTGCCTACATTCTGCTGCTCGATGTCCCATTCGTCCAAAAGAAAAGCATTTCCACCCCTGTGCGGTGTTGCTCATCCTCGCTTCACTTCTGGAATTCAAATTTGGTCGCTGCTGACTACTCCCAATGTTGAAGAGAATCCTTCCTTAGGTAATTCCTTCCGTTGAATTAACTCCTTGTCTGTTGAAATTATTCCCACCTTCTCTCGTGTGCGGATCCGGGCGCCGCTTCACTGGCTGACTCCTACTCTGATCCCATTCTGTGCCCCCTAAGCACTGTCGATTTATCTCAAGACCATATGTTTGGCATTCCATACAGTAGGGCGTGTTCTTGCGTGTAAAGCATTCATCCCTTGTATGATCTGGCTTACGGCAGAATGAGCAAATGGGTTTTCTTGGCTGGAATCCCTCGACCGGGAATACTTGGTCTTTTTACTGCGGAAATTGGCCTACAAATCTACCGACATCTCGTGATTTCCGTTGTTGTACCACACCTGCCTCTGCAGGCGTGTCAGACCAGTAGATTCCACCCGTTCGCTCTTCAGCGAAAGAGACTGCTTCAAATAATTCTGCCATACTCCTCTGCGTTTGATTAAGTGTGTAATTTGCAAAATCCCTATTTTTGAGGTCTGCTTTGAAAACATAAATAATAGCCCGTTCTACTTGAGCCTTGTATGTTGCAATGTTTCCTGGAAACTGCCTGTTGGCTTCCACGAGCGTTTCATAATAGTTCTGTTTCAGATATGTTCTGTCTAAAAGTGCAAACAAATCCGACAGTGTGCTTTCGGGCTATGCGCTTGTAAATCAAACGCATCACCTGTGGTCCTTTGCCTTTATTGAGTATTCCCCGTCTGCCCCGCTCTGCTGTGTTAGCTCACAACCTTCTTTGAAACGCCTGATTTCAGTTCTCAGATCATACAGATCGACCGCTGCGAACATGGGCACTAACTTCTCAACCGCATGAGCAACTTCCAGAATACCCATTTTCCGTTTTCGTTTTTCTCTGTACTTCTACCAAGATTGTATTACTCTTATTGCCAGAAATATTTTTTTACTTCACGATTTACGTCAATTTTATTTAAAATTAAAAAAATCTTATCTTGAGCATCCAGCCGTTGTTCCTCCAATGATCCTCAGCGATTCCAACCCAGAGTTACATTCATATCTTAATTATAAGAAGCTAAATAAATGCATAGACTCCAAAAGTTTAAAATAAAAATTCGACTGCCCGTTTGATCCCTAGTGATCTCTCAAACTTCATCATAAATTAAACTAGCCCCATTAATTTTAAAATTAATTTTTCTTACCAAACTTAAATGAGTTATAATTTACCAAAAATAGCATTCTGCTGAAAATATAAGGCAATACTTACGAAATCCTAAGTTACATGATTCAATCCCGGTAATTTGAATCCATATTCCAATGTAATGAGAGAATTTATATTTTTCCTAATACCCTAAGCTCATGGTATTTAATTTTGTGTATAAATGTGAAAAAAGTGTATTAAAAAATATCGCTAACGACAAACAAACACAAATCCCCTACCAAAAAAATCCTCATAGCTAACACAATATACATAGACAGTCCGATCATACTGACGATTTATGTTTGCCCATACAAAGCTGAGATCAACAGCCCAATCGCGCCTATATGTTGCAACTTCATCAACCACCGCTACTCTAGTTAAATTTGCACTCACCATTGTCCTATTTAGTGACATCTCGTCTTTAGCAGGAAACTTCGCCTGTTTCAGGATTCATTCCTTGAAGCGCTTAACCTAGCCAGGTAAAACTCTGTGTTGTTTTTAGTTACAAGCGAGACAAGACGTTTATTACTTAAAATCATAAGTCTTATATACTATTTTACATTGAATACTTACAGCCTAGGTAAGCACCTTTCAATTACGCAATCGTTGATTGGTGTCAGTTTGTTAAGCCAACTGACCTACTCGATATAAAAATGTCGAGGGTGCATTCTAATTTCCAATGCACTTCGTCAACTCGATTGCGGAACTGTGACACCCTAAAACTTCACATAATGAATGAAACAATTATAAACGCACCCTAAAGCATGTGCATGAATATAACTTAAATGTTATCTAACCAAATGTGTAGTATCTGCTAGGAGTGGGTGTTGTGAGTTAGCTACATGCAGGAGTTTGCTTCTGACATACTTGGCATTGTGGTCTTTGGCGTATGCAATGTCAATTATACTTTTGCGGCGATCGACTTTGGTGCATATGGGAGGCAAAGTGACGGAGGCGTTCTGAGCTACTCTCAATTTGAGCAACCACTATAAGCTGAACAGTTGAATTTGTCACCATATGCAAATCTCCCAAAGAGCGATGTCGAATTTCCCTATTATACAGTTGGCGACGCAGCTTTCCCTCTTAAACCATATTTAATGAGACCTGGAATTATGCTAAGCAATAAAATGAAAACTTCAATAAAAGGTTATCTTGAGCAGCACGATTGAGACAAGTTTGGGATTTTGACAACCAGCTGTACAGTTTTGCGAGGAACCATAAATATGTATCCAAAATGTCTGTATAATGTGTACTCTGTAGTCTGGATAGAGCACATATAATACCTTGAGAGACAATGTTTTCCCCCAGACCACAGATGCGTAAGATATTATGGGCTTGATCATTGCCTTATAAATCCAGAGGACCTTCGAAGGAGCCAGTCCTCGTCTTGCAAAAGATTCCCTTTCACTGCCAAAAAGCTGACAGTGCTTTCGCTACCTTTAGTTCACCGTGTGATTTCCAGAGAAGCTTAATATCAAGAACAACCCCAAGATATTTTACCTCCCTGGATAACTGAATAGTGAGCCGCTTTTGTGTTGGCTGAACAAATCCCGCGACTTTCCTCTTTCTGGTAAAAAGAACTATAATCGTTTAGCAGCGATAACCGAAATCCATTTACCTCACACCATGTGTCAATCTTATTCAGAGGAATCTGCACTTTCCTACAGATGTGCATAAGAGCCTTTCCTGCAATTACGCAAGTACATAATCTGCATATGCCTGACCGTCGATATCAGAATCATACACCAGAGTAATGGAGAGAGCACGCCACGTTGAGGTCAACACTTCTTCACACACGACGATACCCACAGATCCTGCTCCCCACGCAATACAATAACACTGTTTGCTGTTAGCATTGAACGAGCAGAGCTGCATGTACTGTCAAAAGTACCATTATCAAAAGCACCCTCTATGTCCACAAAAGCACCCACACCGTACTACCTCCATTCGATGGCATGCTTAATCTTGCTAACATAACTATGCACCGCAGACACGCAGAATTTACCACTTTGATATGCGAGTTTAAATGGAGACAGGGGGTGAATTATTGCAAAATATTTTGGCAGATCCTATAGTTATTTCGGACATGCCACTGTCCTCTTCAGAGTTCTCTCAATGAAAGATAGATATTTGTCTTAGAAAGCAATAGCACAACAACTGTAAACCGTCCCAAGAATCGAACTATGACTCAGTTTTGCAGATTTCCAGCATTTTAAACCACCTGCTTACCAAAGAACTGAACATGGAGAAGGTGTAGAAGGGCCATTTGCAAGGGATTGATCCCAAGGAGTATTTAGTATTTCGTAGTGAAGAGAACAATGTCAGTTTTCGAAGCCTTAACCTTCAGACCGCTATAAGTGAACCACGATGAAACTTTGTTAAGGGCTCCTTGAATTATATCGACTGCGTGATACACAATTCCCTGATGCCATGATAGCTACATCATCCGCATAAGCCACTACCTAATACCTGGTTATGTTAGCTCCGATGCTTTTTTCAGATCGGACTGATACCTTCAGAACCAGGACGGTAATCAACTTTATTTTGCTTACCATTACTTATTATGTAATGTCCGATATCAGTATAGGAGTTTCTCGGCCAATGTTGCTGTAGATGCTACAGCCCGGAATATGTGTGTACGCTAAGAGTTCAATGGTCTGTAAACTAGACGAAATCCATCTGCCTTCTGCAGAATGCTAGTAATTCGTCGGAGTCGGCAGAGTTGGAAGATAAGAGCAACTTGTCTTCAGAGGGTCCGAACCATGCACGACGTTAACCTTACTGACGTGTCTGCCGCATCTGATGCTTATATGGCCTGTATTTCAGTAAGCTTGGGTGCTTTCAACGGGAGACACTCAAATTCAGGTGAAAGAAACCGAACTTTGCAGCCAGTGGGGGGATACTGATTCTCCGTTCAGGATTACAATGGCCTGACGCGAGTTACTGTCGACCTAGCTTGGCTACACTCCAGTCAGCGGTGTTGAAATCAGTGTTTTCAGTCCTGATCCACTGAAAGGTCGTCGCCGGTCATTTCTGAGAGGGGCAAGAGAACCCATATCCTAGATCGATGATTGGGTATTTCATCCCTAGGGACAACTTCGCAAGTCTTTGCCTACATCTAGTAATGCCAGCTGAGGGCTAATCAGCACAAAGAAGTCAGACTGACCACAGTTTCTCATCCAGCATAGGTTAGTTTTTGTCTAGAAAAATCTGACAGCGTTACTGAGATCGATAACATCAAACATGATGCAATCTTCAGAAGCTTCACTGAAAGAGAGGAAATCCGTTTTGATATCGTAGAGGATTGTGAAGATCTGTTCTTTCCCGAGAGACTGCGCTCAATCTGTCAAGAGTTTTCTACAACGCTTTCTTGTTTCAATAGGCTGGTGTAGATGCATTGACAGGTGACAGTGAGAAGGGGGCAGAAGAACACATCGGCAGTGACGCTTTGTTTCGGCTTAGTCGAAACATGCGCACCAGCGCCTGCTGACGCTTTATATTTGGCAGTAGTTGGCTGTTTAAAGTAAGTACTGGGAGGTGATTTATAATTTCATACTACTCGAAAGCAGGTTATTGCAAACAGCAGTGGGCGTGGAAACATTTTCTGTCCCTCTCAGGAAGTGGCCTAGATTGAATCAAAGGCTTATTTCCTCCCCGGGACGCGGTTTTATTGAATCGTTTTTTGGTTGAGGCAGAGGAGGAAGCTTTAGTGGTGAATTTGTCCCTAATACCAGTGATCCTCGTGTCGACGAGGGCTGCATTATTAGGTGCAGTGGCTTTCCTGAAGGGAAGGCAGCCAGTGTGAAGCACATGTACACCTGTCGGGTTTCTGCTAATAGAGGAAGATCTGGTCATATGGTTTGAAGTACACCATACCTAATTACTCTCCTACTTTCTGTGTTTGGAATTTGAGTGTAGAATTTATTATCAAAGAGGGAAGGGAGTAGTCAATGCGGCTAAGAATGAACGCCAAGTTTATCAGTAGAAGGGTAAGACAGAAATCTGGACGAGTCCATCTGTTTAATGGATTCATTCACGTCGCTGAGAAGGAAACCATCTTTTTACCAAATAGCACAATGGGGAGAAGGTTTGTAGAGCCCTTTCGAGGGCGTTGATCTCAAGGTGGAGGGAGTTGATCTCTATAAGCACCTACGATCTCTGTAGAGAGTCTATTGACTAATCTGATTTAGATTTAGATTTAGATTTGGATTTATAGGCCTAAAGTATTTACGAGTATTAGGATGCCCATATTTATTTAAAAGGATGAGGATTGTCTCATCCGTAGATTTTCTGTCAGGTTTATTTCCGAATTTAGGAATTCATGTATAGACTGGCAAAATATTTAGAAAAAGTTCTATCAAATGCCATATGCAAATACATTAAATTATACAATGAATTGAATTTTGACATTGCAACCAAAATAAGGTGAATAAACAGAACAGAAAGATTAAAATTGGCACCAGAATATATTATGCGCAGAGATACCTGCAATAGGATATAGGAAGGATTAAGGAATGTTATCAATTCAATATTTCGTAATACAAGTCTTTCCCAAAATATGGAAAGTTGCGCAAAGAAATGCACTACAACAACCAGCAAAGATGCTATAAGTGCATCATCGTATAGACTGATAAGCCTACTTGCCATAATTTTTAAAATTGGTGAAAAACTACTGCATGATAGACTTAGCCAGATCGTTGACCATAAAAACGTTATAAAATCATTTCGGCTTTAGAAACCAACAGTCAACATTCAGATATACCGTATCACAAACAAAATTACAGTAGACCTAGAATATAAACGTTAGCGCATTGCTGTATTGGACGTCGCAAAAGCATTTGACAAAATATGGGATAAAGGCTTCCTGCAGAAATTGAAGACAATGCTGCCATTTTACTACTATTTGATTGTCAAAAGTTAGTGATCTTAGAGTGCGTGCAATTCAAACTCTAAAACATGCCGAAAAAATAAGCCCAAAGATCTACACGTACAAATTACCCCAAAATTAAACCGCTCAAACACAAATCAACTACTAGAACACACAAAATACTCTAAACAGATAAAAGCACAACCGATTTTCGCGGGTTCACTATCGCAAGTGAGTGTTTTCCGAATTAACTGATTTTTTGACAGTGGCGAATTCGGTGCATTCACACCCCGTGGCGATTTCAGTGGTGCACTCACACCCCGAGGCTTCACACTTTCGTTGCTTTCGCCGCGCAGAGTTTTCATAAACGCTCGGCATCGGTCGTAAGACTTAGTGATAGTTATTACTTCACATATAATAAAAGCTTTTATTTACCATATATCTGCCGGAGTTGGTCAAGAGACTGTTCTATGACGATTGCTTTATGTTTTATTCACTTCAGACATACCACTTCCAAAAGAACTAAATACAATCCTTTTAACGTGACAAAAGCCTGAATACTGCGACAGCAAATTTGCACAGATGCTGCAAAGGAATGGTTTCATAGCCGGTGCTTTCAAATAAATTAATATAAAACTTGGCAAGTGATATTTACAATTAAAACAAAATTCACTGCAATATATATTAAAATTAACAATAACGAGTACAAAAGTCTGTTAAGATAGCTCTAACGGTGTAGAAAAAAAGTGGCCACAGACGGACAGACGACAGACGGACGGACAAAATAAAAATTGCTTAGAAAGTGATTCTGATCATATCTGTATATATTTGTCCATACCTACCACGCCTCCTTCTTGAAATTCCAACCCCTCTCAAAAGTACAAAGTTAGTATACCCTATTTACCTTTTTAAACGTAAAGGGTATAAAAAGTGGCCACAGACGGACAGACGGACGGACAAAATAAAAATTGTTTAGAAAGTTATTCTGATCATATCTGTATATAAATGTTCATACCTACCACGCCTCCTTCTTGAAATTGCAACCCCTCTCAAAAGCACAAAATTAGTATACCCTATTTACCTTTCTTTTAAAGTTAAAGGCTATAAAAATATGGAAATAGACTATCATATGGAAATAGACTTCCATATGGATATGGACTTCCTTGGCACTACGAAATCAAACAAAAAACGAAACAAATAAATGAAAGATACCGTCAATTATATTGGTTAATTGGTAAATGGTCTAAACTCAGAATTAACAACAAGTTGCAATTAAGCCAATTAGGTTATACGCACTCCAAATGGGGAACAGCTAAGCGGTCAAACTTAGCAAACATTCAAGGAGAGCAATCTTACGGATAATAAACAAGTCTGGTAGATACATAATAAAAGAAAACATGCTTCGCAAACTAAATATAATATATGGGCAATGCCACGTAATGTTTAGTGGGTATATTTTTTATCTGTCCGTCAATTGTTATAATATATACTGTAACGACACGCTGAGTCTATATATTTTTCATAGCTGAGGTAGAATCAGCGGCGCCCAGGATTCGTTATCAAGAAATCTGTTTACGATTCTTTATTTTTGTTTTCAATATTAGATATTTCTTTATTGTTTAATTTTTACAATTTATAATATTATTACTTTAGTACCACGCGGTGGTACTCTCTTTGTGTCGCGCGTCCTTCGTCAGGTTAACGTACGGCGAGAGTGACTAACTCGCTCAGGTGATAGTCCGGTGCGAGTGACTGACTCGCTCAAGTCTACGTATCAGTACGACACGAGTGACTAACTCGCTCAGGTCGTAATAAAGGTGTATGTCTTAAAGAATTATACCGTGGCCTATGTTTACTACCTGATGTGTACTACAGGTACGTATTCTGCTCGCATGGATTCACAAATTTTCTCAAGCTGTAAGTGTTTACCGCTGCTGGTTATGGCCAAAGAAAGAAGAGAATATGCGCATGCAGCGCCTTTTATTTACCTTTGACGTGCCCACGTATACTAGTTAAACTACCCATACGCTTGCTTAAGCTGGCCAAGTGGCATGACTTTACTAGAAAGCCGGTTTAGCAATTTTTGGCTGCTCTAGTGGCGTGATTCTATTAGGAAACCGGTTAAGCAAATTCATGCGTTTGGCTGCTGTTACCATGCAGGCTAGTATATATGGCTCTTGTTCACTGGCTATTATAGTAGCGTGACATTCGTTGTCAACCCGGTTTCTGCATATGTTCTTCTCTATGTATCTCCTCCCCTCTTCGAGATTGCCGTAAGACACGAACTCCACCTGAACGGCTGAGTCGTATCCTGTATTGCTGGTCGCGTGCCTCCTTAACGAATGACATCTGTTCTTTGCGTGGTTTGTGACGTAGTGTCATTCCAATGCTGATATCTATTTCTGTTCGCCAGTGGTGAGGTGTAGCGTGCCGAACTCAACCCTTGTGGTCAGAGACATCACTAGCTGTGATGAGTGTCTGCCTCACAGTTATGTAGAGGTGCCTGTTCCATCGCTAGTTGTTATACTACTGGTGTCAGGATGGGTAACTTGAAATGGGTGGCCCACGTTGCAGTTGCCAGTTATTTGATAATGACAGCCAGTTCCCATCTGTTGTTGGTGGCCATCTTGGATCCGTCCTACTGGGCCATTCTCCTGTAAACACCGATTGGAAACTGCACCATCCGCTCTGCATTGCACATCAGGTGGTAGCCACAATCCACAAAATTGTTTTGCTGTGGTACTGCTACTACGTAGTTCGGCACTTCTTTGTCACTGGATATTTCCACGATGGCCTCCTTCTCCGGTGGCTTCTGTTTTATAACGGGCCAGATATATTTTCCGAGTACTCCGGCGTCCTTTGCAGTATTCTCCACTTCACTTCGATCGTTTACTTATTTGCACTCTGTTCATTCACTATAGAATAAGCCACCTGTTTTACATAATTTGCGATTTGGTATGATAGCGGTACTTTAAATTCTCTTTATACTGTTACAAATCGCTGCAATTAGTATTGTGCATTGGCTTCTTTTATTTCTCTGTTGAGTTGTTGTTTTTTTTTTTTGTTGTTGTATAGTTTCTGGGTTTCAGGGCCGGTTCGTCGGGGATATCAGGGCCTTTTCGTTTTTCGTTTCGGTGACACGAACCCAATACTTGACAAGGTCCTTCATACCGTGGAGACAGTTTCGCTTCAAATCCGTCTGCCGCTTTAGAGAGGTGGTGTGCCTTTGCTATCACCGATTCCCCAATGGAAGGCTTCAGGTACTGAGCCGCTTATTCCATTCTAGTGCATACGATGGCAGATATCTCTGATGGCTTCTTCGACCTTATGCGGGAGTGGTTACCCCCTGTGCAGTTCCAAGCGTACATTCTTGGTAAAGTGCATGGGGTGGCCGGAACTCAAGCCTATGCGTCAAATTTGCTGGAGTATACCCCATGCTCTCCGCCACACTAGAATTTGTCAGGACGTGTTCTGTTTTGCTACTACTTTCGAGTAGTAAAACCCGATCGGACACGATAACTGGGCTCTAAGCTACCGGAGGGGTGGGCAGGTCGCGGATAGCCGAAATACCTGTAGTAGCAGGTTAGTTGTGAATAAGTCTCTGACAAATAGGCAATCCCCGACAAGGAGCTGCGGGCATCTGAGAACGTGGTAAAAAAGCTAGCAAGTCCGTTGAAATTCCTGTGACAGTGGCGATTTGACTCCGCCTCTTTTGAAGTAAGTGTCCCCTTCACTTTGCAGTCGCATTGTGAACTTAAAAATTCAGGAGCAACTGACACAAAATGAGTGGTTTCACTGGTCAGCGTCTGTTCTCCATGTTAGGAGCGGCTGTTTAAAACACGAATGCCGGCCTTCGGGCTATCAGGATTGAATCCAGTAAGATTCTGATTATGGTATACTGGAAAGCAAGCATACGACACTGGGCTGGACTAGCCTGTTACCTGTCCCTGTTACCTCAGTAGGCGGAGTGAAATCTTGCTGAAATGGCTTCCAGAAAGATTCGCTACTCCTTCCGTCCTTTTAAAACCTGGCAGGTCTCACAATACGTTCGAAGCCACAGCGGTGGCCATGTAGGTTGGGTTGAGATAACTCCCCATTAGTTCCGGCTCGAAATCTGGCCCTGAACACTGTTCCCCATAAGGGACAATGTCAACCCCCGCGTGGCCTCCCTGAACTCATAGATAACCATGGGACTTACGGAAACTACTTGCACGAAAGGAGACAGCGGTTGTGAGTTTGGACAAGCAAACAAACTTAAAAAACATAAATAACGATAACAATAAGCAGACAACAAGCGTAGCGGATATCTTCAATAGAAGCTCTCTCATCGAAAGATCCCCGCCTCACAGGAAAGTACTGTCAGCGTATCAGGTGGACAAAGTGAAAATGATGTAACAGGCGATAATCAAAGTACACACAGTGACATAATTGGGACACCAATATCTCACTACACGGGCTCCCCTAGCACTACAAATTGTAGCCAACAGGAGGTGTGCAAAATGAAAACCGTGAAAAAAACGGACGAAAAACTACCAGGCGCCCTGGTAATATCAACTCCGCCTATATCCACTCGGGACACTGGAGCCGCAAAGGAACGAACCGAAGTAGCGGGAACCCCCTCAATGCTCAAATGACAGCTCTGGGGAAGGCCATAAACGATTTATTGCAGTTTTGCAAGATTAAGCCAAATGTGCATAATAAGGTAAAACGACTAGCAGCGGTTATGAAGGCAAAACACGTCGAGATCGAGATGCAATAAAAAACCATGCGCACCTTGCAAAACACCCCACAGCTGAGCACGATCACAGTTGGAGTGAACACGGGATCTGGGAAGAGGCGAAGGGCCAACGACAGTCCGACAGGGAAAACAATAATGAACTGCGAAGCAACAACGGGGCCCGTGAAAAGAGTGCGAGCAAACAACGATCCCAGCGCGACACTTGAAATTCCACCTGCGCAGGTCACCTGTCCCAAGGCACCAACCAGGAAAGAGGTGGTCACGCAGGCACAATGCCCACAAACAGAAGATGATGCCCCAAAACCGCAACAGAAGGAACGGTGGACAAAGGTGGAAAAAAACCAGGGAAAAAACAACCAAACGCTAAATCTAACGATATAAAACCTAGACCTGAAGCCATCTTAATTACGGCAGCGGGTGAATCGTCATACGCCGACATCCTTAAAACGGTTAAAGCCACTAGTGCATTGAAAGAGCTACGGGGAGATGTTAGGCGCATATACCAGGGTAACAAAAGAGACCTGGTAATCAAGCTTAAGAGTGCTCCCGAAAATAAGACGGCAAAATATAAAGTGGCGTTGGAGGAAGTTCTCAGAGATGCTGCAAAAGTAGTGGCAAAAACGCACAGCATCAGAATACAATGTAGAGATGTGGATATGATTACTACCCCCGAGGAGATTTGCGACGCTTTGAAGGAAAAGGTTAACATCAGTAGGCCGGACGTCTCGGCAATAAACAATATGCGAAAGTGCTATGACGGTACGCAGAAAGCGTATATCGATCTTCCCGCAAATGATTGCAAACAATTACTGACTGCGAGTAATATACAAATCGGATGGGTGAATTGTAGAATTCGGGAGACGGTATCACTTAAGCGTTGCTTAAAATACTGGGGTTACGGTCATCTGCTCATCACTGCAATGAAGCCATAGACAAAACAGACATGTGTAGAAAGTGCGGCGAAAGGGGCCACCTGGTAGCAAACTGTAAAAACAAAGTGAGGTGCGCTCTATGCGAAGGCACTCATGCAGCTGGCAGCTACAAATGTCCTGTATATCATTAGGCGAGGAAAGATTGCGGACAATGAGAATCGCGCAACTAAACTTTAACCGATACGCGGCGGCCCAGGATCTCCTGAACCAAACTATATTCGAACAAAAATTCGACGTGGGGCTATAGTGTGAACAACACCGAAATTTAAATTGTCACAACTGGGTACAGGATGCCCACGGTAAAACTGCTATATGGGCAAGTAACGATTGCTCAATTCCGCAGAAGATGACAATGGCGGTTTCACATGGGCGAAAATAAAAAATGTGTACTCTTTTTCGTGCTATACTCCCCCCAGTATGCCTCTAGATGACTTCGAGCGGATGTTGATGGCCTTGATGACAGAAGCGCGAGGTAAAAGTCCGGTCGTAGTAGCAGGAAACTTCAACGCCGGGTCCACAGCATGGGGAAGTACACGCACAGATCAGCGAGGAAGAATTCTGCTCGAATGCCTAGCTCCATTATCGTTAAGACCTTTTAAACCACGGTAGTAAGAATACATTCGAAACAGGCAGGAGGGGTTCCGTGATAGAACTCACCTTCGCAAAATGTTATAACTCGCAACGCACAGTGACAAGTCAGCAGCATATACACACAGTGATCACCGGGCTATTGAAATAGATATCACTGCGCAGAAAAAAAACAACGATTTCGCAAAGTGCCAACCAAACGGTGGAAATGGCAAGTTTTTGACGTAGAAGCCTTTAATACCGCCTGGAAAGATTAGGAAATCCCCCTGGACCCGGCAGAAAAGATGGTGGTCAGCATAACGGACAAACTCAGCATGGCCTGTGACGTGGCAATGCCAAGAATATCAAACAGATTTGTGAGGAAACCAGTCTACTGGTGGAATGACGAAATCGCTAATGCGAGGAAAAGATGTAACCAAGCGCGCAGAAAGGCAAAACGAGCTCGCAATAGGCCAATTTGGGAAACGCTGCATCAAGTACATAAAGAGTGTAGGAAAGTACTGAAAGTAGCCATTAAAAACAGCAAAAACGCATATTTTAAGGAGCTCTACGACAGTTCTGATCTCGATCCATGGGGTAACGCATATAAGTCAGTGATGGCCAAACTTAAAGGGCCAAAAGCACCGCAACCAACAGAATATAAATTGATACGTAAAGTGGTTGCAGCGCTCTTTCCCCCACAGGAGGAAAAAATTCTGTACAACGGCCAACAACGAAACAGCACAGAAATCCCCGAGATTTCCACTGATGAGGTAGTGTTCACTCTGCGCAACATCGCTTACGGCAAAGCACCCGGGCTAGACGGTTTGCCCAATATTGCGGTAAAAGCGGTCAAGGCAACACCTGAAATTTCACGCAGGTGTACAATGCGTGCTTAAACGAGGGAATATACCCAGATATTTGGAAAAGGCAGAGGCTGGTATTACTGCTTAAGCCCGGAAAACAACCAGACCACACATCCTCGTACAGACCAATTTGCATGCTCGATACGCTGGGTAAAATCTAAGAGAGAATTATCTGCGATAGACTGCAAGAATCACTTGAAAAGCCAGGAGGATTGGCCGCAAATCAATTTGGATTTCGGAGATCGCGATCCACCGTGGATGCAGTCCAAGCAGTGATGGATATTGCAAGAGAAGCACTCAGCGGGGAGAGATGGGGAAGCAAAAAATACTGCGCAGTAATCACATTAGATGTGAAGAACGCTTTCAACGCGCGTTCCGGAAATTCGCTGTCCCGGAGTACTTGTTGCGAATTTTAGCTAGTTATTTTGACAACCGAGTACTACTGTACGATACGGACGAGGGGGCAAAGCAATATAAGATACCGGGGGGGAGTACCTCAGGGTTCTGTACTCGGCTCTTCATTATGGAATGGTTTGTACAATGACATACTCCACTTGGATCTACCTGAAGATACTACGGTGGTAGGCTATGCGGACAACATTGCTGTGGTAGCAGTAGCAAAACAGCTGGATATGCTCCAAACGATATGCAATGATGCGATCGTCAGAATAAGAAGCTGGCTTGATGCCTCAAAACTGGAATTGGCGGCCCAGAAAACAGGTGGTCCTGCTGAGCTCCAGAAAAGTGCGACAGCATATAACAATAACGGTGGGCGAACACGAAATTACATCGCAGCCGTATCTGCGTTACTTGGGAGTGATCATAGACGCGAAACTGACCTTCAAAAAACACCTTAGGACAGTATACGAAAAGGCTGCTCGCGTCAACCGTGCGCTCACAAAGATGATGCCAAACTTGGGAGGGCCCAGATCAAGTCGAAGGAAGCTACTATCGAGGGTAACTACCTTGATCATCCTATATGCGGCTCCAATTTGGGCAGAAGTCTCGCGTACAGAGAATGTCTCAAAAGGAATCCGATCTGTACATAGGCTCAGAGCACTAAGGGTTGCTAGCGCCTTTCGGACAGTTTCGGATGATGCCATTTGTGTGTTATCAAGTAAGCCACCAATCGACCTGCTTGCATATGAAATGCCGGATTTGTATAGGAGAGCGACAAGACCAATGGCTGCAGATAAGCTTGAAATAAGACAGAAAACCATGCAACAATGGCAGCAAAGATTGGAGCAATCCAGCAAAGGCCGATGGAAATTCCTACTGATACATAATATCAACAAATGGTACTCTTGCCACGTACCACGTGTGCGTCTGTTTCCCAGGTTAGGGGCTGCACACAACGACGTCTGTTTTCTCCATGTTAGGAGCGGTCGGTTTTCGTAGTCTTTTGTGCGTGGGGTGGTAGACTGTAAAAAAACCCCACGGGAAGGGGGTGTTTTTTCTGTCCGAAAACATGATGTCTGAAACAAACGAAGAAGAGTTTCCGGTACAGGGGGTCGGATTCCCAGTACCGGCGGAAAGTGGTTGGCGAGGAGGCCACCTGCCTTCGATATCTAGCAACTCCTCCGGCATCGCCGTGGTACCCCAGGCCGCGATGTCTGCTAGTGCTGCTGGGAGGGTCTCCAAGCCAACTTTGGGTAGGCAAGGGGCCTGTGAGATGGAGGCTGAGGGGTATCGCATAGCATCTCAGCTTCTGGGCTTGCGCATAGACCACGCAACCGATGACGACTCGTTGTCACAGGTCAGCAATGTCTACGACATAGGCTCGGATGTTCAGATACAATTGCTCAGTCCTTCTCAGCCCTCCGCTCCACATGCTCCTGAGCCGGGGAAGGAGACAAGGAAGGTGGTAAGCCTCACAAAGGAGCAAAAGGCCAGAAATGGCTATAAGCGCTCGGCTTACTATCTTCGTAAAATGAAGGCGAAAGATCCTTCTTCCTTTACAAAAAGGGAGAAGGATCTCATTAAAAAGCATGAAAAGGTCGTAGCAAGGTTTGAGAAAAATAACGCTGCGGCCAGTTCATGCAATAAAATGGAGCAGGGAATTGCTGGGGCAAAGTCTGATATTGACAACGCTTCGACCTCCAGGAAAAATGGTAAGCCGGACAAGGCTACAGGTGACAGCGTAAAAGTGCCGCCAAAGCCAAAGCCGAGTTCTTCGAAGGAGCCACATAGCTTGGCATCGGGCAAAACTCCAAAAATAGTTCGGTCTGATTAGCAGGCTCAGAGGGCTTCAAAAAAGCCGGAGCCATCGGCCTCCTTCTAATCACCAACGGAGCTACAGATAGCTATCATCGAGAGAGTCCACCCTGATGGGAAGATAACGCCGAAGAATTGGTTTCTAGTAGAGGCGCGCCTGATAGCGGAGATGGTCGAGGCTGACGGCGGGCAGCTGCAGTTTGACTGGGCCGGCTGGCAGAGGGGTGTTAAAGTCGGTGGATGCAAGAACAAGAAGTCTCTGGACTTCTTAACGCGTGCAATTAGCGGCCTTGACACACTCTGGGTGCTCGGTTGGAGGTGGTGCCTCGTTCTCTGCTTCCGATCCGCCCGGTTGTTTCGGTGTGGATTCCACCTCCGGTTCCGGACCAGGAATCCATACTCAAGCTGATCGGACGGCAGAACCAGTCTCTAAATTCGGCAGAGTGATCTCCGTGACCCCCTCCAAAAATGGAGTGGGAAGTGACGCGGTGCTCGCAGTAGACTCCGCGTCGGCATCAAAATTATGGAGCGACAAATGCATTAGATTCGGTTTTGGCTCTCTTAAGTTTCGCGTGCCGGGTTACCGGTCAAAAACCAATGGAGAGGAAGCTAGAGGTAGTGCAAATTAATTTGCATCACTCCATCTCAGCCTCGCTCGATTTAATGACGTTCATCGCAGAAGACGATGTGGACGTAGCCCTTGTTCAGGAGCCTTGGCTCGTCAGAGGTAAGGTAAGCGGACTCGGGATGGATGGTTATCGTCTCTACATTCCACAAACACAAGGTAATATCAGAACGTGCATAGTGGCCAAAAAGGATATTAATATATTTCTTCTTACTCCCTACAGCCAGTCGGTGCCGAAGGCGAAGGTGCTCATACCTAGCCTGGTGAAGTCTGAGGATGCTCTGTTACTATTACAACTGCAGAATCCGGACGTGCCGACGAGCGACTGGAAGTGTGGCTAAACCAGCGAATACTGGGGGAGGCCAAAACTATATCTTACAGATCAATAAGACGGCAGAAGATATACTTTATCCGCGGTTTGGGAAGATGGCGTGGGGAGTTGGTAGAGTGTACCTTCGCCTCAAAAAACGGAACCCGTGTGATGATAACCAAAACACGCTCGAGACTGGGGAGGTGGAAAAAGGTCTTGGCCTGGAAGAGGTCTTTAAAGCCTCTCTGAACTTACGGGATGTGGAGAAGGGTGAGTTGGAGGAAACATCCAACCCCGGCAGGGAGCCGGTGCCGCATGCTGAAGGCTCTTCAAATCAATCTCCACAAAAGTAAATTCGCTTCAGCTGAACTTATCCTCAAGATGGAGGAAGACGGCTACGATGTGGTGTTGGTCCAGGAACCATGGATAGCCTTGGGTAACGTGGTTTCCGGCCTAAAATCAAAAAATTATAATACGTATATCCCAAATGTGACAGATAAAGTAAGAACAGCGATACTGGTGAAGAAAAGTATAAATTCTTATATTAATCTCAATCTCTCCACAGATGATCTAACGGTGGTGGCCGTAAAAGGCGGCAAGGATGAGCTACTACTCCTTGCGTCATACTACATGACACACGAGGACGCGGCGCCGCCGCGTGAACTTCATAGGCTGTCGGAAGCAGCCAGCAAAAGGAAGCAGGCTCTGGTGGTGGGATCCAACGCAAACGCGCACCACACGATACGGGGAAGTGCCGATATAAATGTAAGAGGTGAGTCGCTACTCAACTTTATTCTCCAAAGTAGTGTAGAAGTAGCCAATAGGGGGGAGGAACCAACATACATTGGACCAACCTCGAAGAACGTACTAGACGTAACTTTACACAAATAATTGTATTATGGTAGAAGACTGGAATGTGCTTAGTGCACCATCATTTTCTGACCACAAATATATAAGTTTCTCTGTTACATTCTCGACTAAATATAAAAATTTAAACTCAGGAATTCAGGAATCCCAGAAACACGAACTGGGAGTTGTACAGGAAGATACTAGAAAATAAACGAATGAGACCAAGAAGGTACAACTCGCACGTTGAACTTGAAAAAGGGGTAAATTCACTCACAATTACTCTCTTTAAAGCTCATCATAGGTCTTGTCCTCCAACACGTACAAAACGCAAGTCGAAACCTCCCTGATGGAACAAGGAGCTAGGGTTGCAAAGGCGAAAGGTACTTGAATTCTTTAAGTAGGCCAAAGTAGCTGACTATGAGTTATGTTGGATTGAGTACAGGGAATTATTAAGGGAATACAAAAGGGAAGTACGCGTAGCAAAGAGGGAATCTTGGAAAGACTTCTGTAGCAATATAGAAAACACAAACGAAACGGCTAGGCTGAGGAAACTGATTTCTAAGAATCCGACCATGCCCAATTTAATACGTAAAAGCAATTTCCCGGGCTGTACAGACACTGTAGATCTCGAACCTACAAGAGATACTGCGACCGACATTCCAACGGATGTCATTACAGCAGATAGAATAGAGTGGGCAATAAATTCCTTTGACCCATTTAAATCACCAGGTCTGGACGGAATCTTCCCAGCCATGCTCCAAAGGGTTAGCTATCTTCTGGTACCATGGCTAAAAACGATATATACGGGATGTTTGGGGTTCGGCTATGTGCCTGCTGCATGGAGACAGGCGAGGATTGTGTTTATACCTAAAGCGGGTAAAAGCAACCCTCTCTACTCAAAGGAATACAGGCCCATCAGTTTGACCTCATTCCTCCTGAAGACGTTAGAGAAGATACTAGACACATATATCAGGGACACAATCGCGCCAGACAAAATGTCAAAACGCTTATACTCTATCTACTATCAAAAAACACGCTTATACTAAAGGCAGATCCACGGATACTGCACTACATTCGCTAGTACTGAATATTGAAAGGGCCTTGTAATATAAAGAATATGCCCTTGGGGTATTCCTAGATATATCCGGAGCCTTCAATAACGTGACGAAGGATGCTATTTTTAATAGCATGGTAAAAAGTAATGTAGAACCCACTGTTTATCTGTGGATAAAGCAGATTCTAGGTTGCAGAACGTTAAGAGCGGAATGGAACGAAGCTAAGATGACCAAACAGGCAGGCAGGGGTACCCCACAAGGAGGAGTGCTATCGCCGCTTCTGTGGCTACTTGTATTAAACGAAATACTCAGGGAATTTGATGGGAAGGCACCTAAAGTAGTGGCATATGCAGAAGACATAGCAATATTAGTAACGGGAAAGTACCTAGATACCATCAGTAACATAATGAACAACACTCTTAAAACGATCCGTCAGTGGGCGTCTCGACCAGGCTTGGAGGTAAACGCGGATAAAACGGACATGATACTCTTTACCAGAAAGTCCCAAAAAGGTCCCCGCGTGGAACTTCCCGAAGCTAGGTGGCAGTGAACTTACTCCCAAATACCACACAAAGTACCTTGGAGTAATTTTGGACAATAAGCTTATGTGGAGGCGCAATGTTGAGGAAAGGGCGATGAAGGCCAGTATCGCGCTATATGCATGTAAAAGAATGCTAGGCGTTACTTGGGATCTTTCTCCCTCGCTGATGCACTGGTGCTACACCGCAATAGTTAGACCAATCCTACTGTATGGTGCTTTAGTGTAGTGGACTGCAACAAAGAGGGCTACATATATAATGCCAATGAGAAGAGTCCAGCGCCTCGCTTCACTCTGCATAACAGGCGCACTGAGAACCACTCCAACGGCTGCTCTCGAAATAGTACTCAACATCGACCTTGTGGCGGAGAATCTTGCAGCGAAATCCGCGGGGAGACTGACGGCTACGGGAGAATTCACATACAGAACCTTCGGGCATAGCTCAATAGGCAGTAGGGGTTTGTGCAGCACTAATTAAATGACTCCAGAGCAGTATCTTAGCTGTCAGGAAAGCCGCAGAGCTAACATACACCAAGACAGGAAATGACTCAAAAGTAAACATATACGTGGACAGCCAGGCAGCGATAAAGGCGATTAACTCATATAGCATAAAATCCAAAAATGTCCTACAGAGCAGGCAAGCTAGAGATAAGCTAGTCACAAACAGAAGACTGCACATCTATTGGGTACCTGGTCATAAGGGCATAGAAGGGAAAGAAATTGCAGATGAGATTGCAAGGAACGCTGTCTACTTACCACTTGAACAAGAAAACGACATACAGAAACCCCTTAAAGAACTATTCAATGAAAGGGACGGACACATGAGTAGGCAGGTGAAAGCAAGGTGGCACAGTTTAAACACCTGCAAATTTGCAAAAGTTATGTTTAAGGTCAACGATAGGAAACAAACGAGATTTATACTCGCGCTCTCACGAAAAGACTGCAGAACTATCATAGGTATAATGACAGGCCATAATTTATTGGCGGCACATGCACAAAAGATAGGAACTACGGACACTGACGAATGTAGGATATGTAAAGAGGTGGGAGTAAGGGAAACTCTGGTACATCTCCTTTGTATATGTCCTGCGTTATCAAAAACGCGCTTAAAATGCTTAGGAGTCCCACAATTTGTGAGATTGAAAGACATGTCAAGAATGGAACTGACAGCACTGCTTAAATTCGCGAAAAGCGTTGACATCCTACGACATGTCTACTGCAAATCTTCATAAAGGTCAGACCCCATCTGGTATCGCTAGGGACCAATCGGTCTATGTGTGGCTTTAGGCCAGACAGTTTAACCTAACCTAACCTACTCTCTACAGCACGGGAGACCTTACAACGGTGGTATGCGAGCATAGGCACAAACCAAGTTTGTTGCTAACGTCTGAATACTTTCCGTATAACGAGGAACGGCCGCCACAACAGATCTTCCGGCAACTTATCGCCTACGGTGAGTCACGCGGACTGGGCATAGTGGCCGGCTGTGACGAAAACGGGCACCATGAGCTCTGGGGCAGCACTGATACCAATGGTAGGGGTGAGTCCATTTTTTATTACATTCTCTCCACTAGCCTAACTTTATGTAACAAGGAAAATCAGCCAACGTTTCGTAATAGGGTTAGGGAGGAAGTGATTGACATCACTCTGGCCACTGGGTCTAATACCATAAGGGTCGACAACTGGAGAGTATCTGATGCCTGTTCCTTTTCGGATCATAGTCGGATACGCTTCTCAGTCTACTCCGAGGTAGTGACCCCACAGCATTTTAGGAACCCAAAAAAGACTGACTGGTCCAAATTCTCAAAACTGGCGACCCAAAAACTTA
Organism: Clusia tigrina; assembly: GCA_920105625.2. Lineage (NCBI taxonomy): Eukaryota > Metazoa > Arthropoda > Insecta > Diptera > Clusiidae > Clusia > Clusia tigrina. The sequence goes on along the minus strand of OV050031.1, from coordinate 49,128,613 downwards.
CTTTGATGAAAGTCAAGGTCGGCGAAGGGAATGCTAACATTGATAAGGCGGTGGGTTGTCTTATGGGAATTCTGAAACAATCCTTTGACCTATCTTGTCCCTTGACTAGGCCGCGTGCTAAACCAAAACCGGTTTGGTGGAACGCTGAGTTAGGACTGCTTAGGAAAAAGTCAAGAGGACTCTTCAACAAGGCCAAAAACAGTCGGCTGGAAGAGCAATGGGAAAATTATAGAGTCAGTTTTAATGAGTATAAAAGCAAAATTAAGGCTGCAAAAAGGGAGTCCTGGCAACAGTTCTGCGGAACTCTGGAGTCGGCAAATGAGGCATCGAGACTCAGGAAAATACTGTCCAGAACCACGATGGTTCTCGGTAGTGTGAAGAAACGGGATGGGTCATGGACTGGCTCGTGTCAGGAGTCCATGGAGTCCACGGACTCGCAAACCGTCCATACGCAGTCGGTAAATCTTGCACGTGTTTCAGGGACCGACGTGTCGGATATCGTGAGGGAGGATAAGATTGCGTGGGCGATAGGCTCCTTCGACCCGTACAAGTCAGCGGGTCCTGATGGGGCTATACCGGCTATGCTGCAACATTCCTCTGAAGGCGTGATTCCCCATCTAGTACACATCTTCACAAGGTGTCTCAAGGATGGGTACGTGCCAAAAAGTTGGAGAGAAGTCAGGGTGGTTTTCATTCCAAAGGCGGGAAAAATAAATCACTGTACTGACAGGGATTACGGACCAATAAGTCTCTCATCGTTTATTCTTAAAACACTTGAGAGACTTATTAATCTGTATATTAGAAAGGTTACCAATATTCGCACAATGGATACTGCGCAGCACGCTTACCGTAAGGGTAGGTTAGGTTAATGTGGCAGCCAGTTCAAGGACCAGCTCACTCAGACCATCATGGGTCCATTGTGATACCACCGCGCCACAACGCACCTCCGATTCACTCGTCGAACCATTTTGAAGCCCTAATATTAATTTGATCTTCGCGCTAGACACCTCTGTAAGAGAGCTAAAAGCGTATTTGCCTAAAGAGCCCGCTCTGCTTCTGGCCAGAGCGGGGCAACTACAGAAGAGATGCTCCACAGTCTCCTCCTCATCCCCACAGCTTCTGCAGTATTCATGAGAGAATACTCCCAGCCTGAGAGCATGTCTGCCGAAAAGCCAGTGATCCATGCCACCAGTGACCAGTGATACATGCCACGACCTTAGAGATATTCTCTCTCGGCAGGACAAGCAAGTCTCTAGTTTTCCGACTATTAAGTTCCGGCCACATTAGCCTAGTCGTTCAGCAAGTGCCCTCTTGTGCCCAAGACCCATTGGTCTCACGCACGACCCTATCCTTCAGCATCAGTTTACAGGTGGCAATAGATATTCCAATTTCACATCAGTCCATGCCTAAAGGAAGGTTGGTACCCCGTCTGGCTAAGTCATCAGCCCTACAGTTTCCCGCAATATCTCTATGCCCCGGAACCCATATAAGGCGTAACTTGAAAGCGGTACTGATATCATTTAGGGCTGCTTGGCAGTCCTGAGCAACCTTTGATTTCAGTGCCACCGAATTCATTGACAAGATGGCCGCCTAGCTATCCGAGTAGATATTTATAATATTTCTTGTTACGGCATGTCTATTTAAGTAGACGGCTACCTCCTTTATGGCTAGGACCTCTGCTTGATAAACACTGCAGTGGTCGGGGAGACGGAAAGAAAGTTCCAGTCCCAATTCTTGTGAGAAAACTCCAAAACCGACTCTATCGTCAAGTTTGGATCCGTCAGTGTAGAAATTAAGTTCCCCCTTCTCCATGGCATTGGTGTTTGCCATTCTCTTCTAGACGGAATATATGTCTGGAAGTGCCTATCGAAGTTGAGATTAGGTATAGAGTGGTCAATGTGTTGGACAGAACTACTCCAGGTATGCGCAATAGTCGAGTGACCAATCTGCCGATCATGCCATAACGCCGCACATTTCAGCCTTAGTGCTGATGTGGCGGCCACTTGTTTCCCTACCAGCTCTAATGTAGGTAGGTTGAGTATTACTTCTAAAGCTTTAGTAGGCGTGGTCCTTAAGGCACCAGAGATACATAAAAAAAGCCGTTCTTTGGACCTTGCTCAGAAGCTTCAAATAGCTTTGTTTCTGAGTGGCTGGCCACCATACCAGTATTCCATATAGCAATATGGGTCTGACCACCGAAATGTATAGCCAGTGCATAATTCGTGGGGATAGCCCCCACCTGATTCCGACCGCTTTTTTACATGTTTACAAAGCAATATTGGCCTTCCTGACTCTTTCTTCAATATTGGGTTTCCAGGTAAGTTTTCTATCTAGTACTAGTCCCAAATATCTAACCGTCTCCTTCATCGGAATTTCCACACCTTTGTATATTAGCGGGGAGACCTCAGGAGATCTATTTTTCTTAGAAAAGAGGATTAATTCTATTTTCTCAGGGTTTAACCCTAATCCCCTTCTTCCCGTCCAACCAGTAAGCGTGGCCATGCTAGAGCGCAAAATATCCATAAGAATGTTTGGATATTTCCCTCTGATCACAATTGCCAAGTCATCAGCGTAGGCGACGACATGGCAACCCTCCCTCTCTAAGGCTAGCAGTAATGAATTTACCGCCAAATTCCAGAGCAGGGGGGAGAGGACTCCTCCCTGAGGAGTGCCTCTGCAGACCTGTCTGCTTAAGGTGTGGGAACCAAAGCTGGCAGTTACCCTTCTACTGACGAGTATCATTTCTACCATCGCTACCATATTAGGATCGACGCCCAGAGCTTCTAACGCTCCCGTAATGGCGTTCGCATTTATGTTGTTGAAAGCGCCTTCTATGCCAATGAACGCCGCTAGAGCGAAATCTTTCTGCTGGATGGCTTTTTCCACTATACCAATAAGTACGTGTAACGCCGTCTCTGTCGATTTGCCCTTCGTGTTTGAATGTTGTGCCGAGGAGATTCTACCAGTTGGTATAGCTTCCCGTAAGTGTGCATCCATCACTCTCTCCAGTGTTTTTAGGAGGAAAGACGTGAGACTGATTGGTCTGAAGTCTTTAGGATTTACATGAGAGGACCTGCCTGCCTTGGGTATGAAGGAAACCTTCGTTTCTCTCCATCTCAGCGGAATATAGCCCATGTTTAGACAGCTTCTAATTGCAGTCACAACCCAGGGCGTAATTATGTCCCGTGATTGTTGCAGTTCAGCTGGATAGATTCCATCCGGACCCGGAGATTTATATGGACCAAAGGTGTTAATGGCCCACTGAACTTTCTCGACTGTAACTATCGCATTCCCTATCTCAGACTGCCTGCCCCTAGGTGTCGGGTTATCACCCTCCACTGTGCTACTGCCTGGAAAATGCGTATCTAAGAGAAGAGCCAACGATTCCTCGCTCGATTCACTCCACATATCACCCGGACCTTTAAGGTAGCCCAGGTTGTGTGGTGTCCTCGCTAGGATTCTTCTTAGTCTAGCTGCTTCCGATGTTTCTTCCACATCCCTACAATATTTTTGCCAGGACTGTCGCTGCGCAATTCTGATTGCTTTCTTGTATATTTTTAGCTCAGCCTTGTAGGCTTCTCAGTCCGCGGGTAGACCCGAAGTTGTAGCCCTGTTAAATAGCCGCCTGTTGGACTTCCGAAGAAGGCCTAGATCGATTGACCACCAAGGTGGTTTGTCCTTGCCTCTCAGCTTTACAACCGGGCACCCGGCTGTCAGTGAACTATTCAGGGCCGTGGTTACCTGATTGACCAGCTCGTCTAATTCCACAGGGTCTGTGGGATCAGACGGGGGATTTATTGGCAGCGAGGCCCTGAGAGTTTTCCTATACTTCCCCCAGTCCGTTCTCCGTATATTTCTAAAGGTCTTAACTGGAGCTCGTGGGAAGTTCACTTCGTATTCTATATAGCGATGGTCAGAGTAGGAATTTTCATTCGACACTCTCCATCATTTAATATTGTTAGCGAAGTTATCGAAGGTCAGGGTAATATCTGACACTTCCCTTCTATTTTGTGTTACAAACGTCGGCTCTGAGCCTAAATTTACCACACTAAGCTTATTCTCTATAATGAAGTCTAAAACTGACTCACTTCTTGCGTTAGTGTTTGAGCTTCCCCACAAAGTGTTGTGCGCGTTTACGTCGCTGGAGACAACCAAGTTCCTTTTGGCTGCGGCTGCCTCCATGACCAATGTCCGAACCTCCTCTGGTGGACCTTGTCGTGAGGCATATATGCGAAGGCTACCCAGAGACTGCTATTTTGCAGCTCAATGCTTGCCGCCACCGTATCGCCATTACTTAACTGTGGGAGCAAAAAGATGTTAATGTTATCCTTTGCAACTATACAAGCACGAGGCTTACCTGTGCTCTGAGCGGCTATCATCTTGAAGCCTCTCATCTTCAAACCGCAGATTTTGTTGCCGCATATCCACGGCTCTTGGATGAGGGCCACGTCAAAACCACCGGAACCCAGGCGGACCATCAAGTTCGCAGAGGCGAGTTTACAATGGTGGAGGTTGATTTGGATCAGCTTCATAAGAATCTGTTCTTGTTGCCTCCACCATCGTAACGTCCGCGTCCTCCTCTTCTTCGGTGTAGTCAAGCAGGTCGTCCTCCTCAAAGAGCTGCCCGACCCCGGTCAGCTGCTCTGAGTCGGTCGACCTTTGGCTGCTGGACAACCCTTCTTCACCACCGCCAGCCTCGCTAGCCTTGTCACCCTCTATCTCCTCCGGCTCCAAAACTTGCTCGTCACTGCGGTAGATCCGGACGGTCGCGTCAACGAACCCGAACCTGACTACCCCGTTTCTCTCTGCCAGTGGGGCAAGGGACTCAGCGTTGAGTATCAGCAACACCTGCCTCCTTCCTTCCTCTGGCTCCTCGAGCTTCGCTACCTTCCAATTATGGGTTGGCAGCTCCCCGTTACACGATCTAAAGATCGCCTCTATTCTCTCCGGTTCAGCTGGCTTAGCCGGGATCCAGACCCGGGCTCTGGGTCTGCTGGGAACTTCTTCCCTGCTGGCGGCTTCTAGCTTGGCTCCCGGCCAGATCTCGCCAACCTTGCTTTCCGCGATCTTGTAAAGGTTGGCTGACCTGCTGTCATCGCATGCGATAAGTTTGGCCATGCCCTGATACCAGCCCGCATCATGACAGAAAGGGGGGGGGGGGTCCAGGGTTTTCCTCTAAGACTTGGAGGTAGACTTCGGCGATCGCTTGCTCCACCCACCTCCACTTCTCTTTGGGTATGACCCCTTCCTCCTCCTTCCGGTCGATGATGGCCAGCATCTCACCCCCACCTTTGACAACGTCGCTGTAGGATGGGTATTTCTGGCCGCCGACTTTTTGTCTTTTAGCGACCTCACCCGCCTCTTCAGCCGAGCGTTGTCTCTTTGGGGCTGTACCCGCCGGTTTGCCCAAGTCGTGAGCAAGTGAGCTGGTCTGTGGGTAGAGCCTCATGTTTGGCCATGACCCTCATGGCCGCTTTCCTATCATAATAGGCCTGCTTAGACGGACGGACGGGTTTAAACGCCCCCCCTGGCCTACCCCAGCAACCTTCTTTGAGCTGCTGGGCCCCTCTACTATCTGCTACCGAACGATCCCCGGGGTAGCCCTCCGCCCCCTGACCGCAGTCAGCGTTTGGGTTTTTACCACCTCCTCCGGGTTTCTTCCTTCAGCACCCCTTTGAAAGAGACGAGAGACCGGTTTTCCCAAGCCTCCCCGTCCCCTACTACCAGCACTCGTGCTAGGACCAGCCCTAACGCTTAAGCCCCTTCTGCCTCCTGCTGCTATCGATCTGTCTGCCACCCTTATATTAGCGGTAGACAGGATCGCCTCTGTCGGTTTTTTGGGAGGACCGCCCTCCTTTGGTTTTGAAGTTTTAAATTGATTGAATGACATATGTGGTCCCACGAATATCGGACAAGAGAGGTCCGCTCGCGCAGAGGTCCGTGTGCGCGAGTAAGGCTAGATAGAACCGGAGGACGCCAAGTATCCGGAGCACTCCGTTAGAGACTGGGCTATTTTTTTTTGACCTGGGTCCTAGAACTAGAATCGCATATTCCCATCCTGCGAAAATTTACGTTTCAACGAAACTTACGCTTCAACGAAAACTGACGCTTCAACCCCATACCGTAAGGGTAGATCAGTGGATAGCACACTTCATGAAGTGGTTGAAATCACTGAGAGGTCAATGAACTATAAGGAATACACGTTGGTAGGTTTTCTGGGCATTGAGGGTGCCTTCAACAAGGTAAATACAGAGGCGATCTGTAAAGCGCTGAGAGATCACGGAGTGAAGGAATTCATAGTGACATGGATTAACACAATGCTAGTAAGCAGGGTTATTAACGCAACTATGGGGGCGGCCTCGGTGAGTAGGAGGACTACAAGGGGTACGCCGCAGGGGGGAGTGCTATCACCTCTGCTATGGCTTTTAGTGGTAAATGAGATCTTAGAAACCATCAAAGCACAGAAAACAAAAATTTTAGCATACGCTGATGACATTGCCATACTAATCCAGGGCAACTTCTTGTGAACGATTAGCGAAATCATGGAATCAGCCCTGGGCGACATTTCCGGATGGGCTGAGCGCAACGGCTTAGGAGTTAACCCTACTAAGACGAAGCTAGTTTTGTTCACCAGGAAAATCAATAATCCCTGAGTTCTCTTTGCCAAAGTTAGATAGGGTAACATTGAATATCTCTTCAGAAGTAAGATACTTAGGTATCATTCTGGACTCCAAGTTTAATTGGAGAAGGAATATTTAGGAGAGAAGAAAGAAGGGTTTGGCTGCGTACTATACCTGTAAAAGGATCTTTGGGAAAAAATGGGGACTGTCACCGTACATCGTGTATGGGATGTACACCACAATCATAAGACTAATTTTAACCTACGGGTCCATCGTCTGGTGGAAGGTGTTGGAAAGGAAATGTAATCTAAACCGTATTGAAAAATTACAAAGACTTGCTAGCCTGGGAATGTCAGGGGCTGTAAACAGCGCGCCTGAAGAAGGCTTAAACATATTATTTCACCTCAGTCATATCGGCTGCCTGACGCATGCAGCGTCTTTCAGGTCGAAGTCTATGCAATTGAGAAAGCAGCCGGATTAATACAAAGTAGTACAATTCGACCTTCGAATATCACTATCTTTGTGGATAGTCAGGCGGCGCTTAAGGCAATAGAATCCAAGACAGTTAAATCGAAGCTGGTAATGGAATGTCGTACCTCACTACTGAACATTGGACCCCACAAGGTCTCGCTTTATTAAGACTGACGATTGAGCGTTAACGCACGTAACGGCCTCTCGACGTATTACCTAAAGGTGAGGTCCCGAGAGTATAATCCGTCCAGACATCGGGGTGATTTTTGTGGGTTAAGGCCCCACACTAAAAGGGTTTTTGACTGCTTTACACCTCGTAAAACAAAAAAAAAAAAACAACTAGAATTTATCGCAAGTGTGATCTCAGGAAGGTGTACATCCCATTCTCGCTCTTTGTTGCCTGCGCACTGTGCTATCATGGATTTAATAGTCCTATTCGACCGCTCCGTCAGATTTTCTTGGGGGTGTATGGTGCGGTGAACTGTTCGCTGACACCGATATCTTTGAGGAACTTCCGAAATATGTGGCTAGTGAAGTGAGTGCCACTCGGGGCACCAAAGTGCGATAATATGCGTTCCCTGAAGGTCTTTTGTACTCCCGATGCTGTTGATTGCGTTAATAGTATCAGTTCCACCCATTTGGAAAACATATCGTGGAACACTAAGAGTGTTGTATATCCGTGTGTGGAGCGGGGTAGGGGTCCTACAAAATCGACGGGCGATGATTGACCACGGCTCTTCGGCGAGTTTGGCCAACATATTTCCTGCTGGCTTTCGTCGTTCCGGTTTGTATGTCTGGCATGACGCGCAGTAGCGTACGTAGCGGGTAATGTCTCGTGTCATGCCCAGCTAATGGTATCGGTTGGAGATGCGGAGGATAGTCTTCCGGATACCTACGTGTCAGGCGCTTGGACTATCATAATAATAATATTTTCCGCGATTATTCTCTCCCGCGCAAAGGGGTAGGGACGTACATCTTCCAAGACGCGTAGTCCTCCTCCGTGGCCTGTGATGGAATATGACGGTATAGATGCTCCATCTCGATGGTGAATTCGGGGAACTTCTGGGGTTCCTCGACTTTCTTTTGCCACCATGGGCTTGTCACCTCGCCTTGTTCCTGAGTAGCTACTCGACCATCACTTGGTTCTCGGGATAAAGCGTTCAGTTTACCTTTCGAATTTATGTCGAACGTGTTGCTTCAGTTCCAATGCCTATCTGGCGATGTGACCTGAAGAGCTCTCTATGGAATTGTGTCATTTGAGTACCAAGTGATCAGTGATCACTGTGAACTCATACTCTTCCAAATAAACCTCTTTCGGATACCCCAGACGATGGCCTGACATTTTTTCTCCGCCGGAGATGTAGTTCTTTTCTGCTTTATTGAGATGTCTGCTGGCGTAGGCGCTGACACGTTATTTTCCTTCTAGGTCCTGTGTTAGAACGGCGCACAATCCATAGTCGCTCGCATCCGTTTGTAGCGCAAAGCGTTGTGCGAAGTCCGGAAATGCCAAGTTAGGAGCTTCGGTGAGACGTTGTTTCAGAGCGTTAAATGCTTTCTGCTGGTCGCTTCCCCATTTCCAATGTCTGTCTTTCTGCAACAAAGCCGTTAGCGGTTGTGACACGTCCGCAAATTCAGAAACGAAACGTCGATATCACGAAGCAATTCCTAAGTAGCGGCGTATTTCTTTAACGTTCGTTTGTGGTTTAGCTGCTGGATAGCGGCGATTTTATCTGGGCCAGTATGGATGCCATCTTCACTCACTATGTGACCCAGATACTTCAATTTATTTCTGAAGAGGTCGCATTTTCAGCATTTACTTTCAAGTTGGCTCTTCGAAGTCGGTGGAACACTTCCTGCTCTTGTTTTCTGTGTTCTGATTTCAATGTGATGATGATGTCATCCAAATAAGCGAAAGCGTGAGGTTCCATTTCGGGGCAGTGACGGTGTCCAGGGCCCGTTGGAATGTCGCTGGTGCTGAATGGAGACGAAACGGTATCACTTTCCAGTGGTAATAGCCTCGTCCAGGAATGGTGTACGCAGTATACGGCTTGCTGGTTTCCTGCATTGGTATTAGCCAGTAGCCGTTCTTCAAATCCAGAAAACTGATACACTTGGCCTCCCTGAGCCGATCCAAGATGTGGTGTATGCGTGGCAGAGGGTATGCGTTGGCAACTGATTTGGCATTTAACTGCCGGTAGTCCACAAATAGGCTCCAATTTCCCGTTTTCTTCCTCACCAATACGATAGGCGCACTGTGTGGGATGTTCGATGGTACGATAGAGTCTTTGCTTATCAATTCGTTGACTTGTTCATTGATAATGGCCTACATTGCTGGGTATCTGGGGAAATATCGTTGCTTGATGGGTGTCTCGTCCTTCATCACAATTTTATGTTTCGCAATACTGGTTACTCCTTTCAGTTCATCAAACAATTTCAACTCCGTCGCGATGAAGGAAATTTTATCTGGCACGCTGTTGTCTTCACTACTCCTTGATACCGTCCACTGTACTATCTCTGAAACCAATTTGGTGTCTTCCTTTGGCAACATAATACTACTGCCTCCACAGGTCAATGCAGCACCAAATTTTGCTAGGAAGTCCATACCCAAGATAAGATCGTCTATAGCGTCTGGCAAAATAAAAAAGGGTTGCTGTGCTGCTCTTTACACATCTGGGTCGCTACTTCCGACATCTCCTGTACGATTCGCCTGTATCCATCTGCTAATCGCACCACTATGCTCCTCGCGGCCCTAACCTGAGGTATAGTTAGTCGCGCCGCAAACTTTTCGCTTACAAAGCTACATGTAGCCCCTGTATCGACGGTCGAATCGACCTGATTTGTTCCTACGTTGAGGACTGCCGTAAGACGACCAGATTGGAAGCGTAGGCTGTTTATTCTTGTCGAGGCCTGTTTGTTGCAGCTCCCGTCGTGCCTCGATCCTGACGAAACGCTTGCGCGTTTCCCGCACGACAACAGTCGATTGTCCTCACCCCTCTTCTCCCACATACCCAGCAGAACTTGACTGAGCGATTTCTGCATCCTCTTGCGAAATGGCCGTCACGTCGACAGTGTTTGCATGCAGTAGTAGAATTGAATTCTGAGTCCGGGGTTACAGCAACTATTCAATGTTGTTCTTCTTCCAGAGGTGGGGTTTGTACAAGCTCGTGGGCGTAGGAAATCGTACTTGCGGTGGACGTGGGCAAGCCTGTGAAATGGTACTTTGGGTCATCTTAGATTAAATCTTTCAACCATTCCATCGGATTGTGGGTGCAAAGGGGTTGTACGAGTTTTGCGTATGCCCATCAATTCACTCATTTCCCTGAATATTGTTGACTCGAAATTTCTGCCTTGATCCGGGTGCAACTCGAGGGGAGCTCCGAATCTGCAGACCCAATTATTGATAAATGCATCTGCAACGGTCTTAGCTTCTTGATCGGGAATGGGGTATACTTCTGGCCATTTACTAAAATAGTCGATTACGACGAGAACATATTTGTTGCCGGAATCACTAATTGGAAACGGACCTGCTATGTCCATTGCAATACGCTCAAATGGCGCTCCCACGTTGTATAAATGCATCTTCCCCTGGCTGCGGCGGCTCGGTCCCTTGGCAGCTGTACACTTTTCACAAGCACTAATCCAGTCAACTACCGATTGCTGGCAACCAACCCAATAAAATCGTGTTTTAATTTTCTCGACTGTTTTTGTTATTCCCAAATGCCCTCCGCTTGGCCCACTATGGTATTCCTTGAGAATTTCGCTTATTCTTGCCTTGGGTACCACAATCAAGTTCTTCGTGGTTTTTCCATCTTCGCTCTCCCACAGGCGGAATAGGCATCCATCTTGCAGCTTTAAGCTATTCCATTGAGCCCAATATACTTTAGTTATGGGGCTTTCAGTCGAGATTTCGTTCTAATCAGGCCGTTTTCCTTCATTCTTACTTGATATGATTTTTGCCATATCTGGGTCATTTCGTTGTTCTTCTTTTATCTTTTCCGCTGTCCATTCATCGTCTGGTAAAACAGCCATTAAGCGCACATCGACTACTCCTTCTTTCCCTTCAGCTTTAGAACAGTGCTTACATTCCATACTGCAAGGACGTCGTGATAGTGCATCAGCATTCCCGTGGTTTCCGCCTCTGCGATGTTCTATTGTGAAATCGTAGCTTTGGAGTCTCTCAATCCATCTCGCAACCTGACCTTCGGGATTTTTGAACTGTAATAGCCAGCGCAGAGCAGCGTGATCCGTTCTCAACAAGAACTTTTGTCCATACAGGTACTTGTTAAAGTGCTTCACGCACTGCATAACCGCCAAAAGTTATCTCCGTGTTACACAGTAATTTCGCTCTGGCTTTGATAAGATCTTACTGAAGTAGACTATTACTCTTTCATGTCCGTCAATAACTTGCGACAGGACACCTCCAATCCCGAATCCACTTGCATCTGTATCCAAAATAAATTTTTCGCCAGGTATTGGATACGCAAGGATCGGAGCTGTACACAATAGCTCTTTCAATCTGTTGAATGCCTTCTCCTGTTCGCTTTTCCACTCAAAAGGACAATTTTTCCTCGTTAATGCATGCAGACTACCAGCCACGTCCGCAAAGCCTGGAACAAAGCGTCTGTAATAGGTGCAAAGACCCAAGAAGCTGCGTAGCTCATGCAAACTAGTTGGTCTTGGCCACTCCCTTACTGAGTCTATCTTATCTGGATCTGTGTGTACTCCTTCAGGTGTGACTTTATGTCCAAGGTACTTGACTTCTTTCTTGAAGAACGAGCATTTCTTTGCGCTCAGCTTCAACCCTGAAGCTCCTAATCGCATCAATACTTCTTCCAAATTCTTCAAGTGGTCCTCGAAGTCCTTTCCCATAACGATGATGTCATCTAAGTACACCAGACACGTTTTCCAGTGGAGACCCTTTAGCACATTTTCCATTAAGCGTTCAAATGTAGCTGGAGCATTACACAGACCGAATGGCATCACCAAAAATTGCCATAGTCCATCGCCGGCACTGAATGCTGTATTTTCCTTGTCTTGTTCGTCTACTGCCACTTGCCAATATCCGCTTTGTAAATCCAGCGTTGAGAACCAATTTGAACCAGAAAGTGTGTCCAACGTATCGTCGATTCGAGGTAATGGATAACTATCTTTCTTCGTTACCTCATTTAGTTTACGATAATCTACACAGAAACGTGTGGAGCCATCCTTCTTCTTGACTAATACCACTGGAGAACTCCAGGGGCTCGCTGATGGCTCTATGACGTTGTTCTGATGCATTTCCTTCAGCAATACATTCACCTCTTCTCTCTTTGCCAGAGGTACTCTTCTTGACGCTTGACGAATGGGTTTGGCATCACCAGTGTTGATTGTGTGTTTCACCATCTTTGTTCTGCCTTCGTTTTTACCCTTTTCAGCAAATACTGACCAATGTCTTGCCAAAAGTTGGCTGGCAGTCCTCCTCTGCTCTGTGGATAAGTCTTTGCTCCATTCTTTCGTAAGATCGTCGAGTACCTTTTTATCAGCTGGTATCTTCATTTTTGTGTCTCGCGGCTGGCTTTCACAGTTTACAATTGCCGAAATTGCCCGGCAATTTCCAATTATCTGTCCTTTCTCTATGGTTTTAGCGGAATTTGCAAGATTGACCACTCTTACTGGCACTATTCTGTTCTGCTGTTCTTCTACGAGGGTTTTTCCAATGATGATGTCATCCAGTACAAATTTTTCATCCGTTTCCACAACCCACAACTTGTTCTTCTCCACATCTCCGTCCATTTTGGCCCATATGACTGCCTCTGACTTTGCTTGTCGGATACCTCCATACTTATCCTCATCAACGGATAACGGTATTTCGGTGTTCGCATACTTCAACGTTCGGCATTTCAAATCTAGGGTGAATCCATTCCGAATCATAAAATCCACACCTAAGATTAATTCGTCCACAATATCCGCAACTACAAACTCGTGCTTCACTGTTGTGGTACCGATAGTGATTTTCCGTGTAACTTTTCCAAGTACCGGTGCATCATCTCCAGTTGCCGTACGCAAACTTATTCCCTGAAGCGGCTCGATTCCCCGAACGAGATCCCTTCTAATTATGGAATGTGATGCACCCGTATCCAATGTTACCACGATTTTTCTTCCATTTACTACGCTGTCGACAGTTAGGCTGTTGATTTTCCGTGCCATCTGAGAAACGAAGATTCTGGGGCTACATGTTGTGGGAGTCAGATCAAGCCCCTCGAGACTGACTCCATCTAGTTTGTCGACGACTTTTCATCATTTTCTGATTCCCTATTTTGCAATCTGACTTGCTTTGGAGGTCTTACCGGTGAGCGTGATCTAGAACGTTTCCGTCTCGATTGGCAATTACGGGCCATGTGTCCGATCTCTCCGCAGGTGAAGCATTTGCCCGTGAAACATTGGCCGCTTTCGACTTGTACCTGACGGGCTCTGTATACTGGCTGGCACACCAAGGCTGCTGTCTCTGAAGTTAAAGCGCTAGCTACTGTCTCCATATATGTAGCTTTCGGATTAGTTATTGCAGAACGCTTTATCTCCGCATCGCGAATGCCATATACAAAGGTGTCCATCATACACCTCTCAGTGATCTCTCCAGGGTAGGCAAGATGAGCCAACCGTTCCACTTCCGCCGCAAACTGTTGTAGAGACTCACCACTCTTCTGTACACGTGTTCGTAGCTCTACTTGGTACATCTGCTTCCGGTGTTCACTACCATACTTGCGCTGAACGGCATTCATTAAGCTTTCATAGCAGTCTCGCTCACTTTCTGAGATAGTTTGAAGCACATCAGCGGCAGCACCTTTCAATGAAACGGTTAATGCAGCCACTTTTCGCGAGCACTCCAACCATTTGTGCTAGCGGTAGTCTCAAACTGCATTCTGAAGACACTAAATGTGGTGGTTCCATCATAGGTAGGAGGCTTCAGTTTTATTGAGGATAAAGCTGGCACAGGCAATGCACCTTCCTGTAGTAGGTGAATTCTTTGCTCTAATTCGTTCTGCTTTTGCTCGTTCGCAATGAATTTTTGTTCTACAGATTTTTCGAACGATTCCTGCCGTGTCTCAATTTCACAAACCTTCCTGTCTACCATAGCAGACATTTCTTTCATCTGCTGTGAATTCAGTTGAGCAAGTCGTGTTTCACTCTGCTGTAATTGTTCTTTGACAGCTTGAGAATTTTGCCGTAACTGTTCTTTGACTTCCTCTTTTACAGCTTGTTTGATTGTATTGCCCCGAGGAGTGCGTTCATGTCGAAGTTACCAGTATTAGTTCCTTGAGGTGCTTCTTCCTGTCGAGATGTCATTGGCTCTTCACATTGGAATTCATGCTCATCGACATCTATACCCTGCTCCTCTAAAGCGCTTCTTAATCGCACCTGCAGCTCCGCTTTAAGCCCTTGTGTTTGCAAATTTAAACGCTCAAGCTCCTTCTTGAGCTGCTCCAATCTCAGTTTTTCAAATTTAACCATGTTTATTACAGATACACAATCCCACTTCTGACACCAATTGTTACGAAATTGCCCTCTTGACAATTTACTCTGTTACAAAATTGCCCTCCTGACAATTTCTCTAACTCTCTGTACTCGGACTCGTACCACTGGATTGTGTAGTAATCAAACAATCGCTGGTTAAATTAAAATAATTAGCTTTATTTAATTGTTGCTATTTACACATTTAATATTAGGCTTAAACTTTACTTAGTTATTATTTGCACTTTATTTCACAAACCATTAGTCACTTTATTTAATAAGTAATTTCATCACTTTATTTAATAATGAATTTCATCACTTTGCAAAATTACAAATACTGCTAATACTGCTGCTTAGATTAAAATGCCTGATGTATACACTTTTACGATCTCTGATCTACTGTATTCCAGTTTGAACAGTCTTGTCGCTTTTATAGTTTTCGAATGGTTGGTGTAGAAACTTCTACGCTATTCTCGTAGTTTCTAGAAGCTTCTATCCTCTTCGACAGAAGTCGAGAATATTCTTTTTGATATTACCGGCAGATGGTTCTTGAATAAACTTTTATTCGAATAGTTCGCATCTTGACTCACAGGGGGCACTCATTCTCCAGATGGGATCCTAAAAGTATGCAATCCCTTTTCACTGAGCTATCACGTTTCAATATATATATAAATAAATATATATATATATATATATATATATATATATATATATATATATATATATATATATATATATATATATATATATATATATATATATATATATATATATATATATATATATATATGTATATATATGTACGAGTGCCTCAAAATATAAGGAAGGCTAATCGCGAGAACACAGAGAACCGACACTTTGTTGCGATCGTATTTTTTTGTTGCCATCATCTGTATTTTTGTTTGTTTCTGTTTTGCTTCTCCCCTTCTATTTCTTGTTTCCATCTGTCCGCTGTTCTGCTGAATGCGGCCGGTCAAGGCATAGTCACAGTTCTGAGGTAGAGATGGCGCTGCCTCAGACTAGTCTAAATTTGAAAATGGGTTGATTGACCGGCTTGACCGCTGAAACGGTTAATACCGGAGGAGTCCAAAAAATGGAAAAACTGAGTTTGAAGAAGGGAGAGAAGAGGATTTAAGGCGGTGGTAGGAGAAAAAACGCTCTCTTTAAAATTTTGATAGTAAGTCGGTTTGTTGTCGTGGCGTACTTTATTTTTTATGTGTAAATTCAAATCCGAGAAATTATTCGCAAATTACTAATAAAAGATTACCTTAATTTATGAGTGTTAATCAGAATGTAATAGGATTGGAAGCAGTCCATCCTGTTGAAAATTGCTTACCGTGGCCTATTTTTACCCGTCCGTTTTTATTGTAACATCATTGTTAAATGTACATATATTTTAATTCGATATTTTTAAGTTTCATATAATCCTGCAATTTTGACATCTGTTCTATTTATTCTTTGCGTCAATAATAACAGAAGTTCGTTGCACTTTGCATAGTAACAGTTTAAATTCTCTTGCACATTAAGCAGACGCAAATTCGAATATATATATATATATATATATATATATATATATATATATATATATATATATATATATATATATATATATATATATATATATATATATATATATATATATATATATATATATATATATATATATATATATATATATATATATATATATATATATATATATATATATATATATAACAAAGAGAGAATGCAAAGTGGATTTACAGGAACGACTTAGGGAGCTACAAACCGACTATACAAGAGCCCCCACACTGCGGGAGCGAATGCCTCCACCGACCATTTCTGTGGCCCTCACCAATTCACATGTGATGGAAACCGCTAGACAAGCCTATCCAGCACTCATTGACCAGGTGCGGAAATGTACAGTACGCTACGATGGCAGGAAGGAGCCACTGGTTTTTATTGAGCAGCTAGGGGAATTAACAGACGCCTACACTCCCCAGATAGACTTTTTGCCACGGACAATACCTCAATTGTTGCGTGAAAGGG
This sequence comes from Clusia tigrina, assembly GCA_920105625.2. Classification (NCBI taxonomy): domain Eukaryota; kingdom Metazoa; phylum Arthropoda; class Insecta; order Diptera; family Clusiidae; genus Clusia; species Clusia tigrina. The sequence continues at coordinate 49,112,006 of OV050031.1, read as the reverse complement.
CGTAGATGTGGTCTCGCAATATCAATAAATATTGGGAGAATTGGGCCACGTTCAAGCGCGATTTCATGGGGCTATTCCTGCCATCGCGATACTTGAGGACGAAAAACGTCAAAGGCAGCAGAAACCCAGGGAATCTTTTAAAGACTACGTCATTGGCATGCAAAATTTAATGAGGCATGCTGGGTACAGCAACGAGCGTAAATTAGAGAGGATTCACCAGAATGGCTCCCCAGAATATCAAATGTATATCAAGCGCAAAGATTTCACTGATTTAGAAAACCTGATTTCTCTGGCGGAGGACTTCGAAGCTATTTGAGCCGCTCAGATGACCCAAAGAACCATTTCACAGGCTTGCCCACGTCCACCGCAAGTACGATTTCCTACGCCCACGAGCTTGTACAAACCCCACCTCTGGAAGAAGAACAACATTGAATAGTTGCTGTAACCCCGGACTCAGAATTCAATTCTACTACTGCATGCAAACACTGTCGACGTGACGGCCATTTCGCAAGAGGATGCAGAAATCGCTCAGTCAAGTTCTGCTGGGTGTGTGGGAGAAGAGGGGTGAGGACAATCGACTGTTCTCGTGCGGGAAACGCGCAAGCGTTTCGTCAGGATCTAGGCACGACGGGAGCTGCAACAAACAGGCCTCGACAAGAATAAACAGCCTACGCTTCCAAACTGTTCGTCTTACGGCAGTCCTCAACGTAGGAATCAGGTCGATTCGACCATCGATACAGGGGCTACATGTAGCTTTGTAAGCGAAAAGTTTGCGGCGCGACTAACTATACCTCAGGTTAGGGCCGCGAGGAGCATAGTGGTGCGATTAGCAGATGGATACAGGCGAATCGTACAGGAGATGCCGGAAGTAGCGACCCAGATGGGTAAAGAGCAGCACAGCATCCCTTTTTTATTTTGCCAGACGCTATAAACGATCTTATCTTGGATATGGAGTTCCTAGCAAAATTTGGTGCTGCATTGACCTGTGGAGGCAGTAGTATAATGTTGCCAAAGGAAGACACCAAATTGGTTTCAGAGATAGTACAGTGGATGGTATCAAGGAGTAGTGAAGACAACAGCGTGCCAGATAAAACTTCCTTCATCGCGACGGAGTTGAAATTGTTTGATGAACTGAAAGGAGTAACAAGTATTGCGAAACATAAAATTGTGATGAAGGACGAGACACCCATCAAGCAACTATATTTCCCCAGAAACCCAGCAATGTAGGCCATTATCAATGAACAAGTCAACGAATTGATAAGCAAAGACTCTATCGTACCATCGAACATCCCACACAGTGCGCCTATCGTATTGGTGCGGAAGAAAACGGGAAATTGGAGGCTATTTGTGGACTACCGGCAGTTAAACGCCAAATCAGTTGCCGACGCATACCCTCTGCCACGCATACACCACATCTTGGATCTGCTCAGGGAGGCCAAGTGTATCAGTTTTCTGGATTTGAAAAACGGCTACTGGCTAATACCAATGCAGGAAACCAGCAAGCCGTATACTGCATACACCATTCCTGGACGAGGCTATTACCACTGGAAAGTGATACCGTTTCGTCTCCATTCAGCACCAGCGACATTCCAACGGGCCCTGGACACCGTCACTGCCCCGAAATGGAACCTCACGCTTTCGCTTATTTGGATGACATCATCATCACATTGAAATCAGAACACAGAAAACAAGAGCAGGAAGTGTTCCACCGACTTCGAAGAGCCAACTTGAAAGTAAATGCTGAAAATGCGACCTCTTCAGAAATAAATTGAAGTATCTGGGTCACATAGTGAGTGAAGATGGCATCCATACTGGCCTAGATAAAATCGCCGCTATCCAGCAGCTAAAACCACAAACGAACGTTAAAGAAATACGCCGCTACTTAGGAATTGCTTCGTGATATCGACGTTTCGTTTCTGAATTTGCGGACGTGTCACAACCGCTAACGGCTTTGTAGAAGAAAGGCAGACATTGGAAATGGGGTAGCGACCAGCAGAAAGCATTTAACGCTCTGAAACAACGTCTCACCGAAGCTCCTAACTTAGCATTTCCTGACTTCGCACAACGCTTTGCGCTACAAACGAATGCGAGCGACTATGGATTGGGCGCCCTTCTAACACAGGACCTAGAAGGAAAATAACATGTCATCGCCTACGCCAGCAGACATCTCAATAAAGCAGAAAAGAACTACATCTCCGGCGGAGAAAAAATGTCAGGCCATCGTCTGGGGTATCCGAAAGAGGGTTATTTGGAAGAGTATGCGTTCACAGTCATCACCGATCACTTGGTACTCAAATGACACAATTCCATAGAGAGCTCTTCAGGTCACATCGCCAGATAGGCATTGGAACTGAAGCAACACGTTCGACATAAAGTCGAAAGGTACACTGAACGTGCTGGTAGACGCTTTATCCCGAGAACCAAGTGATGGTCGAGTAGCTACTCAGGAACCAGGCGAGGTGACAAGCCCATGGTGGCAAAAGAAAGTCGAGGAACCCCAGAAGTTCCCCGACTTCACCATCGAGATGGTCCGAGAATGGTACCGTCCCATTCCATCACAGGCCACGGAGGAGGACTACGCGTCTTGGAAGATGTACGTCCCTACCCCTTTGCGCGGGAGAGAATAATCGCGGAAAATATTATTATTATGATAGTCCAAGCGCCTGACACGTAGGTATCCGAAGACTATCCTCTGCATCTCCAACCGATACCATTAGCTGGGCATGACACGAGACATTACCCGCTACGTACGCTACTGCGCGTCATGCCAGACATACAAACCGGAACGACGAAAGCCAGCAGGAAACATGTTGGCCAAACTCGCCGAAGAGCCGTGGTGAATCATCGCCCGTCGATTTTGTAGGACCCCTACCCCGCTCCACACACGGATATACAACACTCTTAGTGTTCCACGATATGTTTTCCAAATGGGTGGAACTGATACTATTAACGCAATCAACAGCATCGGGAGTACAAAAGACCTTCAGGGAACGCATATTATCGCACTTTGGTGCCCCGAGTGGCACTCACTTCACTAGCCACATATTTCGGAAGTTCCTCAAAGATATAGGTGTCAGCGAACAGTTCACCGCACCATACACCCCCCAAGAAAATCCGACGGAGCGGTCGAATAGGACTATTAAATCCATGATAGCACAGTGCGCAGGCAACCAAGAGCGAGAATGGGATGTACACCTTCCTGAGATCACACTTGCGATAAATTCTAGTTGTTTTTTTTTTGTTTTACGAGGTGTAAAGCAGTCAAAAACCCTTCTAGTGTGGGGCCTTAACCCAATAAAATCACCCCGATGTCTGGACGAATTATACTCTCGGGACCTCACCTTTAGGTAATACGTCGAGAGGCCGTTACGTGCGTTAATGCTCAATCGTCAGTCTTAATAAAGCGAGACCTTGTGGGGTCCAATGTTCAGTAGTGAGGTACGACATTTCATTACCAGCTTCGATTTAACTGTCTTGGATTCTATTGCCTTAAGCGCCGCCTGACTATCCACAAAGATAGTGATATTCGAAGGTCGAATTGTACTACTTTGTATTAATCCGGCTGCTTTCTCAATTGCATAGACTTCGACCTGAAAGACGCTGCATGCGTCAGGCAGCCGATATGACTGTCTTGCCTGCAAGCCTTCCCAGAAAACACCCGCCCCCGTTCCACCCTCCATCTTTGAGCCGTCAGTGTAGATGGTAATGTCAGAATTACGCGTCACAGAGCCTGACTCCCAGTCTTCCCTGGTTGGATAGAGAGTTGGAATTTGAGCTTCAAAGTCCATAGTAGAAGTCATGTAGTCTGTAGCCATTTCTAAATCGGCCGTAACTAACCTTTGACCCTTCCGTCTTATTTCGCTCAAAATTGTACAGTGTCCATAGTTGGTAGATTTCCACGTGTTGCACTCCCTTAGTCTGAGAGCACACTTGGCGGCGCAGCCCTGAATGAACTCTCCTAGCGGTAAGAGGTGAAATAATATGTTTAAGCCTTCTTCAGGCGCGCTGTTTACAGCCCCTGACATTCCCAGGCTAGCAAGTCTTTGTAATTTTTCAATACGGTTTAGATTACATTTCCTTTCCAACACCTTCCACTAGACGATGGACCCGTAGGTTAAAATTAGTCTTATGATTGTGGTGTACATCCCATACACGATGTACGGTGACAGTCCCCATTTTTTCTCAAAGATCCCTTTACAGGTATAGTATGCAGCCAAACCCTTCTTTCTTCTCTCCTAAATATTCCTTCTCCAATTAAACTTGGAGTCCAGAATGATACCTAAGTATCTTGCTTTTGAAGAGAGATTCAATGTTACCCTACCTAACTTTGGCAAAGAGAACTCAGGGATTTTTGATTTTCCTGGTGAACAAAACTAGCTTCGTCTTAGTAGGGTTAACTCCTAAGCCGTTGCGCTCAGCCCATCCGGAAATGTCGCCCAGGGCTGATTCCATGATTTCGCTAATCGTTCACAAGAAGTTGCCCGGGATTAGTATGGCAATGTGATCAGCGTAGGCTAAAATTTTTGTTTTCTTTGCTTTGATGGTTTCTAAGATCTCATTTACTACTAAAAGCCATATCAGAGGTGATAGCACTCCCCCCTGCGGCGTACCCCTTGTAGTCCTCCTACTCACCGAGGCCGCCCCCATAGTGGCGTTAATAACCCTGCTTACTAGCATTGTGTTAATCCATGTCACTATGAATTCCTTCACTCCGTGATCTCTCAGCGCTTTACAGATCGCCTCTGTATTTACATTGTTGAAGGCACCCTCAATGTCCAGAAAACCAACCAACGTGTATTCCTTATAGTTCATTGACCTCTCAGTGATTTCAACCACTTCATGAAGTGCGCTATCCACTGATCTACCCTTACGGTAAGCGTGCTGCGCAGTATCCATTGTGCGAATATTGGTAACCTTTCTATTATACAGATTAATAAGTCTCTCAATTGTTTTAAGAAAAAACGATGAGAGACTTATTGGTCCGTAATCCCTGTCAGTAGAGTGATTTATTTTTACCGCTTTTGGAATGAAAACCACCCTGACTTATCTCCAACTTTTTGGAACGTACCCATCCTTGAGACACCTTGTGAAGATGTGTACTAGATGGGGAATCACGCCTTCAGAGGAATGTTGCAGCATAGCCTGTATAACCCCATCAGGACTCGCTGACTTGTACGGGTCGAAGGAGCCTATCGCCCACGCAATCTTATCCTCCCTCACGATATCCGACACGTCGGTCCCTGAAACACGTGCAAGATTTGCCGACTGCGTATGGACGGTTTGCGAGTCCGTGGACTCCATGGACTCCTGACACGAGCCAGTCCATGACCCATCCCGTTTCTTCACACTACCGAGAACCATCGTGGTTCTGGACAGTATTTTCCTGAGTCTCGATGCCTCATTTACCGACTCCAGAGTTCCGCAGAACTGTTGCCAGGACTCCCTTTTTGCAGCCTTAATTTTGCTTTTATACTCATTAAAACTGACTCTATAATTTTCCCAATGCTCTTCCAGCCGACTGTTTTTGGCCTTGTTGAAGAGTCCTATTGACTTTTTCCTAAGCAGTCCTAACTCAGCGTTCCACCAAACCGGTTTTGGTTTAGCACGCGGCCTAGTCAAGGGACAAGATAGGTCAAAGGATTGTTTCAGAATTCCCGTAAGACGACCTACCGCCTTATCAATGTTAGCATTCCCTTCGCCGACTTTAACTTTCATCAAAATAAGTTTTTGGGTCGCCAGTTTTGAGAATTTGGACCAGTCAGTCTTTTTTGGGTTCCTAAAAAGCCGTGGGGTCACTACCTCGGAATAGACTGAGAAGCGTATCTGACTATGATCCGGAAAGGAACAGGCATCAGATACTCTCCAGTTGTCGACCCAGTGGCCAGAGTAATGTCAATCACTTCCTCCCTAACCCTATTACGAAACGTTGGCTGATTTCCCTTGTTACATAAAGTTAGGCTAGTGGAGAGAATGTAATAAAAAATGGACTCACCCCTACCATTGGTATCAGTGCTGCCCCAGAGCTCATGGTGCCCGTTTTCGTCACAACCGGCCACTATGCCCAGTCCGCGTGACTCACCGTAGGCGATAAGTTGCCGGAAGATCTGTTGTGGCGGCCGTTCCTCGTTATACGGAAAGTATGCAGACGTTAGCAACAAACTTGGTTTGTGCCTATGCTGGCATACCACCGTAGTAAGGTCTCCCGTGCTGTAGAGAATAGGTTAGGTCAGGTTAACCTGGCTGGCCTAAAGCCAAACATAGACCGGTTGGTCCCTAGCGATACCAGATGGGGTCTGACCTTTATGAAGATTTGCAGTAGACATGTCGTAGGATGTCAACGCTTTTCGCGAATTTAAGCAGTGCTGTCAGTTCCATTCCTGAGATGTCTTTCAATCTCACAAATTGTGGGACTCCTAAGCATTTTAAGCGCGTTTTTGATAACGCAGGACATATACAAAGGAGATGTACCAGAGTTTCCCTTACTCCCACCTCTTTACACATCCTACATTCGTCAGTGTCCGTAGTTCCTATCTTTTGTGCATGTGCCGCCAATAAATTATGGCCTGTCATTATACCTATGATAGTTCTGCAGTCTTTTCGTGAGAGCGCGAGTATAAATCTCGTTTGTTTCCTATCGTTGACCTTAAACATAACTTTTGCAAATTTGCAGGTGTTTAAACTGTGCCACCTTGCTTTCACCTGCCTACTCATGTGTCCGTCCCTTTCATTGAATAGTTCTTTAAGGGGTTTCTGTATGTCGTTTTCTTGTTCAAGTGGTAAGTAGACAGCGTTCTTTGCAATCTCATCTGCAATTTCATTCCCTTCTATGCCCTTATGACCAGGTACCCAATAGATGTGCAGTCTTCTGTTTGTGACTAGCTTATCTATGGCTTGCCTGCTCTGTAGGACATTTTTGGATTTTATGCTATATGAGTTAATCGCCTTTATCGCTGCCTGGCTGTCCACGTATATGTTTATTTTTGAGTCATTTCCTGTCTTGGTGTATGCTAGCTCTGCGGCTTTCCTGACAGCTAAGATACTGCTCTGGTCAGGCAGCTTTATAGGCTGCCTAATTCCCAACTCTGAGCAGTAGATGCCCGCTCCCACACCATCCATCGTTTTTGAGCCGTCCGTGTAAAAGTTAAAGGTCTTTCGGCTGGGCCTCATGCCCTTACGCCACCCCTCCTCTTCGATTGTAGTACGATACCCTCTTTCCCAATTAAAACGTGGAGTCATGTAATTAGTGCTGCACAAACCCCTACTGCCTATTGACCTATGCCCGAAGGTGCTGTATGTGAATTCTCTCATAGCCGTCAGTCTCCCCGCGGATTTCGTGCAAGATTCTCCGCCACAAGGTCGATGTTGAGTACTATTTCGAGAGCAGCCGTTGGAGTGGTTCTCAGTGCGCCTGTTATGTAGAGTGAAGCGAGGCGCTGGACTCTTCTCATTGGCATTATATATGTAGCCCTCTTTGTTGCAGTCCACCACACTAAAGCACCATACAGTAGGATTGGTCTAACTATTGCGGTGTAGCACCAGTGCATCAGCGAGAGAGAAAGATCCCAAGTAACGCCTAGCATTCTTTTACATGCATATAGCGCGTTACTGGCCTTCATCGCCCTTTCCTCAACATTGCGCCTCCACATAAGCTTATTGTCCAAAATTACTCCAAGGTACTTTGTGTGGTATTTGGGAGTAAGTTCACTGCCACCTAGCTTCGGGAAGTTCCACGCGGGGACCTTGTTGGGACTTTCTGGTAAAGAGTATCATGTCCCTTTTATCCGCGTTTACCTCCAAGCCTGGTCAAGACGCCCACTGATGGATCGTTTTAAGAGTGTTGTTCATTATGTTACTGATGGTATCTAGGTACTTTTCCGTACACGACATAGCAATCTTCTGCGTATGCCACTACTTTAGGTGCCTTCCCATCAAATTCCCTGAGTATTTCTTTTAATATGGTTATTTAGTTTAAAAATAATTCATTTATTTATTAAATAATAATAATAGTAAATAGTTTATTTAAATGTATTTTAAATGAAAGTTTTTTTTTAAAAGTATAAATTATATTTAATGAAATTGAAGCGCTTTTATAATTTGCACGTCGTGTCGTCTTTGCATCGTAACTTCAACTAACTTCAGTTTTCTCTCTTTGGCTCATCTTAGGCTAATTCCCACATCTCGGCCCTCCTGCTAGGCTGTTGAATAAAATTCATCATCGTCGACCTCATTCGGCCAAGGTTTCATAAATTCAGCACAAGTTGTAGTACGTCTAGGGCCTTCACAATCGCCAACTTTGATTACGTCGTACGTGTCTTTGGGTTTAACTTTGCAAATTTTATATGGTCCTAAATATTTGGGTTTGAGTTTAAGACCTCCTCCTAACTGAGTTCTCTTAATTGCGACAAGATCTTCTAGCTTATACTGATTTGCTGGTTTACGAGACTGTCAAACGCTTTTTTATTTTCAGTTTGAACTGCAGAAATTTGTTGCTTTGCTGCTTGCCTTATTTCATTTCGCTTTTCGTCATGACTCGCCATTAGCTCTTCCTCAATAAGTTCTCTTAGTCGAATATCTGCTTTGGTTTTCATCTTTGTACCTGTTAACATTTCGAATGTTGTGGTACTTATACTTCGATGATAAGTAGAGTTAATTAACTGCTGCACATCTCCAACGAATTTGTACCATTTAGATGGATCGTCGATGCTAAGCTTTGATAATACCGAGATGATAACGCTGTTTAGTCTTTCGATTTGTCCGTTCGCACGAGGCAGACCAGTCGTGATTTTTATATGATCAATCTTTTCTTCTTCGCAGGAATTTTTAAAATCTTCACTAGTAAAAGCTTATCCACGATCGGATATAATTCGTAACGGATTTCCAAAAATTAAACTTTGCAATTGCAATTTCATGATGGCATCTTTAGCGGATGTAGTTTTTGTCGGATACAGCCAAAAAAATTTTGTAAATCCATCAATAACGGCAAATATGTGTTGATACATTTTACTTGTAGTTTTAAGGGGACCAAGGTAATCAATATGATACGTATGTAAAGGTGTGTCTTCTTTATGCAATTGATGTAGCTCACCCTCTTGTTTTCCTCGTTTCCGATTGATTATTATACATGAAATACAATTTGATATGTGTCTTTGTATTTTTTCTTCCAACTTCGGAATGAAGTATTCGGTACAAACTAACTCTTTAGTTTTTTTCGTCGAAAAATGACATCTATCGTGAGCTCTTCTAATAATTTCACCTTGCATGCCTTTTGGTATAACTAGCAATTCGCGATCATCAACAATTTTGTAAAGAATATCAGATTTCAGAAAATAATCATGGTATATTGTTTTTTCTTTCAAAATATCTTTAATAACTTGAAGATCCTCGTCTTGTGTTTGTAGAAATTTTATCTTAAGAATAAGATTATCTTCTTCAATTATCATAATTGGTGCTCGACTTAGTGCGTCGACATGGCGCATCTGTGTTCCAGGCCGATGCTCCACAACATAGTCGTATTCTTGTAAAAAAAGTATCCAGCGAGCGACTCTCGTACACAGATCTTTTTTATCAAGCGTCTTGGTAAAAGCATTGCAATCTGTTACTAACTTAAATCGTAGACCAATTAGATAAACTCGAAACTTCTTAAGTGCTCCTATAACAGCTAAAACTTCGAGTTCATAGCTTGTATACTTTCGTTCTGGATCGGTGGTTTTCTTGCTCATATAGTATACGGGATGCAAAAGGTTATCTTCAGGTGACCTTTGTAAAAGGACTGCAGCATAACCATAGATAGATACGTCTGTATGGACCTCTGTTTCATAATTTTGGTTAAATATATTTAATGCTGGGCTATTGCTTAGAGAATGTTTTAGTAAATTAAATGACACATGTTGTTCCTTACCAAAATTATATTTAACGTTCTGCTTTTTCAAATCAGTGAGTGGTTTTGCAACCGTTGAAAAGTTCGGAATAAATTTTCGAAAGTACCCTGCCAAGCCAAGGAAACTTTCTAGCTGTTTTATATTTTTCGGAGCTGGATAATTAATCATGGCTGTTGTCTTTTCGGGTGACGGAGATATTTTATGGTTTTCGATAACGTGACCAAGAAACTCTATTCTCTTTTTCAAAAAATGACATTTTTTAACATTAATGTCCAAGCCGTAATCTTTACTGAGTTCCAAAACAAGTTCTAATCTTTTCAACGCTTCGTTTTCATCCTTCGCCGGAATAATGATGTCGTCGGTGTATGGCAAAGCAATACCTTTACGGGTTAAGTCTCGAAAAATAGCATTTATGTGTCGTTGGAAAACAGCTGGAGAATTGGACAGACCAAATGGAACCTTGCAAAATTTATACTGCCCGCTATGAGTAACAAAAGAAGTGTATTTTCTACTTTCTTCGTGAACAGGAACATGGAAAAATCCATTTCGCAAATCTAACGTACTAAAGATAAATTCATCCTGCAAACGATCAAGCTGGTCCTCAATCTACTTTATTTACTCCTCTAAAGTCGACACAAAGTCTCTCCGTTAAATCTCTTTTCTTTGCCAATACTACTGGACTGCAAAAATCTGATACAGAAATTTCTACTATACCTCCGGCTAACCACTGTTCAATAAAATTATCCACAATTTCTCTTTCTTTAAATGGAAGCCGTCGGGGATTGCAAAATATTGGTTTATCGTCTGTTAGTATTATACGCATTTCAATATTTGTTGATTTGACCTTATTCGGCTTATATTCGCTAATCATTTTTACAACCTGATGTTTTGCCTCAATCCTCGCCGACTCATCAATATTTATAGATACTTGAGAAGTATTCTCACAAACATCCATGATCATAATACTTTCAACTTCCTTCGACGTGTAATTTTTTTATTTTTTCAATTTTAAGCCCACAAGGTGTAATTTTAATTTCGGCCAATAAACAAAATTCGTTCCCTAATACCACTTCGATATCCATACAATCATTTGGCACCACATGAAAATTCAGATCATATTCTTCTTTGCCTCTTTCGACGTTAAAAACGAAATTACCTAATGGCTGTATTTTATTGTCAGCTTTATTTTTACCAAATCCCATGAGACTAAATTCTGATTTCACAAGTTTAGGCTTATTTAAACAGTTATATACTTTTTCTGTAACAATATTTTACTTACTGCCTGTATCGAACAATGCCAACCAACTTTCAACACCAAACTTTATTTGTTTTTTCATGATACTATCCGTTACCAATTGGCGTACATTAGCTTTTTCTTGTTTTAGCGGACATTTTTTAGAAATATGTCCAAATACGTTACAATGGAAACACTTAACGCCTTTATCTTTATCCTTGCAATCGGTGGACTTGTGACCTTTAGCACCACAGTTGTAGCAAGAAATTTCCGTTTTCTCACCTTTAACAATCAGTTTCTTTGTAATTTGTTTGCTGTAAAATTTTTGTTCATTTCGTTCCGTCATAGTTTCATAGCATTTAATTTTTTCTTTGAACTGTTTCAAACTATTTGCACCGTACAGTATAGCCTTATTAACATTTAAATCTTTTATGCCATCAATGACGTACTGTATCAAAGCATCGTCTTCAATTTCTGCGCGCCCAGCCAACTCTTTCATTTTCAAAAAATATTCTTGCACACCTTCGCTTTTATTCATTTTTCTGTCCATCAACATTCTATGAATCTGTGCGCTATTGGCTGTCGTTCCATATTATTCTAATAAAGCATTTTTCAACTTTATCCATGTCGTTAAGCCTCTTTCCCGTCCACGAATAATTTAGCCAGTCCCTTCAATGATTTTTTTGCAAAAACAAACTTCTGAAAATCGTCCCAATACATAATCGCTGCAGTTTCCTCAAACTCGCTAATCCATGCCTTTACGGGTAAATTGCTGTTGCCATCAAAAGATCTAATTGAGTCTTCAATGTCTCGAAAATTCATTGAAAATCGAGGCATGTTATACTGATGTGTATGAGCTACGTCATAATCGTCGTTATACAATTCTGCTCTGCTACCACCTTCGTTCTTCTTCATATGATTTTTTACCATTTCTTGTTGTTTAATTTTTTCTGCTTCAATCTTTGCGTCGTTTGCTGCGTTGTCGCTGCGTTGTCGCTGTTTGCACTAAGCATCGTTCTTTGATCATCATCATCATCATCGTTATCGTCGTTATCGTCATCGTCGTCGTCGTCGTCGTCAAACTTATTAGCACTCAGCAACATTCCTTTACGCAAATTTTTAAAGATGTGTAAGCACACATCATCAACGTCGTAGTTCAAACCCAACAAGTTGCAAATAGACACCAAATCTGCGGCAGCTAAACCCTTTTTGACGTACTCTAACTTCATTAGAAAGCCTTCATCGTTCTCGTCGTAATCAAAGCCTTCAAAATCACGCAGACGCTGCCTGTTTGATCGATCGCCATCATAGCCAAACACAAATTTATGAAAAGCAACAATAACATTACGTTTAGCCGTTGACAAATTGCTTTTAATTGTTTCAAATTCAATTAGCTTCGACATTTTTGTTGTTTCTTATACTCAGAGAATTCCAGAAACTTTGTTTTTATTTTGATTCTGCTTTATGCACATATTTTTTTTAGACTGAGTCTCTCCGTTTTGCTCGGTTTTTTTGTTTTTATTTCTTTTTTGCATTACACAAAAGGAATTCGGTTTTTTTTTTTATGTGTGAGAGTGTCTGCTTTTGTTTTTACACTTTTCTTTTTATTGCAGAATATCAAATTCGTCTCTTTCTTTCTCTTTTATTTTTTGCGAAGTTTCTATCCTTTTTTCTCTATTTTATTTTCAACTGCGTAGTAAATTTCGATTGAGTCCCCAATTTATGGTTATTTAGTTTAAAAATAATTCAGTTATTTATTAAATAATAATAACAGTAAATAGTTTATTTAAATGTATTTTAAATGAAAGTTTTTTTTTTTTAAGTATAAATGATATTTAATGAAATTGAAGCGCTTTTATAATTTGCACGTCGTGTCGTCTTTGCATCGTAACTTCAACTAACTTCAGTTTTCTCTCTTTGGCTCATCTTAGGCTAATTCCCACATCTCGGCCCTCCTGCTAGGCTGTTGAATAAAATTCATCATCGTCGACCTCATTCGGCCAAGGTTTCATAAATTCAGCACAAGTTGTAGTACGTCTAGGGCCTTCACAATCGCCAACTTTGATTACGTTTTACGTGTCTTTGGGTTTAACTTTGCAAATTTTATATGGTCCTAAATATTTGGGTTTGAGTTTAAGACCTCCTCCTAACTGAGTTCTCTTAATTGCGACAAGATCTTCTAGCTTATACTGATTTGCTGGTTTACGAGACTGTCAAACGCTTTTTTATTTTCATTTTGAACTGCAGAAATTTGTTGCTTTGCTGCTTGCCTAATTTCATTTCGCTTTTCGTCATGACTCGCCATTAGCTCTTCCTCAATAAGTTCTCTTAGTCGAATATCTGCTTTGGTTTTCATCTTTGTACCTGTTAACATTTCGAATGTTGTGGTACATATACTTCGATGATAAGTAGAGTTAATTAACTGCTGCACATCTCCAACGAATTTGTACCATTTAGATGGATCGTCGATGCTAAGCTTTGATAATACCGAGATGATAACGCTGTTTAGTCTTTCGATTTGTCCGTTCGCACGAGGCAGACCAGTCGTGATTTTTATATGATCAATCTTTTCTTCTTCGCAGTAATTTTTAAAATCTTCACTAGTAAAAGCTGATCCACGATCGTATATAATTCGTAACGGATTTCCAAAAATTAAACTTTGCAATTGCAATTTCATGATGGCTTCTTTAGCGGATGTAGTTTTTGTCGGATACAGCCAACAAAATTTTGTAAATCCATCAATAACGGCAAAGATGTGTTGATACATTTTACTTGTAGTTTCAAGCAGACCAAGGTAATCAATATGATACGTATGTAAAGGTGTGTCTTCTTTATGCAATGGATGTAACTCACCTTCTTGTTTTCCTCGTTTCCGATTGATTATTATACATGAAATACAATTTGATATGTGTCTTTGTATTTTTTCTTCCAACTTCGGAATGAAGTATTCGGTACAAACTAACTCTTTAGTTTTTTTCGTCGAAAAATGACCTCTATCGTGAGCTCTTCTAATAATTTCACCTTGCATGCCTTTTGGTATAACTAGCAATTCGCGATCATCAAGAATTTTGTAAAGAATATCAGATTTCAGAAAATAATCATGGTATGTTGTTTTTTCTTTCAAAATATCTTTAATAACTTGAAGATCCTCGTCTTGTGTTTGTAGAAATTTTATCTTCAGAATAAGATTATCTTCTTCAATTATCATAATTGGTGCTCGACTTAGTGCGTCGACATGGCGCATCTGTGTTCCAGGCCGATGCTCCACAACATAGTCGTATTCTTGTAAAAAAAGTATCCAGCGAGCGACTCTCGTACACAGATCTTTTTTATCAAGCGTCTTGGTAAAAGCATTGCAATCTGTTACTAACTTAAATCGTAGACCAATTAGATAAACTCGAAACTTCTTAAGTGCCCCTATAACAGCTAAAACTTCGAGTTCATACCTTGTATACTTCTTTCTGGATCGGTGGTTTTCGTGCTCATATAGTATACGGGATGCAAAAGGTTATCTTCAGGTGACCTTTGTAAAAGGACTGCAGCATAACCATCGATAGATGCGTCTGTATGGACCTCTGTTTCATAATTTTGGTTAAATATATTTAATGCTGGGCTATTGCTTAGAGAATGTTTTAGTAAATTAAATGACACATGTTGTTCCTTACCAAAAATCAGTGAGTGGTTTTGCAACCGTTGAAAAGTTCGGAATAAATTTTCGAAAGTACCCTGCCAAGCCAAGGAAACTTTCTAGCTGTTTTATATTTTTCGGAGCTGGATAATTAATCATAGCTGTTGTCTTTTCGGGTGACGGAGATATTTTATGGTTTTCGATAACGTGACCAAGAAACTCTATTCTCTTTTTCAAAAAATTACATTTTTTAACATTTAATGTCCAAGCCGTAATCTTTACTGAGTTCCAAAACAAGTTCTAATCTTTTCAACGCTTCGTTTTCATCCTTCGCCGGAATAATGATGTCGTCGGTGTATGGCAAAGCAATACCTTTACGGGTTAAGTCTCGAAAAATAGCATTTATGTGTCGTTGGAAAACAGCTGGAGAATTGGACAGACCAAATGGAACCTTGCAAAATTGATACTGCCCGCTATGAGTAACAAAAGAAGTGTATTTTCTACTTTCTTCGTGAACAGGAACATGGAAAAATCCATTTCGCAAATCTATAGTACTAAAGATTAATGCATCCTGCAAACGATCAAGCTGGTCCGCAATCAGCGGTAATGGAAAACGATCCTTAACGATTACTTTATTTACTCCTCTAAAGTCGACACAAAGTCTCTCCGTTAAATCTCTTTTCTTTGCCAATACTACTGGACTGCAAAAATCTGATACAGAAATTTCTACTATACCTCCGGCTAACCACTGTTCAATAAAATTATCCACAATTTCTCTTTCTTTAAATGGAAGCCGTCGGGGATTGCAAAATATTGGTTTATCGTCTGTTAGTATTATACGCATTTCAATATTTGTTGATTTGACCTTATTCGGCTTATATTCGCTAATCATTTTTACAACCTGATGTTTTGCCTCAATCCTCGCCGACTCATCAATATTTATAGATACTTGAGAAGTATTCTCACAAACATCCATGATCATAATACTTTCAACTTCCTTCGACGTGTAATTTTTTTATTTTTTCAATTTTAAGCCCACAAGGTGTAATTTTAATTTCGGCCAATAAACAAAATTCGTTCCCTAATACCACTTCGATATCCATACAATCATTTGGCACCACATGAAAATTCAGATCATATTCTTCTTTGCCTCTTTCGACGTTAAAAACGAAATTACCTAATGGCTGTATTTTATTGTCAGCTTTATTTTTACCAAATCCCATGAGACTAAATTCTGATTTCACAAGTTTAGGCTTATTTAAACAGTTATATACTTTTTCTGTAACAATATTGTACTTACTGCCTGTATCGAACAATGCCAACCAACTTTCAACACCAAACTTTATTTGTTTTTTCATGATACTATCCGTTACCAATTGGCGTACATTAGCTTTTTCTTGTTTTAGCGGACATTTTTTAGAAATATGTCCAAATACGTTACAATGGAAACACTTAACACCTTTATCTTTATCCTTGCAATCGGTGGACTTGTGACCTTTAGCACCACAGTTGTAGCAAGAAATTTCCGTTTTCTCACCTTTAACAATCAGTTTCTTTGTATTTTGTTTGCTGTCAAATTTTTGTTCATTTCGTTCCGTCATAGTTTCATAGCATTTAATTTTTTCTTTGAACTGTTTCAAACTATTTGCACCGTACAGTATAGCCTTATTAACATTTAAATCTTTTATGCCATCAATGACGTACTGTATCAAAGCATCGTCTTCAATTTCAGCGCGCCCAGCCAACTCTTTCATTTTCAAAAAATATTCTTGCACACCTTCGCTTTTATTCATTTTTCTGTCCATCCACATTCTATGAATCTGTGCGCTATTGGCTGTCGTTCCATATTCTTCTAATAAAGCATTTTTCAACTTTATCCATGTCGTTAAGCATCTTTCCTGTCAACGAATAATTTAGCCAGTCCCTTCAATGATTTTTTTGCAAAAACAAACTTCTGAAAATCGTCCCAATACATAATCGCTGCAGTTTCCTCAAACTCGCTAATCCATGCCTTTACGGGTAAATTGCTGTTGCCATCAAAAGATCTAATTGAGTCTTCAATGTCTCGAAAATTCATTGAAAATCGAGGCATGTTATACTGATGTGTATGAGCTACGTCATAATCGTCGTTATACAATTCTGCTCTGCTACCACCATCGTTCTTCTTCATATGATTTTTTACCATTTCTTGTTGTTTAATTTTTTCTGCTTCAATCTTTGCGTCGTTTGCTGCGTTTTCGCTGTTTGCACTAAGCATCGTTCTTTGATCATCATCATCATCATCGTTATCATCGTTATCGTCATCGTCGTCGTCGTCAAACTTATTAGCACTCAGCAACATTCCTTTACGCAAATTTTTAAAGATGTGTAAGCACAAATCATCAACGTCGTAGTTCAAACCCAACAAGTTGCAAATAGACACCAAATCTGCGGCAGCTAAACCCTTTTTGACGTACTCTAACTTCATTTGAAAGCCTTCATCGTTCTCGTCGTAATCAAAGCCTTCAAAATCACGCAGACGCTGTCTGTTTGATCGATCGCCATCATAGCCAAACACAAATTTAAGAAAAGCAACAGTAACATTTCGTTTAGCCGTTGACAAATTGCTTTTAATTGTTTCAAATTCAATTAGCTTCGACATTTTTGTTGTTTCTTATACTCAGAGAATTCCAGAAATTTTGTTTTTATTTTGATTCTGCTTTATGCACTTATTTTTTTTAGACTGAGGCTCTCCGTTTTTCTCGGTTTTTTTGTTTTTATTTCTTTTTTGCTTTACACAAAAGGAATTCGCATTTTTTTTTATGTGTGAGAGTGTCTGCTTTTGTTTTTACACTTTTCTTTTTATTGCAGAATATCAAATTCGTCTCTTTCTTTCTCTTTTATTTTTTGCGAAGTTTCTATCCTTTTTTCTCTATTTTATTTTCAACTGCGTAGTAAATTTCGATTGAGTCCCCAATTTATGGTTATTTAGTTTAAAAATAATTCAGTTATTTATTAAATAATAATAACAGTAAATAGTTTATTTAAATGTATTTTAAATGAAAGTTTTTTTTTTTAAAGTATAAATGATATTTAATGAAATTGAAGCGCTTTTATAATTTGCACGTCGTGTCGTCTTTGCATCGTAACTTCAACTAACTTCAGTTTTCTCTCTTTGGCTCATCTTAGGCTAATTCCCACATCTCGGCCCTCCTGCTAGGCTGTTGAATAAAATTCATCATCGTCGACCTCATTCGGCCAAGGTTTCATAAATTCAGCACAAGTTGTAGTACGTCTAGGGCCTTCACAATCGCCAACTTTGATTACGTTTTACGTGTCTTTGGGTTTAACTTTGCAAATTTTAAATGGTCCTAAATATTTGGGTTTGAGTTTAAGACCTCCTCCTAACTGAGTTCTCTTAATTGCGACAAGATCTTCTAGCTTATACTGATTTGCTGGTTTACGAGACTGTCAAACGCTTTTTTATTTTCATTTTGAACTGCAGAAATTTGTTGCTTTGCTGCTTGCCTAATTTCATTTCGCTTTTCGTCATGACTCGCCATTAGCTCTTCCTCAATAAGTTCTCTTAGTCGAATATCTGCTTTGGTTTTCATCTTTGTACCTGTTAACATTTCGAATGTTGTGGTACTTATACTTCGATGATAAGTAGAGTTAATTAACTGCTGCACATCTCCAACGAATTTGTACCATTTAGATGGATCGTCGATGCTAAGCTTTGATAATACCGAGATGATAACGCTGTTTAGTCTTTCGATTTGTCCGTTCGCACGAGGCAGACCAGTCGTGATTTTTATATGATCAATCTTTTCTTCTTCGCAGTAATTTTTAAAATCTTCACTAGTAAAAGCTGATCCACGATCGTATATAATTCGTAACGGATTTCCAAAAATTAAACTTTGCAATTGCAATTTCATGATGGCTTCTTTAGCGGATGTAGTTTTTGTCGGATACAGCCAACAAAATTTTGTAAATCCATCAATAACGGCAAAGATGTGTTGATACATTTTACTTGTAGTTTCAAGCAGACCAAGGTAATCAATATGATACGTATGTAAAGGTGTGTCTTCTTTATGCAATGGATGTAACTCACCTTCTTGTTTTCCTCGTTTCCGATTGATTATTATACATGAAATACAATTTGATATGTGTCTTTGTATTTTTTCTTCCAACTTCGGAATGAAGTATTCGGTACAAACTAACTCTTTAGTTTTTTTCGTCGAAAAATGACCTCTATCGTGAGCTCTTCTAATAATTTCACCTTGCATGCCTTTTGGTATAACTAGCAATTCGCGATCATCAAGAATTTTGTAAAGAATATCAGATTTCAGAAAATAATCATGGTATGTTGTTTTTTCTTTCAAAATATCTTTAATAACTTGAAGATCCTCGTCTTGTGTTTGTAGAAATTTTATCTTCAGAATAAGATTATCTTCTTCAATTATCATAATTGGTGCTC
Source organism: Clusia tigrina (assembly GCA_920105625.2). NCBI lineage: Eukaryota > Metazoa > Arthropoda > Insecta > Diptera > Clusiidae > Clusia > Clusia tigrina. Next base: position 49,092,810 of record OV050031.1, on the reverse strand, counting down.
GACTTAGTGCGTCGACATGGCGCATCTGTGTTCCAGGCCGATGCTCCACAACATAGTCGTATTCTTGTAAAAAAAGTATCCAGCGAGCGACTCTCGTACACAGATCTTTTTTATCAAGCGTCTTGGTAAAAGCATTGCAATCTGTTACTAACTTAAATCGTAGACCAATTAGATAAACTCGAAACTTCTTAAGTGCTCCTATAACAGCTAAAACTTCGAGTTCATACCTTGTATACTTCTTTCTGGATCGGTGGTTTTCGTGCTCATATAGTATACGGGATGCAAAAGGTTATCTTCAGGTGACCTTTGTAAAAGGACTGCAGCATAACCATCGATAGATGCGTCTGTATGGACCTCTGTTTCATAATTTTGGTTAAATATATTTAATGCTGGGCTATTGCTTAGAGAATGTTTTAGTAAATTAAATGACACATGTTGTTCCTTACCAAAATTATATTTAACGTTCTGCTTTTTCAAATCAGTGAGTGGTTTTGCAACCGTTGAAAAGTACGGAATAAATTTTCGAAAGTACCCTGCCAAGCCAAGGAAACTTTCTAGCTGTTTTATATTTTTCGGAGCTGGATAATTAATCATAGCTGTTGTCTTTTCGGGTGACGGAGATATTTTATGGTTTTCGATAACGTGACCAAGAAACTCTATTCTCTTTTTCAAAAAATGACATTTTTTAACATTTAATGTCCAAGCCGTAATCTTTACTGAGTTCCAAAACAAGTTCTAATCTTTTCAACGCTTCGTTTTCATCCTTCGCCGGAATAATGATGTCGTCGGTGTATGGCAAAGCAATACCTTTACGGGTTAAGTCTCGAAAAATAGCATTTATGTGTCGTTGGAAAACAGCTGGAGAATTGGACAGACCAAATGGAACCTTGCAAAATTGATACTGCCCGCTATGAGTAACAAAAGAAGTGTATTTTCTACTTTCTTCGTGAACAGGAACATGGAAAAATCCATTTCGCAAATCTATAGTACTAAAGATTAATGCATCCTGCAAACGATCAAGCTGGTCCGCAATCAGCGGTAATGGAAAACGATCCTTAACGATTACTTTATTTACTCCTCTAAAGTCGACACAAAGTCTCTCCGTTAAATCTCTTTTCTTTGCCAATACTACTGGACTGCAAAAATCTGATACAGAAATTTCTACTATACCTCCGGCTAACCACTGTTCAATAAAATTATCCACAATTTCTCTTTCTTTAAATGGAAGCCGTCGGGGATTGCAAAATATTGGTTTATCGTCTGTTAGTATTATACGCATTTCAATATTTGTTGATTTGACCTTATTCGGCTTATATTCGCTAATCATTTTTACAACCTGATGTTTTGCCTCAATCCTCGCCGACTCATCAATATTTATAGATACTTGAGAAGTATTCTCACAAACATCCATGATCATAATACTTTCAACTTCCTTCGACGTGTAATTTTTTTATTTTTTCAATTTTAAGCCCACAAGGTGTAATTTTAATTTCGGCCAATAAACAAAATTCGTTCCCTAATACCACTTCGATATCCATACAATCATTTGGCACCACATGAAAATTCAGATCATATTCTTCTTTGCCTCTTTCGACGTTAAAAACGAAATTACCTAATGGCTGTATTTTATTGTCAGCTTTATTTTTACCAAATCCCATGAGACTAAATTCTGATTTCACAAGTTTAGGCTTATTTAAACAGTTATATACTTTTTCTGTAACAATATTGTACTTACTGCCTGTATCGAACAATGCCAACCAACTTTCAACACCAAACTTTATTTGTTTTTTCATGATACTATCCGTTACCAATTGGCGTACATTAGCTTTTTCTTGTTTTAGCGGACATTTTTTAGAAATATGTCCAAATACGTTACAATGGAAACACTTAACACCTTTATCTTTATCCTTGCAATCGGTGGACTTGTGACCTTTAGCACCACAGTTGTAGCAAGAAATTTCCGTTTTCTCACCTTTAACAATCAGTTTCTTTGTATTTTGTTTGCTGTCAAATTTTTGTTCATTTCGTTCCGTCATAGTTTCATAGCATTTAATTTTTTCTTTGAACTGTTTCAAACTATTTGCACCGTACAGTATAGCCTTATTAACATTTAAATCTTTTATGCCATCAATGACGTACTGTATCAAAGCATCGTCTTCAATTTCAGCGCGCCCAGCCAACTCTTTCATTTTCAAAAAATATTCTTGCACACCTTCGCTTTTATTCATTTTTCTGTCCATCCACATTCTATGAATCTGTGCGCTATTGGCTGTCGTTCCATATTCTTCTAATAAAGCATTTTTCAACTTTATCCATGTCGTTAAGCCTCTTTCCTGTCAACGAATAATTTAGCCAGTCCCTTCAATGATTTTTTTGCAAAAACAAACTTCTGAAAATCGTCCCAATACATAATCGCTGCAGTTTCCTCAAACTCGCTAATCCATGCCTTTACGGGTAAATTGCTGTTGCCATCAAAAGATCTAATTGAGTCTTCAATGTCTCGAAAATTCATTGAAAATCGAGGCATGTTATACTGATGTGTATGAGCTACGTCATAATCGTCGTTATACAATTCTGCTCTGCTACCACCATCGTTCTTCTTCATATGATTTTTTACCATTTCTTGTTGTTTAATTTTTTCTGCTTCAATCTTTGCGTCGTTTGCTGCGTTGTCGCTGTTTGCACTAAGCATCGTTCTTTGATCATCATCATCATCATCGTTATCATCGTTATCGTCATCGTCGTCGTCGTCAAACTTATTAGCACTCAGCAACATTCCTTTACGCAAATTTTTAAAGATGTGTAAGCACAAATCATCAACGTCGTAGTTCAAACCCAACAAGTTGCAAATAGACACCAAATCTGCGGCAGCTAAACCCTTTTTCACGTACTCTAACTTCATTTGAAAGCCTTCATCGTTCTCGTCGTAATCAAAGCCTTCAAAATCACGCAGACGCTGTCTGTTTGATCGATCGCCATCATAGCCAAACACAAATTTAAGAAAAGCAACAGTAACATTTCGTTTAGCCGTTGACAAATTGCTTTTAATTGTTTCAAATTCAATTAGCTTCGACATTTTTGTTGTTTCTTATACTCAGAGAATTCCAGAAATTTTGTTTTTATTTTGATTCTGCTTTATGCACTTATTTTTTTTAGACTGAGGCTCTCCGTTTTTCTCGGTTTTTTTATTTTTATTTCTTTTTTGCTTTACACAAAAGGAATTCGCATTTTTTTTTATGTGTGAGAGTGTCTGCTTTTGTTTTTACACTTTTCTTTTTATTGCAGAATATCAAATTCGTCTCTTTCTTTCTCTTTTATTTTTTGCGAAGTTTCTATCCTTTTTTCTCTATTTTATTTTCAACTGCGTAGTAAATTTCGATTGAGTCCCCAATTTATGGTTATTTAGTTTAAAAATAATTCAGTTATTTATTAAATAATAATAATAGTAAATAGTTTATTTAAATGTATTTTAAATGAAAGTTTTTTTTAAAAGTATAAATGATATTTAATGAAATTGAAGCGCTTTTATAATTTGCACGTCGTGTCGTCTTTGCATCGTAACTTCAACTAACTTCAGTCTTCTCTCTTTGGCTCATCTTAGGCTAATTCCCACATCTCGGCCCTCCTGCTAGGCTGTTGAATAAAATTTATCATCGTCGACCTCATTCGGCCAAGGTTTCATAAATTCAGCACAAGTTGTAGTACGTCTAGGGCCTTCACAATCGCCAACTTTGATTACGTCGTACGTGTCTTTGGGTTTAACTTTGCAAATTTTATATGGTCCTAAATATTTGGGTTTGAGTTTAAGACCTCCTCCTAACTGAGTTCTCTTAATTGCGACAAGATATTCTAGCTTATACTGATTTGCTGGTTTACGAGACTGTCAAACGCTTTTTTATTTTCAGTTTGAACTGCAGAAATTTGTTGCTTTGCTGCTTGCCTTATTTCATTTCGCTTTTCGTCATGACTCGCCATTAGCTCTTCCTCAATAAGTTCTCTTAGTCGAATATCTGCTTTGGTTTTCATCTTTGTACCTGTTAACATTTCGAATGTTGTGGTACTTATACTTCGATGATAAGTAGAGTTAATTAATTGCTGCACATCTTCAACGAATTTGTACCATTTAGATGGATCGTCGATGCTAAGCTTTGATAATACTGAGATGATAACGCTGTTTAGTCTTTCGATTTGTCCGTTCGCACGAGGCAGACCAGTCGTGATTTTTATATGATCAATCTTTTCTTCTTCGCAGTAATTTTTAAAATCTTCACTAGTAAAAGCTGATCCACGATCGGATATAATTCGTAACGGATTTCCAAAAATTAAACTTTGCAATTGCAATTTCATGATGGCTTCTTTAGCGGATGTAGTTTTTGTCGGATACAGCCAACAAAATTTTGTAAATCCATCAATAACGGCAAATATGTGTTGATACATTTTACTTGTAGTTTCAAGCGGACCAAGGTAATCAATATGATACGTATGTAAAGGTGTGTCTTCTTTATGCAATGGATGTAACTCACCTTCTTGTTTTCCTCGTTTCCGATTGATTATTATACATGAAATACAATTTGATATGTGTCTTTGTATTTTTTCTTCCAACTTCGGAATGAAGTATTCGGTACAATCTAACTCTTTAGTTTTTTTCGTCGAAAAATGACCTCTATCGTGAGCTCTTCTAATAATTTCACCTTGCATGCCTTTTGGTATAACTAGCAATTCGCGATCATCAAGAATTTTGTAAAGAATATCAGATTTCAGAAAATAATCATGGTATGTTGTTTTTTCTTTCAAAATATCTTTAATAACTTGAAGATCCTCGTCTTGTGTTTGTAGAAATTTTATCTTAAGAATAAGATTATCTTCTTCAATTATCATAATTGGTGCTCGACTTAGTGCGTCGACATGGCGCATCTGTGTTCCAGGCCGATGCTCCACAACATAGTCGTATTCTTGTAAAAAAAGTATCCAGCGAGCGACTCTCGTACACAGATCTTTTTTATCAAGCGTCTTGGTAAAAGCATTGCAATCTGTTACTAACTTAAATCGTAGACCAATTAGATAAACTCGAAACTTCTTAAGTGCTCCTATAACAGCTAAAACTTCGAGTTCATAGCTTGTATACTTTCGTTCTGGATCGGTGGTTTTCGTGCTCATATAGTATACGGGATGCAAAAGGTTATCTTCAGGTGACCTTTGTAAAAGGACTGCAGCATAACCATCGATAGATGCGTCTGTATGGACCTCTGTTTCATAATTTTGGTTAAATATATTTAATGCTGGGCTATTGCTTAGAGAATGTTTTAGTAAATTAAATGACACATGTTGTTCCTTACCAAAAATCAGTGAGTGGTTTTGCAACCGTTGAAAAGTTCGGAATAAATTTTCGAAAGTACCCTGCCAAGCCAAGGAAACTTTCTAGCTGTTTTATATTTTTCGGAGCTGGATAATTAATCATAGCTGTTGTCTTTTCGGGTGACGGAGATATTTTATGGTTTTCGATAACGTGACCAAGAAACTCTATTCTCTTTTTCAAAAAATGACATTTTTTAACATTAATGTCCAAGCCGTAATCTTTACTGAGTTCCAAAACAAGTTCTAATCTTTTCAACGCTTCGTTTTCATCCTTCGCCGGAATAATGATGTCGTCGGTGTATGGCAAAGCAATACCTTTACGGGTTAAGTCTCGAAAAATAGCATTTATGTGTCGTTGGAAAACAGCTGGAGAATTGGACAGACCAAATGGAACCTTGCAAAATTGAAACTGCCCGCTATGAGTAACAAAAGAAGTGTATTTTCTACTTTCTTCGTGAACTGGAACATGGAAAAATCCATTTCGCAAATCTATAGTACTAAAGATTAATGCATCCTGCAAACGATCAAGCTGGTCCTCAATCAGCGGTAATGGAAAACGATCCTTAACGATTACTTTATTTACTCCTCTAAAGTCGACACAAAGTCTCTCCGTTAAATCTCTTTTCTTTGCCAATACTACTGGACTGCAAAAATCTGATACAGAAATTTCTACTATACCTCCAGCTAACCACTGTTCAATAAAATTATCCACAATTTCTCTTTCTTTAAATGGAAGCCGTCGGGGATTGCAAAATATTGGTTTATCGTCTGTTAGTATTATACGCATTTCAATATTTGTTGATTTGACCTTATTCGGCTTATATTCGCTAATCATTTTTACAACCTGATGTTTTGCCTCAATACTCGCCGACTCGTCAATATTTATAGATACTTGAGAAGTATTCTCACAAACATCCATGATCATAATACTTTCAACTTCCTTCGACGTGTCATTTTTTATTTTTTCAATTTTAAGCCCACAAGGTGTAATTTTAATTTCGGCCAATAAACAAAATTCGTTCCCTAATACCACTTCGATATCCATACAATCATTTGGCACTACATGAAAATTCAGATCATATTCTTCTTTGTCTATTTCGACGTTAAAAACGAAATTACCTAATGGCTGTATTTTATTGTCAGCTTTATTTTTACCAAATCCCATGAGACTAAATTCTGATTTCACAAGTTTAGGCTTATTTAAACAGTTATATACTTTTTCTGTAACAATATTGTACTTACTGCCTGTATCGAACAATGCCAACCAACTTTCAACACCAAACTTTATTTGTTTTTTCATGATACTATCCGTTACCAATTGGCGTACATTAGCTTTTTCTTGTTTTAGCGGACATTTTTTAGAAATATGTCCAAATACGTTACAATGGAAACACTTAACACCTTTATCTTTATCCTTGCAATCGGTGGACTTGTGACCTTTAGCACTACAGTTGTAGCAAGAAATTTCCGTTTTCTCACCTTTAACAATCAGTTTCTTTGTATTTTGTTTGCTGTCAAGTTTTTGTTCATTTCGTTCCGTCATAGTTTCATAGCATTTAATTTTTTCTTTGAACTGTTTCAAACTATATGCACCGTACAGTATAGCCTTATTAACATTTAAATCTTTTATGCCATCAATGACGTACTGTATCAAAGCATCGTCTTCAATTTCAGCGCGCCCAGCCAACTCTTTCATTTTCAAAAAATATTCTTGCACACCTTCGCTTTTATTCATTTTTCTGTCCATCAACATTCTATGAATCTGTGCGCTATTGGCTGTCGTTCCATATTCTTCTAATAAAGCATTTTTCAACTTTATCCATGTCGTTAAGCCTCTTTCCCGTCAACGAATAATTTAGCCAGTCCCTTCAATGATTTTTTTGCAAAAACAAACTTCTGAAAATCGTCCCAATACATAATCGCTGCAGTTTCCTCAAACTCGCTAATCCATGCCTTTACGGGTAAATTGCTGTTGCCATCAAAAGATCTAATTGAGTCTTCAATGTCTCGAAAATTCATTGAAAATCGAGGCATGTTATACTGATGTGTATGAGCTACGTCATAATCGTCGTTATACAATTCTGCTCTGCTACCACCTTCGTTCTTCTTCATATGATTTTTTACCATTTCTTGTTGTTTAATTTTTTCTGCTTCAATATTTGCGTCGTTTGCTGCGTTGTCGCTGCGTTGTCGCTGTGTGCACTAAGCATCGTTCTTTGATCATCATCATCATCATCGTTATCGTCGTTATCGTCATCGTCGTCGTCGTCAAACTTATTAGCACTCAGCAACATTCCTTTACGCAAATGTTTAAAGATGTGTAAACACAAATCATCAACGTCGTAGTTCAAACCCAACAAGTTGCAAATAGACACCAAATCTGCGGCAGCTAAACCCTTTTTGACGTACTCTAACTTCATTAGAAAGCCTTCATCGTTCTCGTCGTAATCAAAGCCTTCAAAATCACGCAGACGCTGCCTGTTTGATCGATCGCCATCATAGCCAAACACAAATTTATGAAAAGCAACAATAACATTACGTTTAGCCGTTGACAAATTGCTTTTAATTGTTTCAAATTCAATTAGCTTCGACATTTTTGTTGTTTCTTATACTCAGAGAATTCCAGAAACTTTGTTTTTATTTTGATTCTGCTTTATGCACATATTTTTTTTAGACTGAGGCTCTCCGTTTTGCTCGGTTTTTTTGTTTTTATTTCTTTTTTGCTTTACACAAAAGGAATTCGCATTTTTTTTATGTGTGAGAGTGTCTGCTTTTGTTTTTACACTTTTCTTTTTATTGCAGAATATCAAATTCGTCTCTTTCTTTCTCTTTTATTTTTTGCGAAGTTTCTATCCTTTTTTCTCTATTTTATTTTCAACTGCGTAGTAAATTTCGATTGAGTCCCCAATTTATGGTTATTTAGTTTAAAAATAATTCAGTTATTTATTAAATAATAATAATAGTAAATAGTTTATTTAAATGTATTTTAAATGAAAGTTTTTTTTTTTAAAGTATAAATGATATTTAATGAAATTGAAGCGCTTTTATAATTTGCACGTCGTGTCGTCTTTGCATCGTAACTTCAACTAACTTCAGTTTTCTCTCTTTGGCTCATCTTAGGCTAATTCCCACATCTCGGCCCTCCTGCTAGGCTGTTGAATAAAATTCATCATCGTCGACCTCATTCGGCCAAGGTTTCATAAATTCAGCACAAGTTGTAGTACGTCTAGGGCCTTCACAATCGCCAACTTTGATTACGTCGTACGTGTCTTTGGGTTTAACTTTGCAAATTTTATATGGTCCTAAATATTTGGGTTTGAGTTTAAGACCTCCTCCTAACTGAGTTCTCTTAATTGCGACAAGATCTTCTAGCTTATACTGATTTGCTGGTTTACGAGACTGTCAAACGCTTTTTTATTTTCATTTTGAACTGCAGAAATTTGTTGCTTTGCTGCTTGCCTAATTTCATTTCGCTTTTCGTCATGACTCGCCATTAGCTCTTCCTCAATAAGTTCTCTTAGTCGAATATCTGCTTTGGTTTTCATCTTTGTACCTGTTAACATTTCGAATGTTGTGGTACTTATACTTCGATGATAAGTAGAGTTAATTAACTGCTGCACATCTCCAACGAATTTGTACCATTTAGATGGATCGTCGATGCTAAGCTTTGATAATACCGAGATGATAACGCTGTTTAGTCTTTCGATTTGTCCGTTCGCACGAGGCAGACCAGTCGTGATTTTTATATGATAAATCTTTTCTTCTTCGCAGTAATTTTTAAAATCTTCACTAATAAAAGCTGATCCACGATCGGATATAATTCGTAACGGATTTCCAAAAATTAAACTTTGCAATTGCAATTTCATGATGGCTTCTTTAGCGGATGTAGTTTTTGTCGGATACAGCCAACAAAATTTTGTAAATCCATCAATAACGGCAAATATGTGTTGATACATTTTACTTGTAGTTTCAAGCGGACCAAGGTAATCAATATGATACGTATGTAAAGGTGTGCCTTCTTTATGCAATGGATGTAACTCACCTTCTTGTTTTCCTCGTTTCCGATTGATTATTATACATGAAATACAATTTGATATGTGTCTTTGTATTTTTTCTTCCAACTTCGGAATGAAGTATTCGGTACAAACTTACTCTTTAGTTTTTTTCGTCGAAAAATTACCTCTATCGTGAGCTCTTCTAATAATTTCACCTTGCATGCCTTTTGGTATAACTAGCAATTCGCGATCATCAAGAATTTTGTAAAGAATATCAGATTTCAGAAAATAATCATGGTATGTTGTTTTTTCTTTCAAAATATCTTTAATAACTTGAAGATCCTCGTCTTGTGTTTGTAGAAATTTTATCTTCAGAATAAGATTATCTTCTTCAATTATCATAATTGGTGCTCGACTTAGTGCGTCGACATGGCGCATCTGTGTTCCAGGCCGATGCTCCACAACATAGTCGTATTCTTGTAAAAAAAGTATCCAGCGAGCGACTCTCGTACACAGATCTTTTTTATCAAGCGTCTTGGTAAAAGCATTGCAATCTGTTACTAACTTAAATCGTAGACCAATTAGATAAACTCGAAACTTCTTAAGTGCTCCTATAACAGCTAAAACTTCGAGTTCATACCTTGTATACTTCTTTCTGGAGTGCTCATATAGTATACGGGATGCAAAAGGTTATCTTCAGGTGACCTTTGTAAAAGGACTGCAGCATAACCATCGATAGATGCGTCTGTATGGACCTCTGTTTCATAATTTTGGTTAAATATATTTAATGCTGGGCTATTGCTTAGAGAATGTTTTAGTAAATTAAATGACACATGTTGTTCCTTACCAAAATTATATTTAACGTTCTGCTTTTTCAAATCAGTGAGTGGTTTTGCAACCGTTGAAAAGTTCGGAATAAATTTTCGAAAGTACCCTGCCAAGCCAAGGAAACTTTCTAGCTGTTTTATATTTTTCGGAGCTGGATAATTAATCATAGCTGTTGTCTTTTCGGGTGACGGAGATATTTTATGGTTTTCGATAACGTGACCAAGAAACTCTATTCTCTTTTTCAAAAAATGACATTTTTTAACATTAATGTCTAAGCCGTAATCTTTACTGAGTTCCAAAACAAGTTCTAATCTTTTCAACGCTTCGTTTTCATCCTTCGCCGGAATAATGATGTCGTCGGTGTATGGCAAAGCAATACCTTTACGGGTTAAGTCTCGAAAAATAGCATTTATGTGTCGTTGGAAAACAGCTGGAGAATTGGACAGACCAAATGGAACCTTGCAAAATTGATACTGCCCGCTATGAGTAACAAAAGAAGTGTATTTTCTACTTTCTTCGTGAACAGGAACATGGAAAAATCCATTTCGCAAATCTATAGTACTAAAGATTAATGCATCCTGCAAACGATCAAGCTGGTCCGCAATCAGCGGTAATGGAAAACGATCCTTAACGATTACTTTATTTACTCCTCTAAAGTCGACACAAAGTCTCTCCGTTAAATCTCTTTTCTTTGCCAATACTACTGGACTGCAAAAATCTGATACAGAAATTTCTACTATACCTCCGGCTAACCACTGTTCAATAAAATTATCCACAATTTCTCTTTCTTTAAATGGAAGCCGTCGGGGATTGCAAAATATTGGTTTATCGTCTGTTAGTATTATACGCATTTCAATATTTGTTGATTTGACCTTATTCGGCTTATATTCGCTAATCATTTTTACAACCTGATGTTTTGCCTCAATCCTCGCCGACTCATCAATATTTATAGATACTTGAGAAGTATTCTCACAAACATCCATGATCATAATACTTTCAACTTCCTTCGACGTGTAATTTTTTTATTTTTTCAATTTTAAGCCCACAAGGTGTAATTTTAATTTCGGCCAATAAACAAAATTCGTTCCCTAATACCACTTCGATATCCATACAATCATTTGGCACCACATGAAAATTCAGATCATATTCTTCTTTGCCTCTTTCGACGTTAAAAACGAAATTACCTAATGGCTGTATTTTATTGTCAGCTTTATTTTTACCAAATCCCATGAGACTAAATTCTGATTTCACAAGTTTAGGCTTATTTAAACAGTTATATACTTTTTCTGTAACAATATTGTACTTACTGCCTGTATCGAACAATGCCAACCAACTTTCAACACCAAACTTTATTTGTTTTTTCATGATACTATCCGTTACCAATTGGCGTACATTAGCTTTTTCTTGTTTTAGCGGACATTTTTTAGAAATATGTCCAAATACGTTACAATGGAAACACTTAACACATTTATCTTTATCCTTGCAATCGGTGGACTTGTGACCTTTAGCACCACAGTTGTAGCAAGAAATTTCCGTTTTCTCACCTTTAACAATCAGTTTCTTTGTAATTTGTTTGCTGTAAAATTTTTGTTCATTTCGTTCCGTCATAGTTTCATAGCATTTAATTTTTTCTTTGAACTGTTTCAAACTATTTGCACCGTACAGTATAGCCTTATTAACATTTAAATCTTTTATGCCATCAATGACGTACTGTATCAAAGCATCGTCTTCAATTTCTGCGCGCCCAGCCAACTCTTTCATTTTCAAAAAATATTCTTGCACACCTTCGCTTTTATTCATTTTTCTGTCCATCAACATTCTATGAATCTGTGCGCTATTGGCTGCCGTTCCATATTCTTCTAATAAAGCATTTTTCAACTTTATCCATGTCGTTAAGCCTCTTTCCCGTTCACGAATAATTTAGCCAGTCCCTTCAATGATTTTTTTGCAAAAACAAACTTCTGAAAATCGTCCCAATACATAATCGCTGCAGTTTCCTCAAACTCGCTAATCCATGCCTTTACGGGTAAATTGCTGTTGCCATCAAAAGATCTAATTGAGTCTTCAATGTCTCGAAAATTCATTGAAAATCGAGGCATGTTATACTGATGTGTATGAGCTACGTCATAATCGTCGTTATACAATTCTGCTCTGCTACCACCTTCGTTCTTCTTCATATGATTTTTTACCATTTCTTGTTGTTTAATTTTTTCTGCTTCAATCTTTGCGTCGTTTGCTGCGTTGTCGCTGCGTTGTCGCTGTGTGCACTAAGCATCGTTCTTTGATCATCATCATCATCATCGTTATCGTCGTTATCGTCATCGTCGTCGTCGTCAAACTTATTAGCACTCAGCAACATTCCTTTACGCAAATTTTTAAAGATGTGTAAGCACAAATCATCAACGTCGTAGTTCAAACCCAACAAGTTGCAAATAGACACCAAATCTGCGGCAGCTAAACCCTTTTTGACGTACTCTAACTTCATTAGAAAGCCTTCATCGTTCTCGTCGTAATCAAAGCCTTCAAAATCACGCAGACGCTGTCTGTTTGATCGATCGCCATCATAGCCAAACACAAATTTATGAAAAGCAACAATAACATTACGTTTAGCCGTTGACAAATTGCTTTTAATTGTTTCAAATTCAATTAGCTTCGACATTTTTGTTGTTTCTTATACTCAGAGAATTCCAGAAACTTTGTTTTTATTTTGATTCTGCTTTATGCACATATTTTTTTTAGACTGAGTCTCTCCGTTTTGCTCGGTTTTTTTGTTTTTATTTCTTTTTTGCTTTACACAAAAGGAATTCGGTTTTTTTTTTTATGTGTGAGAGTGTCTGCTTTTGTTTTTACACTTTTCTTTTTATTGCAGAATATCAAATTCGTCTCTTTCTTTCTCTTTTATTTTTTGCGAAGTTTCTATCCTTTTTTCTCTATTTTATTTTCAACTGCGTAGTAAATTTCGATTGAGTCCCCAATTTATGGTTATTTAGTTTAAAAATAATTCAGTTATTTATTAAATAATAATAACAGTAAATAGTTTATTTAAATGTATTTTAAATGAAAGTTTTTTTTTTTAAAGTATAAATGATATTTAATGAAATTGAAGCGCTTTTATAATTTGCACGTCGTGTCGTCTTTGCATCGTAACTTCAACTAACTTCAGTTTTCTCTCTTTGGCTCATCTTAGGCTAATTCCCACATCTCGGCCCTCCTGCTAGGCTGTTGAATAAAATTCATCATCGTCGACCTCATTCGGCCAAGGTTTCATAAATTCAGCACAAGTTGTAGTACGTCTAGGGCCTTCACAATCGCCAACTTTGATTACGTTTTACGTGTCTTTGGGTTTAACTTTGCAAATTTTATATGGTCCTAAATATTTGGGTTTGAGTTTAAGACCTCCTCCTAACTGAGTTCTCTTAATTGCGACAAGATCTTCTAGCTTATACTGATTTGCTGGTTTACGAGACTGTCAAACGCTTTTTTATTTTCATTTTGAACTGCAGAAATTTGTTGCTTTGCTGCTTGCCTAATTTCATTTCGCTTTTCGTCATGACTCGCCATTAGCTCTTCCTCAATAAGTTCTCTTAGTCGAATATCTGCTTTGGTTTTCATCTTTGTACCTGTTAACATTTCGAATGTTGTGGTACTTATACTTCGATGATAAGTAGAGTTAATTAACTGCTGCACATCTCCAACGAATTTGTACCATTTAGATGGATCGTCGATGCTAAGCTTTGATAATACCGAGATGATAACGCTGTTTAGTCTTTCGATTTGTCCGTTCGCACGAGGCAGACCAGTCGTGATTTTTATATGATCAATCTTTTCTTCTTCGCAGTAATTTTTAAAATCTTCACTAGTAAAAGCTGATCCACGATCGTATATAATTCGTAACGGATTTCCAAAAATTAAACTTTGCAATTGCAATTTCATGATGGCTTCTTTAGCGGATGTAGTTTTTGTCGGATACAGCCAACAAAATTTTGTAAATCCATCAAAAACGGCAAAGATGTGTTGATACATTTTACTTGTAGTTTCAAGCAGACCAAGGTAATCAATATGATACGTATGTAAAGGTGTGTCTTCTTTATGCAATGGATGTAACTCACCTTCTTGTTTTCCTCGTTTCCGATTGATTATTATACATGAAATACAATTTGATATGTGTCTTTGTATTTTTTCTTCCAACTTCGGAATGAAGTATTCGGTACAAACTAACTCTTTAGTTTTTTTCGTCGAAAAATGACCTCTATCGTGAGCTCTTCTAATAATTTCACCTTGCATGCCTTTTGGTATAACTAGCAATTCGCGATCATCAAGAATTTTGTAAAGAATATCAGATTTCAGAAAATAATCATGGTATGTTGTTTTTTCTTTCAAAATATCTTTAATAACTTGAAGATCCTCGTCTTGTGTTTGTAGAAATTTTATCTTCAGAATAAGATTATCTTCTTCAATTATCATAATTGGTGCTCGACTTAGTGCGTCGACATGGCGCATCTGTGTTCCAGGCAGATGCTCCACAACATAGTCGTATTCTTGTAAAAAAAGTATCCAGCGAGCGACTCTCGTACACAGATCTTTTTTATCAAGCGTCTTGGTAAAAGCATTGCAATCTGTTACTAACTTAAATCGTAGACCAATTAGATAAACTCGAAACTTCTTAAGTGCTCCTATAACAGCTAAAACTTCGAGTTCATACCTTGTATACTTCTTTCTGGAGTGCTCATATAGTATACGGGATGCAAAAGGTTATCTTCAGGTGACCTTTGTAAAAGGACTGCAGCATAACCATCGATAGATGCGTCTGTATGGACCTCTGTTTCATAATTTTGGTTAAATATATTTAATGCTGGGCTATTGCTTAGAGAATGTTTTAGTAAATTAAATGACACATGTTGTTCCTTACCAAAATTATATTTAACGTTCTGCTTTTTCAAATCAGTGAGTGGTTTTGCAACCGTTGAAAAGTACGGAATAAATTTTCGAAAGTACCCTGCCAAGCCAAGGAAACTTTCTAGCTGTTTTATATTTTTCGGAGCTGGATAATTAATCATAGCTGTTGTCTTTTCGGGTGACGGAGATATTTTATGGTTTTCGATAACGTGACCAAGAAACTCTATTCTCTTTTTCAAAAAATGACATTTTTTAACATTTAATGTCCAAGCCGTAATCTTTACTGAGTTCCAAAACAAGTTCTAATCTTTTCAACGCTTCGTTTTCATCCTTCGCCGGAATAATGATGTCGTCGGTGTATGGCAAAGCAATACCTTTACGGGTTAAGTCTCGAAAAATAGCATTTATGTGTCGTTGGAAAACAGCTGGAGAATTGGACAGACCAAATGGAACCTTGCAAAATTGATACTGCCCGCTATGAGTAACAAAAGAAGTGTATTTTCTACTTTCTTCGTGAACAGGAACATGGAAAAATCCATTTCGCAAATCTATAGTACTAAAGATTAATGCATCCTGCAAACGATCAAGCTGGTCCGCAATCAGCCGTAATGGAAAACGATCCTTAACGATTACTTTATTTACTCCTCTAAAGTCGACACAAAGTCTCTCCGTTAAATCTCTTTTCTTTGCCAATACTACTGGACTGCAAAAATCTGATACAGAAATTTCTACTATACCTCCGGCTAACCACTGTTCAATAAAATTATCCACAATTTCTCTTTCTTTAAATGGAAGCCGTCGGGGATTGCAAAATATTGGTTTATCGTCTGTTAGTATTATACGCATTTCAATATTTGTTGATTTGACCTTATTCGGCTTATATTCGCTAATCATTTTTACAACCTGATGTTTTGCCTCAATCCTCGCCGACTCATCAATATTTATAGATACTTGAGAAGTATTCTCACAAACATCCATGATCATAATACTTTCAACTTCCTTCGACGTGTAATTTTTTTATTTTTTCAATTTTAAGCCCACAAGGTGTAATTTTAATTTCGGCCAATAAACAAAATTCGTTCCCTAATACCACTTCGATATCCATACAATCATTTGGCACCACATGAAAATTCAGATCATATTCTTCTTTGCCTCTTTCGACGTTAAAAACGAAATTACCTAATGGCTGTATTTTATTGTCAGCTTTATTTTTACCAAATCCCATGAGACTAAATTCTGATTTCACAAGTTTAGGCTTATTTAAACAGTTATATACTTTTTCTGTAACAATATTGTACTTACTGCCTGTATCGAACAATGCCAACCAACTTTCAACACCAAACTTTATTTGTTTTTTCATGATACTATCCGTTACCAATTGGCGTACATTAGCTTTTTCTTGTTTTAGCGGACATTTTTTAGAAATATGTCCAAATACGTTACAATGGAAACACTTAACACATTTATCTTTATCCTTGCAATCGGTGGACTTGTGACCTTTAGCACCACAGTTGTAGCAAGAAATTTCCGTTTTCTCACCTTTAACAATCAGTTTCTTTGTATTTTGTTTGCTGTCAAATTTTTGTTAATTTCGTTCCGTCATAGTTTCATAGCATTTAATTTTTTCTTTGAACTGTTTCAAACTATTTGCACCGTACAGTATAGCCTTATTAACATTTAAATCTTTTATGCCATCAATGACGTACTGTATCAAAGCATCGTCTTCAATTTCTGCGCGCCCAGCCAACTCTTTCATTTTCAAAAAATATTCTTGCACACCTTCGCTTTTATTCATTTTTCTGTCCATCAACATTCTATGAATCTGTGCGCTATTGGCTGTCGTTCCATATTCTTCTAATAAAGCATTTTTCAACTTTATCCATGTCGTTAAGCCTCTTTCCCGTCAACGAATAATTTAGCCAGTCCCTTCAATGATTTTTTTGCAAAACCAAACTTCTGAAAATCGTCCCAATATCCCATAATCGCTGCAGTTTCCTCAAACTCGCTAATCCATGCCTTTACGGGTAAATTGCTGTTGCCATCAAAAGATCTAATTGAGTCTTCAATGTCTCGAAAATTCATTGAAAATCGAGGCATGTTATACTGATGTGTATGAGCTACGTCATAATCGTCGTTATACAATTCTGCTCTGCTACCACCTTCGTTCTTCTTCATATGATTTTTTACCATTTCTTGTTGTTTAATTTTTTCTGCTTCAATCTTTGCGTCGTTTGCTGCGTTGTCGCTGTTTGCACTAAGCATCGTTCTTTGATCATCATCATCATCATCGTTATCGTCGTTATCGTCATCGTCGTCGTCGTCAAACTTATTAGCACTCAGCAACATTCCTTTACGCAAATTTTTAAAGATGTGTAAGCACACATCATCAACGTCGTAGTTCAAACCCAACAAGTTGCAAATAGACACCAAATCTGCGGCAGCTAAACCCTTTTTGACGTACTCTAACTTCATTTGAAAGCCTTCATCGTTCTCGTCGTAATCAAAGCCTTCAAAATCACGCAGACTCTGTCTGTTTGATCGATCGCCATCATAGCCAAACACAAATTTATGAAAAGCAACAATAACATTACGTTTAGCCGTTGACAAATTGCTTTTAATTGTTTCAAATTCAATTAGCTTCGACATTTTTGTTGTTTCTTATACTCAGAGAATTCCAGAAACTTTGTTTTTATTTTGATTCAGCTTTATGCACTTATTTTTTTTAGACTGAGGCTCTCCGTTTTTCTCGGTTTTTTTGTTTTTATTTCTTTTTTGCTTTACACAAAAGGAATTCGCATTTTTTTTCTATGTGTGAGAGTGTCTGCTTTTGTTTTTACACTTTTCTTTTTATTGCAGAATATCAAATTCGTCTCTTTCTTTCTCTTTTATTTTTTGCGAAGTTTCTATCCTTTTTTCTCTATTTTATTTTCAACTGCGTAGTAAATTTCGATTGAGTCCCCAATTTATGGTTATTTAGTTTAAAAATAATTCAGTTATTTATTAAATAATAATAATAGTAAATAGTTTATTTAAATGAAAGTTTTTTTTTTAAAGTATAAATGATATTTAATGAAATTGAAGCGCTTTTATAATTTGCACGTCGTGTCGTCTTTGCATCGTAACTTCAACTAACTTCAGTTTTCTCTCTTTGGCTCATCTTAGGCTTATTCCCACATCTCGGCCCTCCTGCTAGGCTGTTGAATAAAATTCATCATCGTCGACCTCATTCGGCCAAGGTTTCATAAATTCAGCACAAGTTGTAGTACGTCTAGGGCCTTCACAATCGCCAACTTTGATTACGTCGTACGTGTCTTTGGGTTTAACTTTGCAAATTTTATATGGTCCTAAATATTTGGGTTTGAGTTTAAGACCTCCTCCTAACTGAGTTCTCTTAATTGCGACAAGATATTCTAGCTTATACTGATTTGCTGGTTTACGAGACTGTCAAACGCTTTTTTATTTTCAGTTTGAACTGCAGAAATTTGGTGGTTTGTTGCTTGCCTAATTTCATTTCGCTTTTCGTCATGACTCGCCATTAGCTCTTCCTCAATAAGTTCTCTTAGTCGAATATCTGCTTTGGTTTTCATCTTTGTACCTGTTAACATTTCGAATGTTGTGGTACTTATACTTCGATGATAAGTAGAGTTAATTAACTGCTGCACATCTCCAACGAATTTGTACCATTTAGATGGATCGTCGATGCTAAGCTTTGATAATACCGAGATGATAACGATTAAATATCATTTATACTTTAAAAAAAAAACTTTCATTTAAAATACATTTAAATAAACTATTTACTATTATTATTATTTAATAAATAAATGAATTATTTTTAAACTAAATAACCATATATATATATATATATATATATATATATATATATATATATATATATATATATATATATATATATATATATATATATATATATATATATATATATATATATATATATATATATATATATATATATATATATATATATATATATATATATATATATATATATATATATATATATATATATATATATATATATATATATATATTGTAAGGAGCAAATTTTAGGCTTAAATTTGCCCCTACATATTTAGTTTTGCCATAACGCCCCAAACGTGTATATTTAAAATAGGGGCCAAGTGCTTAAACAACCAACCCTAAAATATACACGTTAATAGTCCTAAGACTTTGGCTCCTCCCACCTGTATTGCTAAAAAGCACATACACAACCGCCATCATATTTAGTGCAGCAGCCATCATACAAGTGAGTCTAAGACACCTCCCACCATAGTAATGCTGCCAACAACAAGTGTTATACTCTGCATTGGGAGGACAGAAGACACAGCCACAATTAAGTCAGACAGTGGAACCCTGTGATAAGCGACGAAAAACATACAACGAAGTCAACAACGCAAGATAACACAGGAGAATATCACACAAACAATTGTGCAACCGGCTGACCACAGTTAAAATAATATGAATTTACAACAACAGTGCCTAACGCAATGTTAGAAACTTACAAGAGATCGCGACAGAAGTTGCCGACTGCATTAGTTCGGAAAATTAACCCACTAACAACACCCAAACACGAAGGCCAAGCACAAAGTGGAACACGACAGACCGATCGCTAAGCACACCAACAGGCCGGACAAAGCATAAAGAGGAGAAGCAAAAATTAAATATCCAATGTTTTAATATTTTTAACTATTTTAAGCCATCAATAAAAAATATCAACAAAGTGCTGAAGGTGGCCGAAGGACAAATAGCAACAACAACAAACAACACAAGGAACAACAACAAGGTAAATCATCACAACAACAACACAATATTGAAGGTGGCCCAGGTTCAAAAACTTACAAAAACAACAGCGAGAAAAAACAACAATGTGCTGAAGGTGGCCCAAGGTCAAATTCAAACAAGAAGAACAATGCGGGAAACTGTAGCAACATGCCACAACAAACTACAGTTCCCGCACAACAACAACTATTGGATGATCTACACTAAACCTGGAGCATAAAAGCAGGAGCAACTGGCAACCCAGTCTCTTTCTTTCATTCGGCATCATGCAGACAAGACACACTCCGATCCAGCAGCAGCAAAACTCCAGCACCAGTAGCACCAAGGTAAAGTATACTTTTACACAAGACTAGACTTACTCCAACGCTAAGACCGCCCCACGAGTTTATGGTTCTACCGATTCTCGTGGTGACATATACTAACGCTAAGACCGCCCCACGAGTTTATGGTTCTACCGATACTCGTGGTGACTTATACTAACGCTAAGACCGCCCCACGAGTTTATGGTTCTACCGATTCTCGTGGTGACTTATACTGACGCTAAGACCGCCCCACGAGTTTATGGTTCTACCGATTCTCGTGGTGACATATACTAACGCTAAGACCGCCCCACGAGTTTATGGTTCTACCGATTCTCGTGGTGACTTATACTAACGCTAAGACCGCCCCACGAGTTTATGGTTCTACCGATTCTCGTGGTGACATATACTAACGTACAGAACCGCGAGTTTATGGTCCTACCGATTCTCGCGGAGACTAGCATTGCCAACAGCGACCACACAGACGAGGCCTCAAGCGACTAGCAAGTCTAATTATTTAGGTAATTTAAATTAGAACAAAACCAAATTTGAATAAGTTAAGCAAAATAAAACTATTTAAACTAATTTAATTAAACAAGTTATTTAAGTTAATTAGCAGAGTAAAATCATTTTCAAACTAATAAATTAATATAAATCAAATTATAAACAATTATAATTAAATAAATGAATTAAATAAACCACATGTAAGTACACACCGGCTTTTAACATTAATTTCTGTATACGACCCCTGGAACCCGCTGAGTTTTACCCCAGCCGGAATAGAGTCGTTACAGTGGCGCCCGAGCAGGGACTCTCAGAATAAAGAGAGTAAATACAACAAAGCTATATTATCCAACCCACGTCCCATCACCAGAGTCTGACACAGGATGGGAAAGACGAGTTGGGTGTACACCGTGCGAAAAGACCAACTGGTAGTCTGTTGTGTCGAGTTTGGCCTAGAGGCCACGGGCACAGTGGAAGAGCTACGAAAGAGGCTTGCGGAGTTTATCACCGACACAGAGATGACTCTAGACCAGGAGGTTCGGCTGGCAGAGCTACAGGCCCGACTCACGAAGACTTTGTCGCCAGGACCCAGTCCACACTTGAGAGCTAGCCCCAGCGCAGAGCGACCTATAAGCCCCGGAGCATCGACAGCCACGAAGAAAGACACGCTATGGGCAGCCGGAAATGTTCCAGCTGTATATGATACCGCGTTCCAGACAGTAGTCCCTGAAGTCTCGCGAAGCGGGATAGCCATCTACTCGGCAGTCATCGACCACGTTAGGAAATGGTCCTTGAAATATGATGGAGGGCATGACTCGATAGTTTTCATAGAGCGAGTGGAAGAATTATCGGAAGTCTATGGACTAAACAAGCACATACTGCCTCGAACTATGCCAGAACTCCTAAAGGAGCGTGCTCTGCTCTGGTATAGAAACAACAACCGAGCATGGGTTGATTGGGTTTTATTCAAAAAGGACTTCTTGAAGTTTTTCCTACCCACCAGGTACTTCGAAAAGCTGGAGGATGAAATTCGCCAACGACGGCAAAACCCACGTGAACACTTTAAACAGTACGTGGTAGAACTTCAAAACCTGATGCGTCACGCAGGATACACGGAGGCCCAGAAGTTAGAGCGAATCTTTCGCAACAGCCTAGAGGAATACCAGTGGTATGTCCGTCGAAAGGATTTCGATACGCTGGAAGAATTGGTGGAAATGGCGGAAGACCTCGAGGGCATACGTGGTGACAACGAGGCTTCACGAGCAGCACCACCACGACCACCGCCACCACGACCACCACCAACACGCCACGAGATACAACCACGGGTCGAGCGCATGTCCCCATGCGAAACCAGAAACCGACAAGTAGCACCAGCCAACTATACCAACAAGGTGGTACCTATAAATCCACGAACAGCATGCAGAAGATGTGGTCAGTCTGATCACATAGCGCGACACTGCCGCAATGCCCAAGTACTTTTCTGTTGGGAGTGCGGTAGGAGAGGAACTAGAACAGTTGAATGCTGTAGGACGGTAGGGGGAAACGAGCGGGGCTGCCGCCAGCAACGAGGCATGGAGCAGCCCACGGACAACAAGCCTCAGCGTATCTGTGCCGCCGTCACCATTGGCACAGAAAACATCACGGCCACACTAGACACAGGCGCCACAAGGAGTTTCATCAGCGAGCGACTCATTTCCCATTTAGGTGCTACCACCGGTAGAGTAAACTCTACATACACTAGAGCACGGATGGCGGATGGTCGAACAAGTGATATTACTCAAGCGTTTGTGACGTGTGTCAAGCTTGGTGGAAAGGTATGTCAGCTGGAGCTACTTAGCATGCCCGACTCCACCGACGACTTACTGCTCTGCCTGGACTTCATGACACAGCAAGGCCTATCCATGACATGTGGAGGCCAGGAAATCCAGCTAGGCCCCAAGACGGATGGTGTGCAATCACAAGTTACCGCATCGTGCACAACCATACGACATGAAGCCGCTACGGACGAATCAAAGATAAAACTGTTTCTGGCCACAGAGTTGGCTAAATTCACAGACGGGCCAAACGTGACCAATATCACAAGCCACAAAATAGTGATGCGCGATGACCGACCCATCAAACAACGATACTACCCGAGAAATCCAGCGCAGCAAGAAATCATTGGCGCGGAAGTGGACGAATTAATAGCTAAAGGCTTTATCGAACCCTCGCATAGCCCCCACAGCGCACCGATTGTGCTAGTAAGGAAACGGGATGGGAAATGGCGTCTGTGCATCGATTATCGGCAACTCAACGCCAGGTCCATATCCGACGCATACCCACTGCCGCGAATCCAACACATCTTAGACCGACTGCGTGAGGCTAAATACATCAGTAGTCTCGATCTGAAGAACGGGTATTGGCAGATACCAATGGAGGAGCACAGCAAGCAGTATACCGCATTCACGGTACCCGGCAGAGGCCTCTTCCAGTGGCGTATTATGCCTTTCGGGCTACACTCCGCACCAGCAACCTTTCAAAGAGCACTGGACCAAGTTATTGGCCACGACATGGAGCCACACGCGTTTGCCTACCTTGATGACATTATTGTCACAGGGAGAGACCTAGAAGAACACATGAGAAACCTGCAAGAGGTGTTCCGACGGTTGAGGGAGGCAAATTTGAAACTAAATCTGGAGAAGTGTGCATTCTTTCGGAAGGAGCTAAAATATCTGGGACACGTGGTCAGCGACAAAGGAATACATACTGACCCAGATAAAATCGCTGCCATACGAGAGCTGCAACCACCAGAGAACATACGACAGCTACGTCGCTGCTTGGGCATCGCATCTTGGTACCGCCGTTTTGTACCCGACTTTGCAAAAGCAGTACACCCTTTAACGATGCTGCTTAAGAAAGGTAAACATTTCCGATGGGGTACCGAACAACAGGAGGCTTTTGAATTACTGAAACAACGATTGACGGAAGCTCCGATTCTCGCCTGCCCAGACTTTAGTCAGAAGTTCACGCTCCAGACCGACGCCAGTGACTACGGGTTGGGAGCAGTGCTCACGCAGGAGATCGAGGGGGCGGAGCGAGTAATAGCGTACGCTAGTAGACACCTGAATGGAGCTGAGCTAAACTACTCCGCAACTGAGAAGGAGTGTCTAGCCATAATATGGGGCATCCGGAAAATGCGGCCATATCTGGAGGGCTACCACTTTACCGTGATCACCGACCACCTATCGCTGAAGTGGCTAAATTCCATCGAGAGCCCTTCAGGACGCATAGCACGGTGGGCGCTAGAACTTCAGGAGCATTCATTCGAGGTACAATACCGCAAAGGAAAACTAAATGTACTGGCGGACGCACTATCAAGACAACCGGTCGAGGCTGCATGCACTGTCACTGTGCAGGACCAAGCAGAGCAAAATTGCAAGTGGTGGCTCAAGCGAAAAGGAGAAATACTTGCCAACCCGGCTAAATTCTCCGACTACACACTGGAAAACGGGCAGCTGTATCGCCATATACCAAATCGCACAGGTGATGAGGACTGTACACCATGGAAGCTATGCGTACCTAGGCCTCTGAGGGTACGAATTTTGCAAGAGAACCACGACGCGCCAACCGCAGGACACCTAGGCATCCGGAAAACGATAGCCCGAGTTGCAAATAGGTACTACTAGCCAGGACTGTTCCGGGACACCAGCCGCTACGTTCGTCAGTGCACACTATGCCAGAAGTACAAGCCCAGCCAACAACAACCTGCTGGAGAAATGCTGACGCAAATACCCCTGGAGCCGTGGGCCATATTGTGCGCGGACTTTGTCGGACCCTTACCCCGTTCCACGCATGGCAACACCATGCTAGTTGTGTTTTTCGATAAGTTCTCCAAATGGACAGAGATGGCTCCCCTCCGAAAAGCCACCACCGAGACATTACAACGGGCTTTCCGGGAACACATACTGTCGCGTTTTGGAGTACCCAAGATTCTGGTGACGGACAATGGGTCACAATTCACCAGTCGAGCATTCCGACGATTTACCAAAGACTATGGCATCAGGCACCAGTTCACGGCACCCTACACTCCACAGGAAAATGCGGTGGAACGGACAAATCGCACCATCAAGACTATGGTGGCCCAATTCGCGAGTCAGCGGCAACAGAAGTGGGATGACTTGCTTCCAGAATTGACGCTAGCAATCAACACTAGTGTGTCGGAGACAACAGGGTACAGTCCGGCTTATCTGGTACAAGGACGCGAACCGCGACTACCAAAGGCACTGTACGATGAAACAACTTTGGGTACGGGGCTACCTCCACAGACTCCTAATGAGCGAGTGGAGCAGCTGCAAGAAACTTATCGCATCGTGAAGCAGAATTTGGAGCGAGCAACCCAGGATCAGAGAAGGTACTATAATCTGCGACGCCGAGCCTGGAAACCCAGCATTGGCCAACTCGTATTGGTTAAGCAACACCACCTGTCCAAAGCTACCGATCACTTTGCTGCTAAACTGGCACCACGATACGACGGCCCTTACCGAATAACGAATTTTGTTTCACCGGTTATCACTGAGTTAAGCCACACGGAAGGGGAACGCGGAAGAACCGCCCACGTCAGTGAACTGAAACCATACTGTGCGCCTGATACCATTGAAGGTCACTCCACATCATCCGATCAGAAACAGTTTTAAATATAATTACGAAAGCAATGGGAAAGCCAGACAGAAATTGATGAATTCAAAGAGAAATAATTACCGTTATACCAAACCACCGTTACCGCTGGAAAATAGTATAAAAGGACGGCCACATCAGCATATCAGCCTCTTTGAAGAATAGCTACCAACAAATAAGTATCAAAAATTGTACACAAAATCTGAAGAAAAAAAAAATCCAAAATCATGGCATCGACTCAATTGACTCAAGTCAACCGCATCAGCATCGAATCGGAGACCTTGAACCCAACGACAGCTACCATAATCCTAACCGCAGAAGACGATGGTAAGCAGGATATCCAAGACCAGGTGCTCGCAGTATACCCACCAGGACCGGGCGGAATCACGATCAGGAGAGGCGATGTTAGTCGCTTACGGGAAGGCTGCCTCCTGAACGACATACTGGTCGATTTTTACCTGAAATGGGTGCAACTAAACCTGATACCGAGACGGCAACAACACCGAGTCCACGTGTTTAGTGCACAATTTTATTCTAAACTAACCCGGCACCGAGGAACAGCCGCCGGAAGACACTCAGGCGTAGAAAGGTGGACCAGCGGGGAGGACCTGTTTGATAAAGACTCTATCCTGATCCCCATCAACCAGCACCACCATTGGTATCTGGCCATCGTCTGTTTCCCTGGGGCGATAGTTGCCGGGAAGAAGGGCACGACAATACTTATGATGGACTCACTCGGCGGGGGCGCACACGAAGCTGAGGCCAACATACTGCGGGAATACCTGTACGAGGAATTTAGAACCAAATTCGGGAAGACGCCAAGTAAATCATTCAACGCCGATAATATACCCTTGTACCGATTACGAACACCACAACAACCTAACCAGATCGACTGTGGTGTTTACGTAATGCTGAACGCGGAGAAGTTTTTTACCGAACCCATACAAGAAAACTCGTGGGAGTCCGCAGACATGACGGCATGGTACAACCTCCAAGATGTGAAACAAAAGCGAAAGGAGGTGATACATTTGCTGAAACAGCTAGTGGAAGCAAATAAACGGGCTCAACACATTCCAACAGTTACTAAGCCGCCCATCGTGCACCCAGCCGTTACCCGGACACGTCGACAACGGGAATCGGACACATCGGACAACGACGACGAGGTTACCTGGAAGCGGCAGAAAACGGGTGCTCCAAAAACAAAAATCAGTCAGACACCCGAGGAACCCCTATTGTTTAACAATATAGACGAACTCCAAGGACCCAAGGGACGGGGATTACCTGAAGCATTAGTGGACGGGATAGTGATGAAATTCAAGCAGGAAGAAGGCAAATGCACTAAGGGGCGCATACGATTTGGTCGGTACCCATATAAAGTAGTTATTTACCACGGAACGGTACAAGTCCGCTACCAGCCGTAAAGTAGGGAGGACATGTAAGGAGCAAATTTTAGGCTTAAATTTGCCCCTACATATTTAGTTTTGCCATAACGCCCCAAACGTGTATATTTAAAATAGGGGCCAAGTGCTTAAACAACCAACCCTAAAATATACACGTTAATAGTCCTAAGACTTTGGCTCCTCCCACCTGTATTGCTAAAAAGCACATACACAACCGCCATCATATTTAGTGCAGCAGCCATCATACAAGTGAGTCTAAGACACCTCCCACCATAGTAATGCTGCCAACAACAAGTGTTATACTCTGCATTGGGAGGACAGAAGACACAGCCACAATTAAGTCAGACAGTGGAACCCTGTGATAAGCGACGAAAAACATACAACGAAGTCAACAACGCAAGATAACACAGGAGAATATCACACAAACAATTGTGCAACCGGCTGACCACAGTTAAAATAATATGAATTTACAACAACAGTGCCTAACGCAATGTTAGAAACTTACAAGAGATCGCGACAGAAGTTGCCGACTGCATTAGTTCGGAAAATTAACCCACTAACAACACCCAAACACGAAGGCCAAGCACAAAGTGGAACACGACAGACCGATCGCTAAGCACACCAACAGGCCGGACAAAGCATAAAGAGGAGAAGCAAAAATTAAATATCCAATGTTTTAATATTTTTAACTATTTTAAGCCATCGATAGAAAATATCAACAAAGTGCTGAAGGTGGCCGAAGGACAAATAGCAACAACAACAAACAACACAAGGAACAACAACAAGGTAAATCATCACAACAACAACACAATATTGAAGGTGGCCCAGGGGCAAAAACTTACAAGAACAACAGCGAGAAAAAACAACAATGTGCTGAAGGTGGCCCAAGGTCAAATTCAAACAAGAAGAACAATGCGGGAAACTGTAGCAACATGCCACAACAAACTACAGTTCCCGCACAACAACAACTATTGGATGATCTACACTAAACCTGGAGCATAAAAGCAGGAGCAACTGGCAACCCAGTCTCTTTCTTTCATTCGGCATCAGGCAGACAAGACACACTCCGATCCAGCAGCAGCAAAACTCCAGCACCAGTAGCACCAAGGTAAAGTATACTTTTACACAAGACTTATACTAACGCTAAGACCGCCCCACGAGTTTATGGTTCTACCGATTCTCGTGGTGACATATACTAACGCTAAGACCGCCCCCCGAGTTTATGGTTCTACCGATTCTCGTGGTGACTTATACTAACGCTAAGACCGCCCCACGAGTTTATGGTTCTACCGATTCTCGTGGTGACTTATACTAACGCTAAGACCGCCCCACGAGTTTATGGTTCTACCGATTCTCGTGGTGACATATACTAACGCTAAGACCGCCCCACGAGTTTATGGTTCTACCGATTCTCGTGGTGACTTATACTAACGCTAAGACCGCCCCACGAGTTTATGGTTCTACCGATTCTCGTGGTGACATATACTAACGTACAGAACCGCGAGTTTATGGTCCTACCGATTCTCGCGGAGACTAGCATTGCCAACAGCGACCACACAGACGAGGCCCCAAGCGACTAGCAAGTCTAATTATTTAGGTAATTTAAATTAGAACAAAACCAAATTTGAATAAGTTAAGCAAAATAAAACTATTTAAACTAATTTAATTAAACAAGTTATTTAAGTTAATTAGCAGAGTAAAATCATTTTCAAACTAATAAATTAATATAAATCAAATTATAAACAATTATAATTAAATAAATGAATTAAATAAACCACATGTAAGTACACACCGGCTTTTAACATTAATTTCTGTATACGACCCCTGGAACCCGCTGAGTTTTACCCCAGCCGGAATAGAGTCGTTACAATATATATATATATATATATATATATATATATATATATATATATATATATATATATATATATATATATATATATATATATATATATATATATATATATATATATATATATATATATATATATATATATATATATATATATATATATATATATATATATATATATATATATATATATATATATATATATATATATATATATATATATATATATATATATATATATATATATATATATATATATATATATATATATATATATATATATATATATATATATATATATATATATATATATATATATATATATATATATATATATATATATATATATATATATATATATATATATATATATATATATATATATATATATATATATATATATATATATATATATATATATATATATATATATATATATATATATATATATATATATATATATATATATATATATATATATATATATATATATATATATATATATATATATATATATATATATATATATATATATATATATATATATGTTGGAAAATAGTATTATTAACTTTCGTTAGATTTATAGTTAAAATTCAGAGACCGGTTTTGTACAACTCTGGGTTATAAACCATTGTTGTGCATTCTTCTTTCTCTCTTTTCCTATGTTCGTCAAAGCGCTGCCTAAAATTGCCATTTGATCTTGAACATCGAAAGAGTGAAGAGAGGGTGCAAAACTGCGGTAAGTTTGTAGTATTTGATCATCAATGTACTAAATTTAATTATTTTACAGAATAAACATACGTACACCCGTAGTTGTTTTAAGCAAACCCTCTTTAGCCAAAGTCGTAGCCGCGAAATCTTTATTCGCAGTTTTCGTTTTGTTTTAACTGCGTCGCTTCCACTGCCGTGAAGCATTGACTATGGAGAATCGCCGAAGCCCTCGGCTCAACAAAGCAGAAGCGGAGATAGGTGAAGTAAAGCCCAGTTCCACCTTGTCTACCGCCTCCGAAAATACCGCTGTTGCAGCCGCAAGTACCAACGCCACCGCCAGTTCATCAGAACTAACTTCAATGTTGGAAATGCAGAAGCAAATCGACGCGCTTCAAAGACAGATAAAAGAATTCCAGGTAAGGTTAGGTGAACAAAATCGCCATTGCCAAGGGCTGGAGACTGCATTGCGTAGCTCAGTGCATCTAGTTAATGATGCACCCATCGCCGCCGCCACAACTATAGTACCCGTCGTTGCGCAATCGTTGACTCCAGCTGCACGTGCCCCAGTACATAACCTCCCAAATTTGTCGGCTAGCGCAACAACAGCTAACATTACGCCATCTGCCATAAACAGTTATGCACATGACACGACGTCGACTATCGCGAGCAGCGATGCCGTGCCGCTAGTGCCGCAAGCAACTGAGAACAGTTACGGGTTTTCTTCGCTGCCGACGTCAACTGCGAGCGCCGTCTTTGCGCCAATATATGCAATAACGAACCAAGCGCACGCTACACCAAGTCATTCCGGCGTGTCTTATACATCGCCACTGGACTTTAACAATTTCAACAATTTTACGCGTACGCCTATGCCAACAAATGAGTTATCATTTCTGTCAAATTCAACAACAGTGCCACGAAAATTGCAAGATTTGCCCGAGTTTAATGGGGAACCAGAAGACTGGCCTATCTTTTATACATCCTACATCCAGTCGACTTCAGCGTACAACTACACCAATCTGGAAAATAATCAGCGGTTGCAGAAAGCTGTTAAAAGAGAAGCGCGCGAGGTGATTAAATCGCTTTTAATTCACCCAGATAACGTCGGTGCCGCCATAGAACAGCTTCGCTTTCGCTACGGACGTCCCGAACAACTAATCCAGAGCCAGTTACGTCAACGGCAAGGGAGTTGCCTAATATTTCGGAGAATGCATTGTCCAAGTTGGTGCCCTTTGCTACCAAGGTGAAAAATTTATCAATATTCCTGCAATCTGTGAATGGCCAACAACACATCGCCAATCCTACGCTATTGGAGGAATTAGTGTCGAAGCTCCCAATGAGTAGAAAACTGGAGTGGGCTAGAGTAGCCGCCTCCATACAGCCGTATCCGACAATTATACATTTTAGCAATTGGGTAACTGAACTTGCAAACTTAATATGTACAGTGCAAGATGTCGACAGTAAAGAACAAATGCGCCGTGTGGTCCTGCACACATCCGAAAAACGATGTCCAGGTGTGAGTCCCTTAAAGTGTCCCGTATGCCAGTGGGAGCATAAACTGCAGGATTGTCGCCGTTTCCTTAGTGCTACAGTGCCAGAGAGATGGGATTTTGTAAAGAGACATCGTGCTTGTTTTTCGTGCCTAAACGTGGGCCATAACACGCGTAACTGTCGCCGCAAGAAGTATTGTTCGGAAGAGGGTTGCCGACGCAGACACCACGGCCTACTGCACGAAGCCACTGCTACAGATCCGACCTCTAGTGCCCGAATTGAACAACGAGGTGAAGTACGAGGAAGCGTGTTGAGTTGCGCGGCTGTTGGCAGCACTAAACCCAAGCTACTCTTTCGTGTGCTGCCTGTAACATTGTATGGTGAAAAGAACCGGATCAATACATACGCCTTATTGGATGAAGGTTCTTCGATTACAATGTTAGACAGCGAATTAGCCAAGCAGTTAGGAGTACGTGGCCATCAACACAGTTTAAATATACAATGGTTTGGAGGAAGGGCAGCGCAAGAGCCGTCTGAGGTTTTCAACATTGAAATCAGCGGGACAGGTAAAAAGAAGCGCCATCTGCTGCGCAATGTATATGCCGTAGCTAACCTCGATTTGCCCACGCAGAGTTTAAGTCGTGACGATCTAAAGAGTGGAGACAAATCAATTTCGTCTCTACCCTTCCAGCCGTATTCCGATACTGTACCTCAGCTTTTGATTGGAATTGATCACGCACACCTAGGCTTACCGACTGATATAAAAAGGGTTAGCGATCAAGGCCCGTACGCTTGCAACACTGAACTGGGATGGGTAGTTTTCGGACCAACTAGGCGAGCGCCGTTAGCCACCCACTCTTGCTTGTTTGTGCGCACACAAGAAGAAGAAGAAGACTTACATCAACTTGTGACCGACTATTTCAATGTTGAGGGTCTCGGTGTTAGACCTTCACCGCCTGTTGAAAGCAGCGATGACGTCAGAGCTAAGCAGTTACTTGAAGGGACAACTAAGCGAGTGGAAGGTCGTTTTGAAACGGGTCTATTATGGAAAGACGATGACGTACGACTGCCCGATAATTATACTGCCGCTTTACACAGACTTGAAGGCATCGAGAAAAAGATGAAACGTGATGCAACGTTTGCAACAACGTACAAAGGTGTCATCGAAGGGTACTTGAGCAAAGGGTACGCTCGAAAAGTTACACTTGAGGAAGCGAGTTTGACTTCACCAAGGAAGTGGTATCTACCGCACTTCGGCGTCGTCAACCCAAATAAACCGAAAAAATTACGTTTTGTTTTTGACGCAGCCGCTCAAG
Source organism: Clusia tigrina (assembly GCA_920105625.2). Classification (NCBI taxonomy): domain Eukaryota; kingdom Metazoa; phylum Arthropoda; class Insecta; order Diptera; family Clusiidae; genus Clusia; species Clusia tigrina. Next base: position 49,060,716 of record OV050031.1, on the reverse strand, counting down.
TTAGAGGGGTATCTCTGAACTCGATGTTGTTAAAGGGGCCACAGCTCTACATATCACTACCTTCGATTTTGTTTAATTTTAGAACACGTGCAGTTGCAGTCTGCGGAGACATCAAAGAGATGTTCCACCAGGTAGCTATACAGCCAGCTGATAGGTGCGCACAGCGTTTTCTATGGCGTGATGGCGAGAATAATAAGCCGCCTGAGGAGTATGCAATGAGGGTGATGATTTTCGGCGCCGCGTGCTCGCCCTGCTCTGCGCAATATGTCATGAGACTGAACGCCAGGGAGCACCGTGAAAGTCACCCTCGTGCGAAGCTATCTTTGATCACCATTATATTGATGATTTTGTCGACAGTTTTAGTTCGACTCAAGAGGCCATAGATATCTCAAAGCAGGTTCGCGAAAATCACAGCGACGGTGGGTTCGAATTACGCGGATTCGTATCGAACTCAAAGGAAGTAGTTAAAGAATTGGATGGCAGTACGACAACGAAACAGATCGCTGCAGGTGAGAGTACAGAGAATGTTCTTGGGTTATATTGGGAATCGACAAGCGATAATTTTAAATTTAATCTGAAGTTCCATCGTATTGAACATACAGTAATCGCAGGCGAGAGGAGTCCTACAAAAAGAGAACTCCTTAGCATTATTATGTCAACGTTTGACCCGCTAGGGTTTTTAAGCTATTTTACAGTTGCAGCCAAATCTCTTATGCGTGAAGTTTGGCGTCGTGAAGTCCGTTGGGATGAGTCCATCCCTAACGACGTGAACGTATTATGGGAACAGTGGCGTCAACAGATGCACAAGGTAACGGAATTTCGTGTGCCGCGATTCTACTTCTCTTATGGTGTGCCCCAAGATTTAGAGCTGCATGTGTTTGTTGACGCCAGCGAAGAGGCCTTTGCTGCAGTCGCCTACTGGAGGTCAAGAGGGCCGAATGGTGAAGTTGAAGTTACGTTAGTCTGTGCGAAAACGAAGTGCGCCCCGCTAAAGGCTGTAACCATTCCACGCCTAGAATTGCAAGCAGCTGTGCTAGGCGTACGTCTACGGAAATTGATATTGGACAATCACCAACTGCGCCCTCAACGATGCTGCTTATGGAGCGACTCTAAAACAGTTTTGAAATGGATTGGCAGCGAACATCGACGCTACAAACCGTATGTGGCGCACCGCGTTGCAGAGATTCTAAGCGGGAGTGAAGTTCGCGAATGGCGATGGGTACCAACCAAAGACAATGCAGCCGACGATGCGACAAGAAGCAACAAAAGCGTTGATTTTTCACAAAAATCTCGCTGGCTGCAGGGACCGAATTTCTTGAGATGCGATGAGGATACGTGGCCAGAAGAAAACGATGCTAGAGTCATTGTGGAAGATGATGAAGAACTTCGCCCCAGATTTGCTTTAATTGCCAGCAACAACATTTTTATTGAATATAATCGTTTTTCAAGTTTAATTAGGTTAAAGAGAGCAGTAGCGTGGATTCTTCGCTTCATAAATCGATGTCGTAAACGGGAGCTAGAATATCATGACTATGGGCTTACTGCAGCTGAGATTGAAGCTGCCGAGCATCTGTTATGCCTGCGCGTTCAAACAGAATCATTCGCTTCAGAACGCAACTGTATCATAATTGGTCAAGGTATACCAAAAGCCAGTTCATTAAAACAACTTTCACCATACCTGGACAACGACGGACTACTTCGCGTGCAAGGGCGTATAGATGCAGCCAGCTTCTTGCCGTATAACGCCAGACGCCCGATTATTCTGCCGTATGGGCACACCTTTACACGGTTGGTCGTCCGTTATCACCATTGCCAGATGCAGCACCAGAATCACGAGGCGACCATAAGCAATATTCGTCAGAAATACTGGATTCCCAGAATAAGACAGCTGCTACGAAGCGTAATAGCTGCATGTAAATTTTGCCATATCAGCAAGGCTGAACCGCACACGCCCATGATGGGTCCTTTACCTGAAGATCGGCTTGAGCCATACGTACGGCCCTTTACCTATACAGGACTCGACTATTTTGGGCCTATTTGCGTTACTATAGGGCGGCGTACTGAGAAGCGCTGGGTCGCGCTATTTACGTGCCTCACAGTACGCGCAATACACTTAGATATCGCCCACGACTTATCGACGGATTCCTGCATAATCGCCATGCGCAACTTCATGAATCGGAGAGGGGTTCCGACACGTCTACGATCCGATAATGGAAAAAAACTTTATAGGAGCCAATGAAGAAGCGAAACGTTTTTCTGAAGTTTTTGATACCGAGCGTGTTCAAAACGAATTGTCAACGAAGGGAGTTGAGTGGTTTTTCAACTGCCCTGCCAACCCATCGGAAGGAGGAGTGTGGGAAAGGATGGTGCAGTGCGTTAAAAAAGTTCTCCGACATTCATTAAAAGAAGGAGTGCCACGTGAGCATGTCCTCCAGAGCTTTCTGATAGAAGCAGAGAATATAGTAAACTCACGCCCATTGACGCACCTACCCATCTCTCCCGACGAAGAGGAACCACTAACACCGAATCACTTCCTGATTGGCGTAGGTAATGCCTCCCAAACGCCAACGGCCAATACTCCTGAAGAGAAGGCACTTGGTTTACGCAAACAGTGGCGCATTGCACGGAGCCTAAGGAACGCATTCTGGAAACGATGGGTACTGGAGTATTTGCCGACGCTAACCCGAAGAGTCAAATGGTGTCAGCGAACAGCACCTCTTACAGAGGGTGATGCAGTATTTATTTGTGATCCGAATATGCCAAGAAATCTGTGGCGACGTGGAATTGTTGAACGAGTGCACACTGGCGCGGATGGTGTAGTTCGGCGTGCGGACGTGCGTACGGTTGGCGGACTTCTGCAACGAGCGGTATCTAAACTGACAGTCTTGGATCTGGAGAATAGTGAAGCTGATCGCTCCACGGGGGTGGGGGTGTTGGAAAATAGTATTATTAACTTTGGTTAGATTTATAGTTAAAATTCAGAGACCGGTTTTGTACAACTCTGGGTTATAAACCAATGTTGTGCATTCTTCTTTCTCTCTTTTCCTATGTTCGTCAAAGCGCTGCCTAAAATTGCCATTTGATCTTGAACATCGAAAGAGTGAAGAGAGGGTGCAAAACTGCGGTAAGTTTGTAGTATTTGATCATCAATGTACTAAATTTAATTATTTTACAGAATAAACATACGTACACCCGTAGTTGTTTTAAACAAACCCTCTTTAGCCAAAGTCGTAGCCGCGACAATATATATATATATATATATATATATATATATATATATATATATATATATATATATATATATATTCTACACCAACCATTCGAAAACTATAAAAGCGACAAGACTGTTCAAACTCGAAGACAGTAGATCAGAGACCGTAAAAGTGTGTGCATCTAGCATTATAATCAAAGCAGCAGTATTTGTAATTGTGCAAAGTGATGAAATTCATTATTAAATAAAGTGATAAAATTACTTATTAAATAAAGTGTTAAATAAAGTGCAAATCATAACTAAGTAAACTTTAAGCCTAATATTAAATGTGTAAATAGCAATAATTAAATAAAGCTAATTATTTTAATTTAACCAGCGATTGTTTGATTACTACACAATCCAGCGGTACGAGTCCGAGTACAGAGAGTTAGAGGAATTGTCAGGAGTGCAATTTTGTAACAGAGTAAATTGTCAAGAGGGCAATTTCGTAACATTTGGTGTCAGAAGTGGGATTGTGTATATGTAATAAACAATGGTTAAGTTTGAAAAACTGAGTTTGGAGCAGCTCAAGAAGGAGCTTGAGCGCTTAAATTTGCAAACACAAGGGCTTAAAGCGGAGCTGCAGGTGCGATTAAGAAGCGCTTTAGAAGAGCAGGGTATAGAAGTCGATGAGCATGAATTCCAATGTGAAGAGCCAACGACATCTCGACACGAGGAAACACCGCAAGGAGCTAATACTGGTAACTTTGACATGAGCGTACTCATCGGGGTAATACAATCCTTCAAACAGGAGATGCTGCAGCAGTTACAACAAGAAGCTCAAGCAACCGAAGAGAGGATGCAGCAGCGAGATGAGAAGATGCAGAAGTTCTTCCAGCAATTCGATGAGAATATACACCAGCGATTAAAACCATATGCACCAGCAGTCAAAGACGATGTCAAGGAACAGTTACAGCAGAGTGAAACGCGATTTACTCAACTAGCGGAACAGAACTCACAGCAGAAGAATAAAATGTCCGAGATGGGGGACAAGAAGGTTTGTGAGGTTGGGACACGACAGGAGTCGTTAGAAGGATTTATGGAACAAAAATCCAATGCGAATGAGGAAAAGCAGAACGAAATTGAAGCTACCGCTAGCACAGATGGTTGGAGTAATCGCAAAGTACTGGCACCGTTGGCTATGTTAATGAAAGGTGCTGATGTCCTGCCGACCATCGCAGAGGGTGAGAGAGACTGTTATGAAAACGTGATGAATTGAATTCAGCGGAGGAGTGGTGAGTCTCTACTACAGGATGTGGTGGAGGTGGAGCGGTTCGCCCATCTTGCCTGTCCAGGCGAGATTGCTGAGAGAAGTATGACGGATACTTTCGTATGTGGTATTCCCGATGCGGAAATGGACTATTCAGCGATGACAAATCCAAAAGCTACATGTATGGAAATAGTGGCTGGCGCTTTAACGTTTGAGATAGCGGTCGTGGTGTGCCAGCCAGTATGCAGAGCCCGTCAGGTTCAAGTTGAAAGCGGACAGGGTTGCACGTGCAAGTGCCTTGCCTGCGGTGAGGTTGGGTACGCGGCTCATAGTTGTCGGACAAAACGCAGACGTTCTCCATCAGACTCGCATGTGGGACCGCAAAAGCAGGGAATTGGATGATGTTTTTAAGCTGTCGACTAACTAAATGGAGTCAGTCTCGAGGGGCAAGATTTGACTCCCACACCATGCAGCCCCGGAATCCTCGTTTCTCAGATCCCACGGAAAGTCAGATGCTTAATTGCTGACAGTGTGATAAGCGAGGAGTAGTTGTGTATAAGCAGACGAAGAGTGGACTAAAAAGACATCTACAGTACTTCGATGCAGCAGTTGTATACCTGAAAAACTAGAACAGTTGAAGGAAATTCATGGAAACAGCAGAAATCGTACGCAACTGATGAGTGATAAAAGGAAAGCGAGATATGATGTACGAGTAAACTCTAAGGGATTTCAGGAAGGGCAACTAGTTATGCTTCATAATCCGCAAAGGAAAAGTGGATTATCGCCAAAACTGCAAACACACTGGGAAGGACCTTATAAGGTGATAAAACGGATCAACGATGTTAGATACCGCATCCAGTGGACGAGAAATGGCAGGAGCAAAATGAAAGTCGGTCATTTAGAGAGGCTATCTCCTTATAAAGGTTGCAGTACTATCCTTGTTCGGGACGAACAAGTTTAAGCGAAGGTCAGTGAAACGTAATAGCTCAGTGAAAAGGGATTGCATACTTTCAGGATCCCATCTGGAGAATGAGTGCCCCCTGTGAGTCAAGATGCGAACTATTCGAATAAAAGTTTATTCAAGAACCATCTGTCGGTAATATCAAAAAGAATATTCTCGACTTCTGTCGAAGAGGATAGAAGCTTCTAGAAACTACGAGAATAGCGTAGAAGTTTCTACACCAACCATTCGAAAACTATAAAAGCGACAAGACTGTTCAAACTCGAAGACAGTAGATCAGAGACCGTAAAAGTGTGTGCATCTAGCATTATAATCAAAGCAGCAGTATTTGTAATTGTGCAAAGTGATGAAATTCATTATTAAATAAAGTGATGAAATTACTTATTAAATAAAGTGTTAAATAAAGTGCAAATCATAACTAAGTAAACTTTAAGCCTAATATTAAATGTGTGAATAGCAATAATTAAATAAAGCTAATTATTTTAATTTAACCAGCGATTGTTTGATTACTACACAATCCAGCGGTACGAGTCCGAGTACAGAGAGTTAGAGGAATTGTCAGGAGGGCAATTTTGTAACAGAGTAAATTGTCAAGAGGGCAATTTCGTAACAATATATATATATATATATATATATATATATATATATATATATATATATATATATATATATATATATATATATATATATATATATATATATATATATATATATATATATATATATATATATATATATATATATATATATATATATATATATATATATATATATATATATATATATATATATATATATATATATATATATATATATATATATATATATATATATATATATATATATATATATATATATATATATATATATATATATATATATATATATATATATATATATATATATATATATATATATATATATATATATATATATATATATATATATATATATATATATATATATATATATATATATATATATATATATATATATATATATATATATATATATATATATATATATATATATATATATATATATATATATATATATATATATATATATATATATATATATATATATATATATATATATATATATATATATATATATATATATATATATATATATATATATATATATATATATATATATATATATATATATATATATATATATATATATATATATATATATATATATATATATATATATATATATATATATATATATATATATATATATATATATATATATATATATATATATATATATATATATATATATATATATATATATATATATATATATATATATATATATATATATATATATATATATATATATATATATATATATATATATATATATATATATATATATATATATATATATATATATATATATATATATATATATATATATATATATATATATATATATATATATATATATATATATATATATATATATATATATATATATATATATATATATATATATATATATATATATATATATATATATATATATATATATATATATATATATATATATATATATATATATATATATATATATATATATATATATATATATATATATATATATATATATATATATATATATATATATATATATATATATATATATATATATATATATATATATATATATGGTTATTTAGTTTAAAAATAATTCATTTATACTAGACACATATATCAGGGACACAATTGCGCCAGACAATATGTCAAAAGCACAACACGCTTATACTAAAGGCAGATCCACGGAGACTGCACTACATTCGCTAGAATATGCCCTTGGGGTATTCCTAGATATATCCGGAGCCTTCAATAACGTGACGAAGGATGCTATTTTTAATAGCATGGTAAAAAGTAATGTAGAACCCACTGTTTATCTGCGAATAAAGCAGATTCTAGGTTGCAGAACGTTAAGAGCGGAATGGAACGAAGCTAAGATGACCAAACAGGCAGGCAGGGTTACCCCACAAGGAGGAGTGCTATCGCCGCTTCTGTGGCTACTTGTATTAAACGAAATACTCAGGGAATTTGATGGGAAGGCACCTAAAGTAGTGGCATACGCAGAAGACATAGCAATAGTAGTAACGGAAAAGTACCTAGATACCATCAGTAACATAATGAACAACACTCTTAAAACGATCCATCAGTGGGCGTCTTGACCAGGCTTGGAGGTAAACGCGGATAAAACGGACATGATACTCTTTACCAGAAAGTCCCAACAAGGTCCCCGCGTGGAACTTCCCGAAGCTAGGTGGCAGTGAACTTACTCCCAAATACCACACAAAGTACCTTGGAGTAATTTTGGACAATAAGCTTATGTGGAGGCGCAATGTTGAGGAAAGGGCGATGAAGGCCAGTAACGCGCTATATGCATGTAAAAGAATGCTAGGCGTTACTTGGGATCTTTCTCCCTCGCTGATGTACTGGTGCTACACCGCAATAGTTAGACCAATCCTACTGTATGGTGCTTTAGTGTGGTGGACTGCAACAAAGAGGGCTACATATATAATGCCAATGAGAAGAATCCAGCGCCTCGCTTCACTCTGCATAACAGGCGCACTGAGAACCACTCCAACGGCTGCTCTCGAAATAGTACTCAACATCGACTTTGTGGCGGAGAATCTTGCAGCGAAATCTACGGGGAGACTGACGGCTACGGGAGAATTCACATACAGAACATTCGGGCATAGCTCAATAGGCAGTAGAGGTTTGTGCAGCACTAATTACATGACTCCACGTTTTAATTGGGAAAGAGGGTATCGTACTACAATCGAAGAGGAGGGGTGGCGTAAGGGCATGAGGCCCAGCCGAAAGACCTTTAACTTTTACACGGACGGCTCAAAAACGATGGATGGTGTGGGAGCGGGCATCTACTGCTCAGAGTTGGGAATTAGGCAGCCTATAAAGCTGCCTGACCAGAGCAGTATCTTAGCTGTCAGGAAAGCCGCAGAGCTAGCATACACCAAGACAGGAAATGACTCAAAAATAAACGTATACGTGGACAGCCAGGGAGCGACAAAGGCGATTAACTCATATAGCATAAAATCCAAAAATGTCCTACAGAGCAGACAAGCCATAGATAAGCTAGTCACAAACAGAAGACTGCACATCTATTGGGTACCTGGTCATAAGGGCATAGAAGGGAATGAAATTGCAGATGGGATTGCAAAGAACGCTGTCTACTTACCACTTGAACAAGAAAACGACATACAGAAACCCCTTAAAGAACTATTCAATGAAAGGGACGGACACATGAGTAGGCAGGTGAAAGCAAGGTGGCACAGTTTAAACACCTGCAAATTTGCAAAAGTTATGTTTAAGGTCAACGATAGGAAACAAACGAGATAAATACTCGCGCTCTCACGAAAAGACTGCAGAACTATCATAGGTATAATGACAGGCAATAATTTATTGGCGGCACATGCACACAAGATAGGAATTACGGACACTGACGAATGTAGGATGTGTAAAGAGGTGGGAGAAAGGGAAATTCTGGTACATCTCCTTTGTATATGTCCTGCGTTATCGAAAACGCGCTTAAAATGTTTAGGAGTCCCACAATTTGTGAGATTGAAAGACATCTCAGGAATGGAACTGACAGCACTGCTTAAATTCGCGAAAAGCGTTGACATCCTACGACATGTCTACTGCAAATCTTCATAAAGGTCAGACCCCATCTGGTATCGCTAGGGACCAATCGGTCTATGTTTGGCTTTAGGCCAGCCAGGTTAACCTGACATAACCTACTCTCTACAGCACGGGAGACCTTACTACGGTGGTATGCCAGCATAGGCACAAACCAAGTTTGTTGCTAACGTCTGAATACTTTCCGTATAACGAGGAACGGCCGCCACAACAGATCTTCCGGCAACTTATCGCCTACGGTGAGTCACGCGGACTGGGCATAGTGGCCGGCTGTGACGAAAACGGGCACCATGAGCTCTGGGGCAGCACTGATACCAATGGTAGGGGTGAGTCCATTTTTTTTCACATTCTCTCCACTAGCCTAACTTTATGTAACAAGGGAAATCAGCCAACGTTTCGTAATAGGGTTAGGGAGGAAGTGATTGACATCACACTGGCCACTGGGTCTAATACCATAAGGGTCGACAACTGCAGAGTATCTGATGCCTGTTCCTTTTCGGATCATAGTCGGATACGCTTCTCAGTCTACTCCGAGGTAGTGACCCCACGGCTTTTTAGGAACCCAAAAAAGACTGACTGGTCCAAATTCTTAAAACTGGCGACCCAAAAACTTACTTTGATGAAAGTTAAGGTCGGCGAAGGGAATGCTAACATTGATAAGGCGGTAGGTCGTCTTACGGGAATTCTGAAACAATCCTTTGACCTATCTTGTCCCTTGACTAGGCCGCGTACTAAACCAAAACCGGTTTGGTGGAACGCTGAGTTAGGACTGCTTAGGAAAAAGTCAAGAGGACTCTTCAACAAGGCCAAAAACAGTCGGCTGGAAAAGCATTGGGAAAATTATAGAGTCAGTTTTAATGAGTATAAAATCAAAATTAAGGTTGCAAAAAGGGAGTCCTGGCAACAGTTCTGCGGAAATCTGGAGTCGGTAAATGAGGCATCGAGACGCAGAAAAATACTGTCCAGAACCACGACGGTTCTCGGTAGTGTGAAGAGACGGGATGGGTCATGGACTGGCTCGTGTCAGGAGTCCATGGAGGTTTTGATGGAAATGCACTTTCCAGGTTGCACGGACTCGCAAACCGTCCATACGCAGTCGGTAAATCTTGCACGTGTTTCAGGGACCGACGTGTCGGATATCGTGAGGGAGGATAAGATTGCGTGGGCGATAGGCTCCTTCGACCCGTACAAGTCAGCGGGCCCTGATGGGGTTATACCGGCTATGCAGCAACATTCCTCTGAAGGCGTGATTCCCCATCTAGTACACATCTTCACAAGGTGTCTCAAGGATGGGTACGTGCCAAAAAGTTGGAGAGAAGTCAGGGTGGTTTTGATTCCAAAAGCGGGAAAAATAAATCACTCTACTGACAGGGATTACGGACCAATAAATCTCTCATCGTTTATTCTTAAAACACTTGAGAGACTTATTAATCTGTATAATAGAAAGGTTACCAATATTCGCACAATGGATACTGCGCAGCACGCTTACCGTAAGGGAAGATCAGTGGATAGCGCAATTCATGAAGTGGTTGAAATCACTGAGAGGTCAATGAACTATAAGGAATATACGTTGGTAGGTTTTCTGGACATTGAGGGTTCCTTCAACAATGTAAATACAGAGGCGATCTGTAAAGCGCTGAGAGATCACGGAGTGAAGGAATTCATAGTGACATGGATTAACACAATGCTAGTAAGCAGGGTTATTAACGCCACTATGGGGGCGGCCTCGGTGAGTAGGAGGACTACAAGGGATACGCCGCAGGGGGGAGTGCTATCACATCTGCTATGGCTTTTAGTAGTAAATGAGATCTTAGAAACCATCAAAGCAAAGAAAACAAAAATTTTAGCCTACGCTGATGACATTGCCATACTAATCCAGGGCAACTTCTTGTGAACGATTAGCGAAATCATGGAATCAGCCCTGGGCGACATTTCCGGATGGGCTGAGCGCAACGGCTTAGGAGTTAACCCTACTAAGACGAAGCTAGTTTTGTTCACCAGGAAAATCAAAAATCCCTGAGTTCTCTTTGCCAAAGTTAGGTAGGGTAACATTGAATCTCTCTTCAGAAGCAAGATACTTAGGTATCATTCTGGACTCCAAGTTCCATTGGAGAAGGAATATTTAGGAGAGAAGAAAGAAGGGTTTGGCTGCATACTATACTTGTAAAAGGATCTTTGGGAAAAAATGGGGACTGTCACCGTACATCGTGTATGGGATGTACACCACAATCATAAGACTAATTTTAACCTACGGGTCCATCGTCTGGTGGAAGGTGTTGGAAAGGAAATGTAATCTAAACCGTATTGAAAAATTACAAAGACTTGCTAGCCTGGGAATCTCAGGGGCTGTAAACAGCGCGTCTGAAGAAGGCTTAAACATATTATTTCACCTCTTACCGCTAGGAGAGGTCATTCAGGGCTGCGTCGCCAAGTGTGCTCTCAGACTAAGGGAGTGCAACACGTGGAAATCTACCAACTATGGACACTGTACAATTTTGATCGAAATAATACGGGAGGGTCGAAGGTTAGTTACGGCCGATTTAGAAATGGCTACAGACTACATGACTTCTACTATGGACTTTGAAGCTCGAATCCAACTCTCTATCCAACCAGGGAAGACTGGGAGTCAGGTTCTGTGACGCGTAATTCTGACATTACCATCTACACTGATGGCTCAAAGATGGAGGGTGGAACGGGGGCGGCTGTCTTCTGGGAAGGCTTGCAGGCAAGACAGTCATATCGGCTGCCTGATGCATGCAGCGTCTTTCAGGTCGAAGTCTATGCAATTGAGAAAGCAGCCGGATTAATACAAAGTAGTACAATTCGACCTTCGAATCAGGCGGCGCTTAAGGCAATAGAATCCAAGACAGTTAAATCGAAGCTGGTAATGAAATGTCGTACCTCACTACTGAACATTGGACCCCACAAGGTTTCGCTTTATTAAGACTGACGATTGAGCGTTAACGCACGTAACGGCCTCTCGACGTATTACCTAAAGGTGAGGTCCCGAGAGTATAATCCGTCCAGACATCAGGGTGATTTTAGTGGGTTAAGGCCCCACACTAAAAGGGTTTTTGACTGCTTTACATCTCGTAAAACAAAAAAAAAAAAAAACAACTAGAATTTATCGCAAGTGTGATCTCAGGAAGGTGTACATCCCATTCTCGCTCTTTGTTGCCTGCGCACTGTGCTATCATGGATTTAATAGTCCTATTCGACCGCTCCGTCAGATTTTCTTGGGGGTGTATGGTGCGGTGAACTGTTCGCTGACACCGATATCTTTGAGGAACTTCCGAAATATGTGGCTAGTGAAGTGAGTGCCACTCGGGGCACCAAAGTGCGATAATATGCGTTCCCTGAAGGTATTTTGTACTCCCGATGCTGTTGATTGCGTTAATAGTATCAGTTCCACCCATTTGGAAAACATATCGTGGAACACTAAGAGTGTTGTATATCCGTGTGTGGAGCGGGGTAGGGGTCCTACAAAATCGACGGGCGATGATTGACCACGGCTCTTCGGCGAGTTTGGCCAACATATTTCCTGCTGGCTTTCGTCGTTCCGGTTTGTATGTCTGGCATGACGCGCAGTAGCGTACGTAGCGGGTAATGTCTCGTGTCATGCCCAGCTAATGGTATCGGTTGGAGATGCGGAGGATAGTCTTCCGGATATTTTCCGCGAATATTCTCTCCCGCGCAAAGGGGTAGGGACGTACATCTTCCAAGACGCGTAGTCCTCCTCCGTGGCCTGTGATGGAATGTGACGTTATAGAATCATCTCGATGGTGAAGTCGGGGAACTTCTGGGGTTCCTCGACTTTCTTTTGCCACCATGGGCTTGTCACCTCGCCTTGTTCCTGAGCAGCTACTCGACCATCACTTGGTTCTCGGGATAAAGCGTTCAGTTTGCCTTTCGACTTTATGTCGAACGTGTTGCTTCAGTTCCAATGCCTATCTGGCGATGTGACCTGAAGAGCTCTCTATGGAATTGTGTCATTTGAGTACCAAGTGATCAGTGATCACTGTGAACTCATACTCTTCCAAATAAACCTCTTTCGGATACCCCAGACGATGGCCTGACATTTTTTCTCCGCCGGAGATGTAGTTCTTTTCTGCTTTATTGAGATGTCTGCTGGCGTAGGCGCTGACACGTTATTTTCCTTCTAGGTCCTGTGTTAGAACGGCGCCCAATCCATAGTCGCTCGCATCCGTTTGTAGCGCAAAGCGTTGTGCGAAGTCAGGAAATGCTAAGTTAGGAGCTTTGGTGAGACGTTGTTTCAGAGCGTTAAATGCTTTCTGCTGGTCGCTACCCCATTTCCAATGTCTGCCTTTCTTCAACAAAGCCGTTAGCGGTTGTGACACGTCCGCAAATTCAGAAACGAAACGTCGATATCACGAAGCAATTCCTAAGTAGCGGCGTATTTCTTTAACGTTCGTTTGTGGTTTAGCTGCTGGATAGCGGCGATTTTATCTGGGCCAGTATGGATGCCATCTTCACTCACTATGTGACCCAGATACTTCAATTTATTTCTGAAGAGGTCGCATTTTCAGCATTTACTTTCAAGTTGGCTCTTCGAAGTCGGTGGAACACTTCCTGCTCTTGTTTTCTGTGTTCTGATTTCAATGTGATGATGATGTCATCCAAATAAGCGAAAGCGTGAGGTTCCATTTCGGGGCAGTGACGATGTCCAGGGCCCGTTGGAATGTCGCTGGTGCTGAATGGAGACGAAACGGTATCACTTTCCAGTGGTAATAGCCTCGTCCAGGAATGGTGTACGCAGTATACGGCTTGCTGGTTTCCTGCATTGGTATTAGCCAGTAGCCGTTCTTCAAATCCAGAAAACTGATACACTTGGCCTCCCTGAGCCGATCCAAGATGTGGTGTATGCGTGGCAGAAAGTATGCGTCGGCAACTGATTTGGCGTTTAACTGCCGGTAGTCCACAAATAGCCTCCAATATCCCGTTTTCTTCCGCACCAATACGATAGGCGCACTGTGTGGGATGTTCGATGGTACGATAGAGTCTTTGCTTATCAATTCGTTGACTTGTTCATTGATAATGGCCTACATTGCTGGGTTTCTGGGGAAGTATCGTTGCTTGATGGGTATCTCGTCCTTCATCACAATTTTATGTTTCGCAATACTGGTTACTCCTTTCAGTTCATCAAACAATTTCAACTCCGTCGCGATGAAGGAAGTTTTATCTGGCACGCTGTTGTCTTCACTACTCCTTGAAACCGTCCACTGTACTATCTCTGAAACCAATTTGGTGTCTTCCTTTGGCAACATAATACTACTGCCTCCACAGGTCAATGCAGCATTATATTTTTCTAGGAAGTCCATATCCAAGATAAGATCGTCTATAGCGTCTGGCAAAATAAAAAAAGGGATGCTGTGCTGCTCTTTACCCATCTGGGTCGCTACTTCCGGCATCTCCTGTACGATTCGCCTGTATCCATCTGCTAATCGCACCACTATGCTCCTCGCGGCCGTAACCTGAGGTATAGTTAGTCGCGCCGCAAACTTTTCGCTTACAAAGCTACATGTAGCCCCTGTATCGACGGTCGAATCGACCTGATTTGTTCCTACGTTGAGGACTGCCGTAAGACGACCAGATTGGAAGCGTAGGCTGTTTATTCTTGTCGAGGCCTGTTTGTTGCAGCTCCCGTCGTGCCTCGATCCTGACGAAACGCTTGCGCGTTTCCCGCACGACAACAGTCGATTGTCCTCACCCCTCTTCTCCCACATACCCAGCAGAACTTGACTGAGCGATTTCTGCATCCTCTTGCGAAATGGCCGTCACGTCGACAGTGTTTGCATGCAGTAGTAGAATTGAATTCTGAGTCCGGGGTTACAGCAACTATTCAATGTTGTTCTTCTTCCAGAGGTGGGGTTTGTACAAGCTCGTGGGCGTAGGAAATCGTACTTGCGGTGGACGTGGGCAAGCCTGTGAAATGGTACTTTGGGTCATCTTAGATTAAATCTTTCAACCATTCCATCGGATTGTGGGTGCAAAGGGGTTGTACGAGTTTTGCGTATGCCCATCAATTCACTCATTTCCCTGAATATTGTTGACTCGAAATTTCTGCCTTGATCCGAATGCAACTCGAGGGGAGCTCCGAATCTGCAGACCCAATTATTGATAAATGCATCTGCAATGGTCTTAGCTTCTTGATCGGGAATGGGGTATACTTCTGGCCATTTACTAAAATAGTCGATTACGACGAGAACATATTTGTTGCCGGAATCACTAATTGGAAACGGACCTGCTATGTCCATTGCAATACGCTCAAATGGCGCTCCCACGTTGTATAAATGCATCTTCCCCTGGCTGCGGCGGCTCGGTCCCTTGGCAGCTGTACACTTTTCACAAGCACTAATCCAGTCAACTACCGATTGCTGGCAACCAACCCAATAAAATCGTGTTTTAATTTTCTCGACTGTTTTTGTTATTCCCAAATGCCCTCCGCTTGGCCCACTATGGTATTCCTTGAGAATTTCGCTTATTCTTGCCTTGGGTACCACAATCAAGTTCTTCGTGGTTTTTCCATCTTCGCTCTCCCACAGGCGGAATAGGCATCCACCTTGCAGCTTTAAGCTATTCCATTGAGCCCAATATACTTTAGTTATGGGGCTTTCAGTCGAGATTTCGTTCTAATCAGGCCGTTTTCCTTCATTCTTACTTGATATGATTTTTGCCAAATCTGGGTCATTTCGTTGTTCTTCTTTTATCTTTTCCGCTGTCCATTCATCGTCTGGTAAAACAGCCATTAAGCGCACATCGACTACTCCTTCTTTCCCTTCAGCTTTAGAACAGTGCTTACATTCCATACTGCAAGGACGTCGTGATAGTGCATCAGCATTCCCGTGGTTTCCGCCTCTGCGATGTTCTATTGTGAAATCGTAGCTTTGGAGTCTCTCAATCCATCTCGCAACCTGACCTTCGGGATTTTTGAACTGTAATAGCCAGCGCAGAGCAGCGTGATCCGTTCTCAACAAGAACTTTTGTCCATACAGGTACTTGTTAAAGTGCTTCACGCACTGCATAACCGCCAAAAGTTCTCTCCGTGTTACACAGTAATTTCGCTCTGGCTTTGATAAGATCTTACTGAAGTAGACTATTACTCTTTCATGTCCGTCAATAACTTGCGACAGGACACCTCCAATCCCGAATCCACTTGCATCTGTATCCAAAATAAATTTTTCGCCAGGTATTGGATACGCAAGGATCGGAGCTGTACACAATAACTCTTTCAATCTGTTGAATGCCTTCTCCTGTTCGCTTTTCCACTCAAAAGGACAATTTTTCCTCGTTAATGCATGCAGACTACCAGCCACGTCCGCAAAGCCTGGAACAAAGCGTCTGTAATAGGTGCAAAGACCCAAGAAGCTGCGTAGCTCATGCAAACTAGTTGGTCTTGGCCACTCCCTTACTGAGTCTATCTTATCTGGATCTGTGTGTACTCCTTCAGGTGTGACTTTATGTCCAAGGTACTTGACTTCTTTCTTGAAGAACGAGCATTTCTTTGCGCTCAGCTTCAACCCTGAAGCTCCTAATCGCATCAATACTTCTTCCAAATTCTTCAAGTGGTCCTCGAAGTCCTTTCCCATAACGATGATGTCATCTAAGTACACCAGACACGTTTTCCAGTGGAGACCCTTTAGCACATTTTCCATTAAGCGTTCAAATGTAGCTGGAGCATTACACAGACCGAATGGCATCACCAAAAATTGCCATAGTCCATCGCCGGCACTGAATGCTGTATTTTCCTTGTCTTGTTCGTCTACTGCCACTTGCCAATATCCGCTTTGTAAATCCAGCGTTGAGAACCAATTTGAACCAGAAAGTGTGTCCAACGTATCGTCGATTCGAGGTAATGGATAACTATCTTTCTTCGTTACCTCATTTAGTTTACGATAATCTACACAGAAACGTGTGGAGCCATCCTTCTTCTTGACTAATACCACTGGAGAACTCCAGGGGCTCGCTGATGGCTCTATGACGTTGTTCTGATGCATTTCCTTCAGCAATACATTCACCTCTTCTCTCTTTGCCAGAGGTACTCTTCTTGACGCTTGACGAATGGGTTTGGCATCACCAGTGTTGATTGTGTGTTTCACCATCTTTGTTCTGCCTTCGTTTTTACCCTTTTCAGGAAATACTGACCAATGTCTTGCCAAAAGTTGGCTGGCAGTCCTCCTCTGCTCTGTGGATAAGTCTTTGCTCCATTCTTTCGTAAGATCGTCGAGTACCTTTTTATCAGCTGGTATCTTCATTTTTGTGTCTCGCGGCTGGCTTTCACAGTTTACAATTGCCGAAATTGCCCGGCAATTTCCAATTATCTGTCCTTTCTCTATGGTTTTAGCGGAATTTGCAAGATTGGCCACTCTTACTGGCACTATTCTGTTCTGCTGTTCTTCTACGAGGGTTTTTCCAATGATGATGTCATCCAGTACAAATTTTTCATCCGTTTCCACAACCCACAACTTGTTCTTCTCCACATCTCCGTCCATTTTGGCCCATATGACTGCCTCTGACTTTGCTTGTCGGATACCTCCATACTTATCCTCATCAACGGATAACGGTATTTCGGTGTTCGCATACTTCAACGTTCGGCATTTCAAATCTAGGGTGAATCCATTCCGAATCATAAAATCCACACCTAAGATTAATTCGTCCACAATATCCGCAACTACAAACTCGTGCTTCACTGTTGTGGTACCGATAGTGATTTTCCGTGTAACTTTTCCAAGTACCGGTGCATCATCTCCAGTTGCCGTACGCAAACTTATTCCCTGAAGCGGCTCGATTCCCCGAACGAGATCCCTTCTAATTATGGAATGTGATGCACCCGTATCCAATGTTACCACGATTTTTCTTCCATTTACTACGCTGTCGACAGTTAGGCTGTTGATTTTCCGTGCCATCTGAGAAACGAAGATTCTGGGGCTACATGTTGTGGGAGTCAGATCAAGCCCCTCGAGACTGACTCCATCTAGTTTGTCGACGACTTTTCATCATTTTCTGATTCCCTATTTTGCAATCTGACTTGCTTTGGAGGTCTTACCGGTGAGCGTGATCTAGAACGTTTCCGTCTCGATTGGCAATTACGGGCCATGTGTCCGATCTCTCCGCAGGTGAAGCATTTGCCCGTGAAACTTTGGCCGCTTTCGACTTGTACCTGACGGGCTCTGTATACTGGCTGGCACACCAAGGCTGCTGTCTCTGAAGTTAAAGCGCTAGCTACTGTCTCCATATATGTAGCTTTCGGATTAGTTATTGCAGAACGCTTTATCTCCGCATCGCGAATGCCATATACAAAGGTGTCCATCATACACCTCTCAGTGATCTCTCCAGGGTAGGCAAGATGAGCCAACCGTTCCACTTCCGCCGCAAACTGTTGTAGAGACTCACCACTCTTCTGTACACGTGTTCGTAGCTCTACTTGGTACATCTGCTTCCGGTGTTCACTACCATACTTGCGCTGAACGGCATTCATTAAGCTTTCATAGCAGTCTCGCTCACTTTCTGAGATAGTTTGAAGCACATCAGCGGCAGCACCTTTCAATGAAACGGTTAATGCAGCCACTTTTCGCGAGCACTCCAACCATTTATATATATACTGCATGGGCATCAGAACGGAGAACTAAACGAGTTGCTATGTTTAGAACAAATGACCAGACGCCGCTTGAAGAGAACTCGACCAAACGAAATAATGATATATTAAAATGTAAAAGAGTAATCAATAGGTATAGCAGTATTGTTGGGGTATTGTCCTTGTTTGACGGGGGACGTCCTTCTGCTGCGCGCGTGTATCTGAAAAGCCTAAATCACTCTTTGTAAACATTTGTAAACTTTGTACATTACAGTTTTAAAATCCTAAAACCTTTATTTCTTAGAATACTAACTCTTATAAACTATTTGCAATTCACAATTACAATACAAAAACTGACCTTTCTGGTGTTCCAGTTTCGCACCTGTTTATTGGTGTCAGTTGGTCAAGCCAACTGACCTACGCCATTCTGAAATGTTGATGGTGCATTCTAACTTTCAATGCCCTTTAGTGGCCCGACTGCAAAACTGTAGCACCCAAAAAGTTTACATAATAAATATTACATAGGTAATATTAATTCTAAATACTCGCACCCTAAAAATATGTGCTTTCTTAAGTAACTTTAACACATGCTAATCACACAGAAAGTGTGGCATCTGTTAGGAGTCGATGATGTGAGACACTTCGCGCAGGCAGCTTGTTTCTAACTCACAACAGTATCTATAAACATTTTAATGTAAATTCATATTAGTATATCAGTGTTTGACTCCGGCCAAACTTTGATTTATAATATTTTTCTTTCAAATTGTCATATCATGTACTAGGTATCAACATATTGGTGACAGATTTACGAAATAAATGGGTAATAAAAAATATGTATTTTGGAGGAATCCAGTTGAGGGTTCTTATTATTATTATTATTAACAGGCTAAAAGAACACCGCGACCTAAAAGATCTATTGTGCAGCCTCGTACCCAACTAAAACAGTCCTAGACTGTTTATAAATCTCGTAACTGCTGTGGGCTTCATTTTAACTAGGTGATTTGGAGATATGAACCCACTGCCTAGGTACTTATGTCTGGGTCTTGCCACCGCTGGGCAAGTGCATAGAATGTGTTCTGCCGTTTCCTGCTCCCCTTGACAGAGTCGACAGGAATCGTCTTCTACCACGCCTATTTTTTTCAGGTGGTAATTTAATCTACAGTGTCCTGTTAAAAGTTCAGTGTAGAGTTTGATGTCATTTCTGCTGAGGTTTAAAGAAGCATCTACCCTGATGTGTTCGGGAGCAATGAGTAGTCTCGACTGCCGCATGCCTTTTTGGGCTCTCCAGTAGTTTAGCAGACCTCGTTTTTCCTGTTCGCACAACAAGTTATTAGTGAAGCTACTGTTTACCCCACAGAAGGGTTCTGGGCCTATAAAGGCAGTGTCTGCACCCTTTTTTGCTAAAGAATCTGCCATTTCGTTGCCCTCATGTCCCTCGTGTCCCGGTACCCACATTAGCGTAACAGAGTTTCTGGGAAATTCCAAATTTTTGATGCTTTAGTGGGAGTGGCCCTTCAGATATCCAGTAAGGATTCGAGGGTCCTCTCTGTTTAGCATGATGAGCTGTGTCTGAGACCAAATATCTTTTGGCCCGATATTGATTCTGAATTACATAGATACATATTTTTTATTTGTTGGAGAATTTCACAGTGGGGATATTTTGTCAGTGACTTTCAGGGATGGGTAAGTTGCGAGGATTTTGAATAGGCTCACGTGACCGGTTAAGTTCGCTCTCTTGAGTTCAAAGGAGGAAGTTAGTCTCAGAGCCTGAGAACAAGCCTCTCTTTTGATAGGAAAGTTTAGTGGAGATACTCCTAATAGCATCTATAATGTCATTGTCAGGTATGTTTCCATTGCCCCATTTGTACCTTTACATGCTATTCGTTGTAGTTTGGTAAATTTGTTTGCTGCAGTCTTCTGTTCAACCTTACATAGAAGCGTAGGTGATAATCCATTTGACGATACTGTTGTACTGTTGCAAACGAGAGGATAAAGCAAAAAGAGCCTAATTGTATACTCTGTGGAGGCAACCATCCGGATAATTATAGAAGATATACAGTTTATAAAGAATTGCTGCCAAAGTCATTTCCAACACTTCGAGAGAAGGTCGTAGACAAATCCAGTGTTATTAATACACCACAAATAAAAGTTCCAGCAAGAAGCACTTATGCGCAGGTGATAAATCAGCAAGAAAAAATCAGTGCCCCATCACAATAGCAGTCCAATGATATGAGCGAATTAAAGAGCATGCTTAAATGCCTAATGGACTAAATTGGAACCATGCTAAACTTGCTAACAGCGCTCATCTCTAAGATGACATAATAATGCAATCATAATAAGATGACATAAATTGCAATGTGGAATGCGAATGGGCTTTCGCAACGAAGTAATGAAGTGAAAACTTGTATTGTTGATAACAGCATTGACATTACGCTAATATCCGAGACTCACTTCACCAATAAAAGTTTCTTAAAAATTTATAAATGCAGTATAAGCAGCCAGCATAAGCACCCAGCAGGCACTGCACGTGATGGCACCGCTATTATTATAAAAAACAGTATTAAACTTACAGTACAAAAGAAGTATGATCAACCTCATATAAAAGCAACTAGTATCCCTCTCCAAGACCAACATGGCGAACTTATGATAACAGTGGTATATTGCCCTCCGAGACACACCATTTTCAAGGGCCAATTCAAGCAGTTCTATAGCAAACTAGGAGATTGATTCCTAGCCTGTGGTGACTATAATGCCAAACATAACTATTGGGGCTCTAGGACTTTTCATCAAAAAGGAAAAGAACTATTCAAAATTATGCAATTTTGTGTGATGAAAGGTGTTTCTAGAAACTGTGTCGGAATGGCTTCTTCTTTGGATTTGTCATCAGACCATTCCCCTATCATTATAACTGTAACGTCCAATGTTCTACGTATATTAGAGCCACCTACGCTACACAATAAGCGTACAAACTGGCTTCGACTTAACGACATTATTTGTGATACCGCTCAAAGCCCCAGGAGATATTTAAGAATCGGTCGAAAATCTAACTAAAATAATACAAAACGCTGCCTGGGCCGCTACACCGAAACTTAAAGAGAAGCATAGAAATTGTGCGATTAACCGTCTTTGGTATAGCGGCCATGCTATGGTGAGAAAGTAAAACATCCTACATCTGACGCTAAAGATGTTAGTAGAATTTAGAGTTTCGTGGCATAAGAATCAAAAATTTATTTGAATTTGAAATCGGTTATATACATGTTATTTTGTAGGGTATTCTTATGTTTCATATGTAAGTTATATTTACATATATAAAAAACAAAATTTGTTGCGAAATTAATTCTAATCTTAATAAATAAAGCTAACAGTATATTAGGATCACGTTTCTCCGAGCAAGCGAAAAGATATTCACAAAGATGTGTCTTATGGCAGGCTGAATTAAAAAGTGCATAAAATCTGTTGTCTAATTTTTATATTTAATTGATAAACTGTACTTACGTTTAACAAGGTTTGAAAAATATACTTAAGACCAAGTTACTATAGGCTTTCGGCCTAAAGTTGTGCTTTCATTTAAATTTGATATACGAGTATCATGTAAAATAACTTTAAAATGTTCATAAGTCAGATACAGCATAGATTATTCACGGATTGAGACGCTTTTTTGATGGTATGGTATTCTAAAATATGTTGGTTTGGGATTATCTTTGTGTTGTATAGTTAGCATAATGGCATGTTTCTTCTATACTGGAAACTAAATCCCAGTCTTAATCGCGTCAATTTTGTATATTCGAGTAATATTGTTCGTTTGCCGTCTTTGTTACACAACAAATAAAATACTTTAATATATGAGTGTTTCATTTTTTACAAGCAAAGCATTATATTTTATGATCATAAGTTATATTTGCCTAATAAAGCAATAATTTATTTACTTGCGTTAAATTGCTATGCATTGCTTTGAGGTGAAGTGCTTATATGTGTATTATGTTAATTTTTTTTTAAATATAATGTTTTGTGGGGTTTTTGACGTTAAATGCTATTGTTTTCCTTTGTTACCAATTCGAAACTTTATTTAATTTTTTATGTGGTTCTCTTCATTTTTATTAATGACAAAATTATATGTCAACTGAATAGATTTTGCTTAAAAACATACTTTTATTATGAGAAAAGAATCAATTGTTGCATTGTTCTATAAATCAGAATACTTAAATGTGGCCTTGTGTAGAGTAACGCCGCTCAGTTATTCCATTTTGTTACGTATATACACAATGGTTCTAAAAGAAATTTCAGAACACAGCATCTCAAACCAAGAGAAATAAATTGTTTAAAATTAATCATTTAGTTTACATTTGTTGAAACAATAGTAATAGAAATGGCATATAGTATAAGAAAAATAAAGTAATGCAAAATAATATATATTTTCGTTCTGTATATATAATTATATTTATCAATAAGCAGTGTGTTAAAAACATTTGGGCAATTGGATTGTTCTCATAAGAGTTTCTTAAAAATTTACCATACACAAATAGCTGATGATTTCTTTTTTCCGCACGTTAAAAATTTTGTTTGTAAAAAAAATTAAGTAGAATCGGGAAATCCACTGCAACAAAGTGGAGATAAAAACGGCGGCTCGATTATTTTTTATATGAGCATATTTTATGTATATTTATGTATATATAGGCGTTCACACAACCATTAAACCAGTTAAATTCGCACATATTTCTTAAAATTCCGCGAAATATATTATTCGGAAGAAATAATGTGCAATAATTTTTTATTTCTCATTGCTAAAACTTAAACTTAAATTGTGAGCAATAATGAGACCTTTTTCTTATGTAATTAATTCTTCACGATATAAAAGTAAAAATAAATTTTTAAAAGCTTTAAAAACTTATAAAAATACCAATTTTTGCATCCCTGAGGTGTGTGTGGTGAAGTATGAGAGTTGACTCGACGAATAAAGGAGCGAAGGGACACTAAAGAATTAGAATTAGGAGCAGAGGGAGGCGAAGATTCAAAAAATGGCCGGTCAAAAGAGAATTAAACCTTTTTCTCACAAACAACAACAGTTTCAATAATCTCAGAAAAACTTCAAAATAGGTCAAAAATGCAGCTAAACAAATTACGTTAACGGATTTATGCTTTTAATTAAACAGAGGTAGTGTTCCTTTCTTTAATAATGACGAAACCCATTTTTTATTTTTTCGAATTAATTTTGTTACTTAAACGCAACTGGAATATTTCGACTTGTCGATCTTGAGGGTTTATTGACAATGAGAAATTATCCACAAAATTGTTTGTTTTCAATTATTTTGAAAATTTGAGTGTATTGAGGAATTACGATAGTTATAGTTAAGGGGGGTAAACTGTATTTTTACCACTACATATATAAATTTTAAAACATTCTCACACTAGCAGAACTCGCACAAATACATTCATATCAAGTGTATATTCTATATGTTCTTCGCTGATACCCTGTATTCGAAGAATGTAAAGAACGAAAATAATAGAAACGAGGAGAGTTTACTGATTTGAATAAATCATTGTTCTCTCTTCTCACAGCGTACACTGCACGTTTCTATTCGGTAAGCAGTGTTTCTGTTCGGTGTTCAATAACTTCACAAACTATTCGGAAATTAACAGTTACACCGAATATTGCGATGAAGCGCAAATTACGATGTACTCGTATGTAGTTCGCAAATATTGTAGATGTATGTTTTTTGTAATCTGGTTAGTTATATTTTTTTAATATCAATTTATTAATCAAAATGGAAATTATTGAAGTAAATATTAATAAAAATTTAATATTTTAAAAACTTTAAAAAAAATATAAAAGAAAAATATTTTTAAATTACTTAAATCAATCGACTACAAGTTTGTGTGAAACAAACACTATCTGCACAAATTTTATGCGGGGAACTAATTTTCAATCAAAAAAGAGGAAGAAGTAAGGTTTGGGAAGTTTTTGCCAAAATAGTTGCTAGATATGGAGTAGTAGAAATGAAAAATTATGTCAGCTGCAGAAATTGGCAAAAACTTCTACGATATAACAATCAGTCAACTTTTAATTTAGTTAAACACAAATGCTATGTTTTAAAATCTGCATCTGAGATTGCCTAGCAATTTAACGCAAGTAAATAAATTATTGCTTTATTAGGCAAATAAAATTTATGATCATAAAATCTTATGCTTTGCTTGTAAATAATTAAACTATCTATATATTAGTATTTTTTATATTAGTAGTATTTTATTTGTTGTGTAACAAAGACGGCAAACGAACAATATTTCCCAAAGAGAGCATGGAACATACATATATATACAAAATTGACGCGATTGGAACATAGTTTTCAGTATAGAAGAAACATGCCATTATGCCAACTATGCAACACAAAGACAAAATTGACGCGATTAAGACTGGGACATAGTTTCCAGTATAGAAGAAACATGCCATTATGCTATCTATGCAACACAAAGACAATCCCAAACCAACATATTTTAGAATACCATACCATCAAAAAAGCGTCTCAATCTGTGAATAATCTATGCTATATCTGACTTATGAATTTCTTTTAAAAACATCATAGCAAAGAACAATAAGAATAGGTATTCAATTTGCGCCTTTTTTATTTACCGTTCCGACCATTTTGTGGTTTTGTGTAAAAATATTCCATATCCATGTAGTGAAAATTCTAGGCACTCTTCAAAATATACTACTAAATTTAATAGCACAAAATCAAGTGGTTAATTTACTAGTTCAAAACTTATCTATAAGTTAATCAGTTACTGCCTTCTGCGGCACGTTTTTGCCGTGTTTACAAAATTTTTCCTTTCTTGTCACTTTTTGTAATTCCTCATTTTAGAGATAAATCTTCAAGTTAACGCGTGTTTTAATATATCCGCAGTGTTCGCAAAGAAGAGTGGAAATGCGGCACCATGAATTAACAGGCAGAATTAATATCGAGTATATGAATTTAACATATATATATATATATATATATATATATATATATATATATATATATATATATATATATATATATATATATATATATATATATATATATATATATATATATATATATATATATATATATATATATATATATATATATATATATATATATATACATATATATATATATATATATATATATATATATATATATATATATATATCTATATATATATATATATATATATATATATATATATATATATATATATATATATATATATACATATATATATATATATGACTTTTACTAGTATTTTAACTAGTTGGTATCACTGCTGGGATGTTGTATAAAATAGTGAATATTCGGAGAAAAAAATCAGCAGAAATCAGGGCTACGTTGAAATTAAACTTTTAGGGACTCACTTCATTTGTATTTTTAAACGAACAGCTTGACTTCTAAAAAAAGGTGATTATAATTCCAAAAAAATTGTATTATTTAATTTGGAGTTGAAAACTCAAATATTAACAAGTTCATTTAATAAATTACAACTATTCTTAATGTAAAATCTGATCCAATTGCTTTCCATTTACACTTTTGTTCACTGTAAATGCACCATAGTCATAATAAGGTGTAGAATCATAATTCTTTATTATAATTATTATAATTCTTTTTTCATGGCACAGTTTTTGAGATATTGTAATTTTTGTATTTTTTCGACCTTTTTTCACGTGACAAATCATATCTCGAGCTAGAAATGTCCGATTTGGGATCTTGGTACCCAATGCAAGGTATTGAGATGACGAACAAACATGTATAATCGGATATTTGATTGGTAAAGCGGTTCAAAATATATCGATGAAAATAGAGCGCATTTTCAAAAAAATAATATTTTACAGTGATTCTGTGCCTCCGGAAAAGTACAAATAGTTAAAAAAAAGTCTGGTTTCTCTTCATGTACGTAAAGATGATACTTTAACGTAAGAACTAAGATTAACTAGAAGAAAATCGACCGAAAAATGACAAAGTTAGAAGCAATTGAGTGAATAAATCCAAATCCCATATTTTCCGAATATTTTATTTTTTTCGACAATTTATTGGGTTTAAACGCTTGCAACGCTTGATTTTTGCAAAAGAAACATTCGGGAAAAGGGTTTTCAAATAGGAAAATGCTTGGCCTTCCTTGTCTACGGCCTTCACAAAATTTTTAATGAGGCCAAGTTTAATGTGCAACGCTGGAAGGATTATATTTTCTTTTTTGACAAGAGGCAAGTGTTTAATATTGTCTTTGCCCACTGTGACATTCTCCCTTTCTGGCCAGTGTTTTCTTTTATAATGATGTTCACGAGCACGACTATCCCAGAGGCAAAGAAAGCAGCAATATTTTGTATATCCACCCTGCATTCCACACAACATGCCGACGACTTTGAGATCGGAACATAGTTTCCAGTTGTGATGCTCATATTGAATGTTTTTTATCAAACTGGCCATTGTAGCATATGATTCTTTAGTGTTGATGGCATGAGCGATGGGAATAGAAGGTTTTTCATTTCCAATATGCAGTAGGACTGCTTTCAAATTCTCCTTACTACCGTCAATGAACAAGCGCCACTCATTTGGATTATAAGACTCTGCGAGTTGCTCAAACAATGCAGGAATATCGTTGCAGTAGCATATGTCGTTTTCCTTCTTAAAATGTTGTGCGTAAGGTTCATCACGGGTTCTGTAAAATGTTCCTTTTACTCCCGGAGCCAAACAGTTCCGTTGTTTCAGGCGAGATGCAAGTAACTCCGATTTTTCCTTTGACAGCTCGAGATCTCTCGCCAAATCATTCAGTTCAGGCTGCGTAAAACGTTGTAATTGCGACTCCTGTTGAAATTCATTATCACTGCTTGTGTCTATCTCTTCTGATGATTCGAAAGGTTCAATAGTTGAATCGGGGCACTTAGGATGAGGAAATTCACTTGAATGTGGAACTGGAAGCGAAGCAGATGCTACTGTCGCATAAACCCATTTGGCACTCTTACCAAAACCAGTGGATTTGCTCAGGCAAAAGTAACAATCAACCGAATGGCAGAGTGGCTCTCTGCATATCATCGGTACACCGAATTTCATGTATCGTCTAATTTGGAATAAAAATACACTTTATTATTAATTCAATTGTATATATAAATTTAATCTTACTGTGATGAACCAGAAGCCCACGCGGCAAGAGTTATATGGCACGATAAACAAACATTATTTGGTGTCCAAAATATTGCAGATAATTATGTTGTAATGAATCGGTGAATCTACGTCTATTTTGTTGGAGGACAAAATTGCCACACACGTAACAGAAATTATTTGGATTGTTTACGCACTTAAATTCTCGTTTTCTTGTAGGCATATTGTCGAACACAATGAAATATAATTTCAATCAAATTTATACAAACAACCGACAAACAACCGCCACGTATGCGTGTGTTTATTTCTAGGTGAAAAAAATATATGTTACAAAAATTACAAATTAATATATTACTAACTCACCGCAGTCTTTTTCCTCACTGACTGAATTACCAAAACAATATTAACAAGCTAAGAACCAAATTTCTGATGTGTATAACTCATAAGGAATAACGGTTCCATTAAAAACAAACTTGATGAAACAAACAACACATAAATTGTCGAAAAAAATAAAATATTCGGAAAATATGGGATTTGGATTTATTCACTCAATTGCTTATAACTTTGTCATTTTTCGGTCGATTTTCTTCTAGTTGGTCTTAGTTCTTACGTGTATCATCTTTACGTACATCAAGATAAACCAGACGTTTTTTCAACGATTTGTACTTTTCCGCAGGCACAAAATCACTGTAAAATATAATTTTTTTGAAAATGTGCTCTATTTTCATCGATATATTTTGAACCGCTTTACCAATCAAATATCCGATTATACATGTTTGTTCGTCACCTCAATACCTTGTTGATTGGGTACCAGCAACGGCCGAATCGGACATTTCTAGCTGGAGATATGATTTGTCACGTGAAAAAAGGTCGAAAAAAATACAAAAATTACAATACCTTGAAAACTATTCCATGAAAAAAAATTTAACCTTGATTTTCGAATTCAGCAGATGAAAATACATAAGAAAAGTCCCCTCTCATCAAATGTACATTTTCGGTGTAAACTAGTGTAATTAATAAAAATTCATTTATATTAAAATGGGGTCCGACTGCCCCAGTAAGACCCCTCGCGTGTATATTGAACTATGGCCATGAACGAATGAGAGTGCACAGGGGACACCAAGCTTAGAAGAATTAGGAGCATAGTGAAATGAAAATTAAGAAATTGCCGGTCATAAGGGAATTAAACATTTTTACAGTATTCTCACAAACAACAACAGTTTCAATAATCTCGGAAAAATCTTCAAAATTGGTAAAAAATGCAGCTAAACGAATTGAGTTAACGGCTTTATGCTTTTAATTAAACAGAGGTAGTGTTTCTTTCTTTAATAATGACGAAAAAAAATTTTTATTTATCGAATTAATTTTTTTACTTAAACGCATCTGCACTATTTCGACTTTTGGATCTTGGGGGTTCATTGACAATGAGAAATTATCAAAAAAATTTTATGTTTTCAGTTATTATGAGAAGTTAAGTGAATTGAGGAATTACGATAGTTAGAGTTAAGGGGGGTGCACTGTATTTTTACCACTTCATACATCAATTTTAAAACCTCCTCACACTAGAAAAACTCGCACAAATATATTAATTTAAAGTGTCTATTCTATATGTTCTTTGGCAATAGTATGGGGGAATCTCATTTTTCACCAAAGTCCATTAGCACAAGTGGCCTCGGTGAATAAACTGCTTATACACCATTTTCACTCCTGTTACAAAAGAGTGTTACCGAAGTACATAATTTTGTAGTAGGTTGTAAATTCATAATACTATCAATATAGTGAATTATTAATGAAAAAATATATCATTAATTGAACTCAGTACTAATATTCAACTTATAATTTTTCTTTTCTAATCAATTAATACTACTTTTTGGTTGCGAAATAACTGTTTATTGTTGATTTATAACTGTGTTGAAGGTGTTCGTTTATATTTCGAAATATTAAATAAATGTTGCTGTTACACTTTTTGTTAAAAGTTGGACTGTTTAGTGTAGCTCCTGCAACACAATATATTTCTAGTGGTATCTGCTAACAGGATATGGGCCCAGCTCGGAAAAAAGGTTAAAAAATTTAAATTTGTATTAAAACATCGTTTTGAAAAGTTTTGTTTTCCCGATTTGTCACGTACATAATGAGTTCGGCCGGGCTATACTCCATCGAAAAACTCGATGATAAATATTATCCATCATGGTCCGTCCATATGAAGAGTGTGCTGATTCACTCAGAGCTGTGGAAAATAGTATGCGGTAAGCAAGTGAAAAACGAGCCAGTGACATCGGAGGAATCTGCTGCACTCGACGCAAAAGATGAGAAGGCGTTAGCGAGTATTATGTTGTGCATGGAGCCGTCACATCTAAACTACGTTAAACATTGCGACACATCAGCAAAGGCCTGGACAAAATTAAAGCAAATTTACCAGCCAACCGGACCTGCCAGCAAAGTAACACTTTTCAAAAAATTATTGTACTTGCGCTTGGGTGAAGGCGAGAGCATCGTGGAGCATATGAACGAGTTCTATGAGGTAACAGAAAAGCTAACCGAAATTGGAGTCGAGGTGCCAGAGGAGCTCCTTGTCATAATTTTGCTTTCGAGCCTGCCTACATCATACGACAATTTCGTCATAACCATAGAGGGTTAAGCTGCTTGAGGAAAATGAACGAAGGCTCGAAAGAGGCGAAAACTGCGAAGGGGGTCAAAATCATTAGGCGTTTAGCGCACGCACGCATGAACAAAGGGACTCCGGCAACAACAACAGCAGCCGCCACGGTAACAACAATAAACGTATAAAGGGGAAATGCTATAGCTGCGGTCGTCGAGGTCATTTCGCTGCTAAGTGCAGAGAGCCGAGAATAGGGCAGAAAAGCAATGCACAATCATCGTTTGCTATTCTCGCTGCTAGTTAGTCTCAGAATTTGGCTCGTGATACATGGTGTCTTGATAGTGGAGCGAGAGCCCATCTATGCTGCGATCGCTCGTTATTTTGCGTATACGAAGAGCGTACTGAAAAAATTGCGTTAGCCAGTGACAATTACATAGAATCTTGCGGTCAAGGTGAAGTTCGTCTTGAGAATAGTGAATTTTCGGACACACTCAAAAATGTGTTGTATGTACCTGCATTACAAAATAATTTCATTTCTGTAAGCAGAGCGACTTGTAACGGCCTTACTGTTTGTTTCAGAAAAAATCGAGCGGTAATAAAAAATGCAGAAGGTGTAGCTGTAATGAAAGCAAAAAAGAAGGTGGTTTTTTTACATTCAAGTACATTCCAACTAACTGTTATTACGTGAATAATGAAAACAATAACGCCCTCGAGTGGCATAATCGGTTCGGGCATTTAAATTTTGACAGCCTAAAAGAAATGTCGAGCAAAAGGCTAGTGAACGGACATGAGCTAAAAGTAATAGCGAATATCAAATGCATTACATGTGCGAAAGGTAAATTTTGTGTTAAACCGTTTCCGAATACGTCCGAAAATCGCGCTCGTGAACTATTCGAAATCGTGCATACGGATATTTGCGGAACAATCAATAAAAATTCGATCGGTGGATAGCGATATTCTGCAACATTTATCGATGATAAGTCGCGATATATATTTGTTTATATCATAAAAACTAAGGACGAAGTGTTTTCGGTATTTAAGGCATTCAAAGCAATGGCAGAAAAACTAACGAATTGCAAAATAAAAGCATTGCGCAGCGATAACGGGCGCGAGTATATAAGTAATCGTTTTAAAGAATTCCTACAGGAAAACGGAGTAGTGCGTCAGTTGACGGTGCCGTACACACCAGAACAAAACGGTGTGGCAGAACGGGCAAACAGTACCCTTGTGGAAATGGCGATATGCATGCTCGTCCACAGCGCATTAAGTGAGCATTTTTAGGCGGAAGCAGTAGCGACAGCAGCGTACCTGCGCAACAGAGCTGCAACAAAAACACTCACTAATATGACTCCTTATGAGGCGTAGACCGGTAGAAAGTCAAGCTTATCCCACTTAAAGATATTCGGTTCCTTAACTGTAGCGATTGACAAAACGAAACGAGGAAAAATTAGGCCGAAGGGTAAGGAAGTGACCATGTTGGGTTATTCCGATGAATCAACGGCGTATCGTTTGTACGATCCGGAGTCAAAAAGGGTGATTGTTAGCAGGGACGTCATATTCATGGAGGGCACGTATGCTCGTGCAGTGGCAGACGAAAACGATACAGTAACGTTTGATGCTGGAGATTTGGCGACTGAAATGGTCCCTTCTGTGGCTGATAACGCAAACATAACCAAAGCGGATGATAATATCATTGTGCAGCCTAGCAGTGAGCGTGCTGCTAGAGGTAGACCGAAACTGCTTCGTACCGGTAATCGTGGTCGTCCACGTAAGAAGCGACATGTTCTAAATGTAGACGACGCGCAAGTTCCACAAAACGAGGCGGAGGCCATGAGTTGCAAGGATTCTAAGCAGTGGCAAGAATCTTTGCAGAAGGAGCATAACGCGTTAATAAAAAATCAGACGTGGACGCTAGTTGACAAACCAGCGGGGGAAAAAGTCATCGGTTGTAGGTGGGTCTACAACATAAAGAGGTATTCTGATGGCAGCATTCAACGATATAAGTCACGTTTGGTTGCGAAAGGATGTAGTCAACAATACGGCGTTCATTTCACCGAAATATTTTCACCTGTGGTGAGATATGCAACAAATCTTATGCTACTTGCATTGGCGTGCGAACATAAGTTACATTTGCATCAAATGGACGTCTCGTCGGCGTTTTCATGAAGCAGCCTGAACATTTCGTTGACAAACAGTACCCACATCGCGTACTAAAACTGAACAAGGCTTTTTATGGTTTAAAGCAGAGCGGCCGCGAGTGGAACGGTAAGCTGGATGCAGTACTGAGGCGTATCGGTTTTAAACCGTGTGTTAGCGAACCGTGTGTGTACACGATGAATAAAGGAGGTAATTTTAATATAATCGCAGTATATGTTGATGACCTCATTTTAGCCAGCTCAAAACTAGACGACCTGATACAGTTTAAAGCAAAAATCGCAGATGCATTTGACGTGGTCGACGGAGGGCAGCTAAAATACTTCCTGGGTATGGAAATCAATCGCGAAGGCGTTACAGGCCCTATTACTCTTTGTCAACAGCAATATATTGCGAATTTGTTGAAGCAGTACGGCATGGAAGAGTACAGAAGCGTAGCAACGCCACTTGTCGCAGGCTTTCAAGTAAAATGCGATGACAACAGCTGCAAAAAAGTCAACATTACTGCGTACCAGTCACTCATCGGTGGGCTTATGTATTAAGCCAATTCGACGTGCCCTGACATACTACACTCAGTCAGTAAACTTGCTCAACGCAACACCGATCCTCATGTCGAGCATGAAGCTGGAGCGAAACATATTTTGCGCTACCTATAAGGGTCAGCTGACTTGAAACTGCATTATCAAAAGACAGGCAAACCAGTAGAGTGTTTTGTGGATGCGGATTGGGCGGCGATGCGAGTGATAAAAAATCTTACACTGGGTGTGCATTCGTTGCAGGCGGAAGCGTCGTGGGAGTTACGGAAACAAAGTATAGTAACACTCAGCAGCACTGAGGCCGAGTATGTCGCCCTCTAAACAGCAGCAAAAGAGGCGGTGTATATCAACAAGTTGCTGAACGAAATCGGGTTTCCTAAAACGAAAGCCATGGTTTTAAAAAGCGTGCACAACATCTGGTAAAAAATCAAATTTACCATGCCAGAAGTAAACATATTGATATAAAGTATCATCACATTAGAGATTTGTATAATAATAATGAAATTGACTTAAATTATACTTGTACTAATGAAATGGTTTCAGATATCCTAACGAAGAATTTACAGAAATAGAAACATTGTAAATTTACTAGAGAAATGGGGTTATATTAGCTTTTTCATATAGTTTTTCTTATAATTTGAAATATATTTTCGTTGAGAAGGAGAGTTAAAAGTAGTCCTGTCTAGTGTAGATCCTGCAACACAATATATTTCTAGTGAGCATAATATGCACATGCTCTTAATAATTATTGCATATTTGGTTTCACCTTCTAATAAACTTTGTATAGTGTTTAAGTATAGCTGCTGGTTCACTACCGTTTGGACCATAATCGAATAAAATACATCAAATACGATTACGTGCACTTTCTCATTTTCTTGTCTTTTCCTTATATCTGTGGTATCTGCTAGCACTTTTATATTTAATTTAAATTAATTATAAGAGAAGGATATGTGATTTTATCACAAATTGAATTTACGTAGCCAAAATGTATCTTGAGGCATAAAGTTCAATTTTATTATTGTTTTTTACTACTTCGGCAGTAAATAGGAAGTGTTCAGGACAAGTGATAAACAAAACTTGTTTTAGAATAAAAAAAAAAAATGGTTGGTGGTAAAGCTTCCCTATAGTGGTCATTTTACGGAGGAGGGGATGTTATTAATTGAATTATTATTTGAAACTTATATGTAGGTTATATTCATGTGAACGGGGCTTAAGTAAAAATGTATTGTATTTTTGTCTCGTTTGCACCTTCATGTAACTTAGTTTGTACTTTGACCTTTGGGACAGACGTTTTTGCCGCCAAGTAAAGTAAATCCGATTTGCTTAAACGGGTTAGCTTTATTAGGTAGTCAATCGAGCAAGTCGCCAGAGGTCAAAAAAGGAGTAAGTTAATTTGTCTTTATATTTTATATTTTCTATATATTTATATATATATATATATATATATATATATATATATATATATATATATATACATATATATATATATATATATATATATATATATATATATATATATATATATGTATATATATATATATATATATATATATGTATATATATAGATGTAAGCCGATAAAGGCAATTATATTTAAACGATAGCTTTATATTACAAAAATGAAAAATTAATAGATTATAAAAATGAAAAATTAAAAGATTATAAAAAGATATCAAACATTAATTTCTTCCGTTAACGACCGGCGACAACTTCGTATGCGACTGACTCTCTCTCTCATCTTACATTCGGTCATTCGACTCCTCATCTTCCGTCCCGGACAGATCTTGCTCTTCCTGCTTCCATGGCTTCATCAAGTAGCAGCTGGTTGACGTGTTGTTTGGTCCTTCAAACTGCGCCGCTTTTTTGACGTCATATCGTCCGTTACGTTTGCACTTGATTACCTCGTATGGTCCCATGTATTCGCTGATGAGTTTTTTCCCGGAAACAAATTGAGTCTTCTTTATAGCAACATTTTGAGTCCTCTTTATAGCCCCTATTTTGTATGTCATCTCTTTCTTTCGCATCTTGTCATAGTGCAGTTTGTACTCAGCTTGAGCCTTAGCGATTTCTTCCTTAGCTTTGATTCTGATCTCGTCGCGTTCGTTTGCAAAAATCGCCGCTGTTTCTGCTTCAATCATCTCGTTCATATTAACGTCTACTGTTGTTCTCATCGTCGTTCCAAACATTAGTTCGAAGGCGTATATTTTGTTGATTTGCTGACTGTGTTGTTAATTACGTTTTCCACTTTATGGACATCTTTGTACCAAGACTCTGGCCGACCAGCTGACAATTTCGAGGTTACATTAATTATAACTCTATTAAGCCGTTCAACTTGGCCGTTTCCTCTTGCCTTGCCCGTTGTGATAAAAACGTGCTCAATTGATTCGGCTTTAAACCACTCTTTGAATGCCGTAGACGTAAATGCTGGCCCTCTGTCGCGGATTATTCGAAGTGGTGTTCCAAAAACATTAGTCCAATCCGATAGTTTTTTGATTGCTTCTTCTGCCGACGTGGTTTTTGTAGGGTAAAGCCAAGTAAATTTCGCGAAACCGTCAATTGCTGCTGATACGAGTATATATTTATACATCTTCGTTGTCGAGTCCATTGGCCCCAAATGATCGATATGTACAGTAAATAGTGAAGCGTCGCCTTTTTAAATAACTTTCAGATGACCCTCTTGTTTACCCAGCTTTTTATTAAACAGTATACATTTTACGCAATTTTGAATTACCGTTTCCACTTTTTTTCGCAGGTGTGGTATGTAGTACTTCTGTTCCAAAGCGTTGATGTGAAATCGTTTAAAACAATAATTGCTTTCTTCTTATTTCATACCTTGTCTCTACCAATACAATTACATTGTACTTTAAATGAATTTCTCATAATTTTCAAAATAAATATTGAACAAAACAAAAAAAAACGTTATATTTTTGGATAAAAAAAGTTGAAAAAAATAAGAAATAGAACATTTTTATGATTTTGCGCTATGAACAACTGAAAATGGTAATTTATCAATATTTTCACGAAAAATTTGCACTTTCACAAGGCCAAAACTGCCTGAAGGAGCGTTCCAATGCTTTTACGATGTACTAGAGAGTTCTTAACTATTGTCATGGCTACAATTTTTGTCTGAGTATTGGATCGAAAATCTCAATGGTTTGGCTGTTATAGGCCAAAATATCCAAAAAAAACGTGAAAAAGTGGTGAATTTTCTACATTTTCGACTTTTCGACCATGAAAACGAAGTTTTTTCTAAGTAATATGTTCAGAGAAATTGTAGCCCGAGACAATAGCTACAACTTTACTTACTTAAAATAAGTCAAAATTTCAAATACTTTACGAAAATCTGGAAGCTCGATTTTCACCGTAGACGTATGGTCAAGTGGACTTTTTTGCTCAGTACAATCCCAAGAATCAGAAACGCCAAGCGCCCATTAAGATGTTCAAATCGCCCACCCTAATATATATATATATATATATATATATATATATATATATATATATATATATATATATATATATATATATATATATATATATATATATATATATATATATATATATATATATATATATATATATATATATATATATATATACGAGTATATATATAATCACATACATGTAATCTTTTATAATTTCCGTTCCCACAAATTACCAGACGCAAACATCAGCGCATTCCTTTAATTGCGATTTTCAATTTAATAATAATTTTTAATAAACAAACTTCTACTGTTACAGCATGAAGCAACAACAAGTAAATGTGCCTATTGTGCACATTTGTTCTTTCTCGCCACCAACTCTTATCGTAAATTTTTAAGTTCAAGTTGAATTAAGAGATTTAATAAAGTCAGTTTCTAATAAAGACTGAAAGACAACGGAACTAGTTGTTTTAATTATTAATGGCGCAGTCGGTAAACGAAATAGAGAAATGATCGGTTAGAAAAGGAAAAACTATCAGTGAAATAAAATAAAAAGTCTAAGGAGCGGTATTTATAAGTAATTAAGTGTAAAAAAAAATATATATATATAAAATAAAAACAATTTTGAATTAACTTTTAAACAAATGCCAGAAATATGCAATATATTCTTACTTGAAATAATTCGTACGCAAAATAAAGAAAACTGAAATACAAGACAATACACAAATAAACACGAACTTTAAAACGAAAAAGAAAAAAGAGAGATAATAATAAAGCGACAGAAAACGTCTTTTACCTAAAATAATAAAAATAGGTCAACAAGAAAGAAAAGAGATCTACAACATAGAAATCCTAATTAAGAGGCCAAAATTTCCCAAATCATCATCCAAACCAAAAGAAGGAAGGAAGCATCAACGTTAATCATCTTTTAAAATTCAGAAATTTATGCAAAGAAGCAGAATTTTTTTTAAAAAGTAAAGTAATATTTTTTTAGATAGTATTTAAGTTAATTATTAAAAGAAATAGTTTGAAATAATAATTTAAAAAAAAAATGGATCAATTTGAGGAAGCTAGGAAGTGTATTTGTTCGATACAACAATTTAATGGAAATACGTCAGACCTACCAAACTTCATTAAGCGAATAGAATCATTAGCCTCCATTATGGAACCCCTGACAGTAGAGCTGAAAATAATTTTATTGGGTTACATAGAAGACCGATTAGTAGGTAGGGCTAGAGACTCTCTCTCCAGGAATGGCCAAGTCCAAACCTGGATGGAGTTACGAGCAGTGCTAATTAGGGTACATGGTGATCATACACCGAAAGAGAGAATTTTAGATGAAATAACTCTGTGTCGATGCACAGATGGAATAAACAAATTTTATTGTAAATTAAATGAACTTCTAGTTAGACTTAACAAATCCTACTTGCTTGATGACAGCTTAACAACACTTCAAGCTACAAGGAATAAAAATCTGGTTTTAGAGACATTTAAACGAAACTTACCTGAGCCAGTAAAAGGAATAATCATTAGTAGAAATCCAGCTACCA
This sequence comes from Clusia tigrina, assembly GCA_920105625.2. Lineage (NCBI taxonomy): Eukaryota > Metazoa > Arthropoda > Insecta > Diptera > Clusiidae > Clusia > Clusia tigrina. The sequence goes on along the minus strand of OV050031.1, from coordinate 49,022,648 downwards.
TGGCAGAAGCTTATACAATAATAGAAGAAAATGGTTATTTAAAATTTTCCAGACTCTCATTCAATAACGCAAATCGCCATAATAAGAAACAATTTCAAAGCAGTAATACTGATGGCTATAGAAGAAATGATTCGGGAATAAGAAATTTTCGTTTTCCACAACGAAGTGGAAACTTTCGTCAAATGGATAGTTTTCAGCCAAAAAAATCAGAATCTAGGTAATAATTATAGAAATAATGCAGGGCAAGAATCTTCGCAATCACGTAGAGGAAATTTTTCCGGACAATCGCGAATGTTAAATATACCACAATACGCTCGAAATGAACCAGATCAAGCAGTGGAACCAATGGACATTTCGAACACTTTTCAAAATTTTCGGACAAGGGGCCTTCCAGATACATGCCCTATATAGATATCGATAACCCGATTAGGAAACTTTGATTTATAATAGACACTGGGGCAGAATTTAGCATTATTAATCCTGGAGTAAGTAATGAAAAATGGAAATCGCCCATAAATATAACACTTAAAGCATGTAAAAATGACATTATAATTAGGAAAAAATGTACAATACCACTTTTTAAAGAGTTTGGACTCGTAAACTTTTACGTAGAATTTTTAGAATACAATTTCGCTGATAGATTTGATGGACTCATAGGCAATAACATTTTAGTGAGCCTTGACGCCAATATTTCCTACAAAGACCTAGTAATTTCGACAGAAAACAGCATAATTAAATTAATCTTTAACAGAGAGGAGGAAGAATATTACAGTCGTTCTGTTAATGAATCCGGTATTTTGACAAGATTTGAAGAAACAAATATTTTTCATAACACTATACAGTCAAAAGATTCGATGCAATACATGAATGTAAACCACCTTAACGAAAGGGAAGTGAAAAGCTTGAGAGGTTTACTTTTTAAATACACACATACATTTTATAAAGAAAATGACGATTTGACTTTCACCAATGAAGTTAAACATAAAATCAAAACTACGAACGACATTCCAATTTATACTAAATTATACAGATATCCCCAGATACATAGGGAAGAAGTTGACAGACAAATAGCAGAAATGTTGAAGCAAGACCTTCTCGAAGCCCGTATAATGCACCTATATGGGTAGTACCCAAAAAGAAAGACAACTCATAGTGGCGTTCAGAAGTGGCGTATAGTCGTTGACTATAGGAAGCTCAATTCTTTAACTATCGATGATAAATTCCCCATGCCAAACATGGAGCACATGTTCGACAAATTAGGACGATGAAATTACTTCACCACGATTGATCTGGCCAAGGGTTTTCATCAAATAGAAGTGGATCCTCTGGATATACCTAAGACAGCATTCTCTACTTCGACAGGGCATTATGAATTCTTGAGGATGCCCTTTGGGTTAAAAAACTCTCCCGCTACTTTTCAGAGAATGATGAACAACGTCCTTGCTGATTACATAAATAAAATTTGCGTCGTTTATCTTGATGACGTTTTGGTATTTTCGACATCTATTGAAGAACCCTTAAATTCGCTAAGGCTGATTCTTCAACGCTTAAGTGAAGTTAATCTCAAGATACACCTCGACAAATGTTAATTTTTACAGAGACAAACTGAATTTTTGGGACATTTGGTTACTGATAATGGTATTAAACCAAATCCTCAGAAAGTAGAGGCAATCCAAAAAATAGAGCAATCAAAAACAGAAAAAGATATTAAATCGTTTTTGGGAATTACTAGTTATTACCAGAAATTCATTAGAGACTACTCGAAAGTAGCCTATCATATGACGAAATATTTGAAGAAAGGTGTAAAAGTAAATACTTCTGACAAAGATTACATTAATGCATTTAAGAAACTCAAACAACTCCTGATAAATGAGCCAATTCTGACTATTCAAAGAGATTCACCCTTGTCACAGATGCATCAAACTTTGCGATTGGCGCTGTTTTAATGCAAACCGAAAAAGTCGTTTCATATTCTAGTAGAACATTGAATGAACATGAACGTAGGTGTTCTACAATAGAAAAAGAACTACTCGCTATAGTAGCAGCAACTAAGTACTTTAGACAGTATTTATGGGGTAGAAAATTCACTATTAAAACGGATCATAAACCTTTGGTTTGGCTGGATTCATTGAAAGAGCCAAACCTTAAACTGCAACGATGGAAAATTAAATTAAATGAATTTGATTATGATATCGTGCATGTTAAGGGAAAAACAAATGTGGCGGATGGTTTGTCAAGATTACCAAATTTGGAAATAAATAATGGTGAATTGGTTTCAGGGGAAGAAGATCAAAACGACAAAAGTTCAAATTGTGCGACCATACATAGCGGTGAAGAGGACAGCTCTTGCCATATTTATATTACGGAAAACCCGATTAATGTTTACAAAAACCAACTATATTTCCAAAAGGGATCTACAGAAAAATTCGTTATGCAAATTAAGAATAGAAAAGTAAAAAATTTTATTACACTCACTGATAATAGTGACGATACTGAGGAAAGTACTGAAAGATAAAGGCGTCATGTGTATTTTTTGCGAAGACGATCGACTTTTTGTACAACTTCAGGATGTTTATGTACAATTTTTTTCCAGTAACAGAAATTTAAGAGTGCTAAGATCCACGAAAATATTTATTGAAATACAGATAGAGACGAAGCCTTAAAAATAAAAAAGACGAACACTTGAGGAACAATCATCGTGGCATTAATGAAGTATTTGGAAAGCCGACATTTAAATATTACTTCCCTGGATTGTTGAACTTAATAACGAAATTTATAAATAATTGCGAAGTTTGTTAATTAGCTAAATTCGATAGAAGACCTGCAAAAGTTCCCTTTCAGGTGATTGAATCACCAGGCTGTTTTAACGATATTGTCCACATGGATATTTGGTTCCCATTTCGAAACGTAATGTTTTTAACAACTATAGATAAATTTTCAAAATACGCAACAGTACATAAACTAACCGATAGAACGTGGCTTTCTATACTAACTGCACTCAAAGAAAGAATACGATTTTTAGGGAAAATGAGAAAACTTGTTTATGACAATGATGCATGATGCATGCTTCACGAATCTGTTAAATTGTTTTTAACCGAAAATAGCATTGAAACTCATGTAACGACCGCTCACCACAAGACGGGAACCAGGACGTCGAACGTCTACATGGCACACTAAATGAACACATTCGAATTATTACAGCTGATACAACGGTGACAGATGAACATACTGAAGACAAAATACATAGGATAATTACAATTTACAACAACAGTATTCATTCAACGACTAAACTACGACCCATTGATTTTATTGAGAAAAATTTCGGCAAGGAAAAGATCCAAGAGCTTGCAGAACAATTTAGGAGAGAAAAAACTTAAAATTAATCGAAACAAATATTTTGACTTGACCGATACAATTGTACGGAACAGAAACATACAGAAAAATAGTCCTAAATATAGACAACTCTTAGAGTTCAAGAAAGACGGTAATTATGTAATAGACACTAGTAATAAGAGAAATAAGAAATACTACAGAACTCAAATGAAACGCAGGTTCAAACAGCAGATTTAATGTTTTTGCAGAATGGACTTCTTCACTATTATCATACTGATTCTGGTGGCAAGATCAATGGCAAACAAAACTGAAACTTATCAGATAAATCCAGATAATGGATTTGTGATTTATAAAATGGAAACCCGAAGCAGTGGTAGACAAATACTTTAATGTGTTGCATATTGTGGATTTGGAAGTTTTCGAAATTTGCTTAGAAAAGATAGAAGAAAATTTGGTAAAACTTAACCTCGTTGACGAACACGATATCGACTTGATTCAACGAGAAATTAAACTGGCAAGAACAGCTCTGTCAACACTAATTCCACACTCCTATAGAAACAACAGAGCAAAAAGAGGACTGATTCACATTGGTGGATCGTTTTTAAAAATGTTATGGGGAACAATGGACGATGATGACGCAAAGGAAATTTATAATCATCTGACAACATTAGACTACAACGCAAAACAGATAACTGACCAAATGAACAAACAAATGGAAATCAATAATGAACTAATTAAGAATCTTGATACTGTGGTGAAAAGTGTTAACAAGCAGCAAAATAAATTGAATGAGTTTTTGTCAAATATTACAGCTAGAACAAACAAAGCCCTAAATGTTGTGGAAAAGTTTAGGCTTGTTTTGCAAACATATGCCGATCTTAATATTCTGAACAAACAGATAGAAAAAATATCAGACGTTGTTGTGATGAGCAAACAGAACATATTACCGCATGACATACTGACTGAAGAAGAAAAGATTAGATACAATATAACGGTGGAAACTTTACCTTACCTTAAAACAAGCATAATGTTTTTTGAAAATAAATTAGTTTTCGTGCTTCAAATTCCGAAATTTACAACAGAAACATACTTTAAGGCCTTCATTATACCGTTTCCAAATGATCGCTGTGAGGAATTGGACTTGTCAATAGAAGAAGTATTGGTGCAAGGTAATATGGTATACAAAAACAGAGAAAAATTAATGGTAAAGAAAAACCTTCTGATCCATGATAACAATTGTGTAAGAGATTCTTTCAAGCAGAATAATTATTGTAAACTTAGATAAATAAAGAACCAATAATTAAAGAAATTAAGGCAGGCCTTGTTATAACAAAGTTAATTGAATTTACCAAAATAGATCACAATTGTAATGATCAGTCATATTTTGTTAAAGGAAATAGTATTATTAAGTTAGATAACTGTACGATTAAAATAAAAGAGCTTGTGTTTGAAAATTTGTTTCATAGATCTAGTCATGGAGTACTTATACCTTTGAACTATGTAAATTTTACAAATAACATTAATAACTTTACTTTGGAAGGACTTCATCTCCAAAGTATTAAGAATAGTGAAATCATTAAGTACATTGAATTTAAAAATAACGTAGCACAGGGTACTACTATAGGTTTGGTTGTTATACTTTTAATAATAATTGTAATTATAACCATACAAATTAAGTGTTGTAAAGTGAGAAAGAACAAAATAGAACTAAAACTGAAAGACTACCCTGATCCATTTGCCCGGAGCGCAAACACTAAGGGTGGGGAAATCACATACATGTAATCTTTTATAATTTCCGTTCCCACAAATTACCAGACGCAAACGTCAGCGCATTCCTTTAATTGCGATTTTAAATTTAATAATAATTTTTAATAAACAAACTTCTACTGTTACAGCATGCAGCAACAACAAGTAAATGTGCCTATTGTGCACATTTGTTCTTTCTCGCCACCAACTCTTATCGTAAATTTTTAAGTTCAAGTTGATTTAAGAGATTTAATAAAGTCAGTTTCTAATAAAGACTGAAAGACAACGAAACTAGTTGTTTTAATTATTAATGGCGCAGTCGGTAAACGAAATAGAGAAATGATCGGTTAGAAAAGGAAAAACTATCAGTGCAATAAAATAAAAAGTCTAAGGTGCGGTATTTATAAGTAATTAAGTGTAAAAAAAATATATATATATATATATATATATATATATATATAAAATAAAAACAATTTTGAATTAACTTTTAAACAAATGCCAGAAATATGCAATATATTCTTACTTGAAATAATTCGTACGCAAAATAAAGAAAACTGAAATACAAGACAATACACAAATAAACAAGAACTTTAAAACGAAAAAGAAAAAAGAGAGATAATAATAAAGCGAAAGAAAACGTCTTTTACCTAAAATAATAAAAATAGGTCAACAAGAAAGAAAAGAGATCTACAACATAGAAATCCTAACTAAGAGGCCAACATTTCCCAAGTCCACAAAAGGTCATGGGCGTCGCCAAAAGGGCAAACACAACAAACTCAGGTGCTCCTCTTGAGAATAACAGATTTGCACTTCTTAGTGTAGAGAATTCTACTACTACATCGAAAGGTGAACCTGTAGTCAGTAACGCCAGACTGCCACCAATTTACCTGCGCGAGCGTAGTTCTAATCAATTAGTATTGAACATCGCAAATATTATAGGCACAAATAATTTTCACATTGTGCCTCTTAGAAAAGGTAGTATTGAGGAGACAAAGATACAGGCATATAGTGAAAAGCACTATCGTGATATTATAAATTTTTTAACGGGGAACAAGAAAAATTATTATTCCTATCAGCTAAAGAGCTCAAAAGGCCTTGTTATTGTTTTAAAAGGAATCGAAGCCACAGTAGATTCTGGCGATATTAAAGAGGCTCTTGAAGCGCAAGGGTTCCCCGTTAAGGTTGTGATAAATATTGTGAATAGAAATAAGGTTCCACAACCTATATTTAAAGTTGAACTGCTCCCCAACTCAACCCAGCTTAAAAAGAACGAGACGCACCCAATATATAACCTAAGATATCTTTTACACCGCAGAATTACGGTTGAAGAACCGCACAAACATAACGGCCCAATACAATGTATGAATTGTCAAGAATTCGGCCACTCTAAATCGTACTGCACTCTGCGCAGTGTTTGTGTAGTTTGCGGTGATCTCCTCCCTACAAGTACTTGCACCTTAGCTGAAACTGACACATCCGCAAAGAAATGTAGTAACTGTGGTGGTAGCCACACGGCAAATTACAGAGGTTGCCCTGTATATAAAGATCTAAAATCAAAACTGTCGCAGAGTATACAATTAAAACGTAACTTATCCCCAAATCCTATTTATATCCAGCCTGCCACCTCAAATCCTCAGATAGGTGACCCTATTATGCAAAAACCTAATTCTGATCAAGCAACCTACGCAAGTGTTCTGCAGGGTAACGTACGGCAAGTTAACAATAACAATGCATCTAATAGTGGAGTAGAAGCCATGATCCTAAATCTTACTCAGTGTATGACTCAATTCATGTCTACAGTGCAAAATATGCTACAAGATTTAATTAAAGCTCAAAATCAGATGATCCAAACTCTTGTAAATAAAAAATGAGTTTGTTAAAAATATGTTTATGGAACGCAAACGGTGTTAACCAGCATAAACTAGCCCTTAATAAGTTTCTACATGACCACGAAATTGATGTTATGCTTTTGTCTGAAACACATCTCACAAACAAATACAACTTTCATCTCCCAGGCTTCAAATTTTATAACACAAATCATCCTGATGGTAAAGCACATGGCGGTACGGCTATTCTAATCAGAAATCGGCTTAAGCATCATCTTATGCAATCGCATTCGATGCAATGGATGCAAGCTACATCAGTATCTATTAAAAATCGTGGCAAAGACCTGATGCTTTCAGCTATATACTGCCCACCCCGTTTTACTGTAACAGAAACTCAATTTAAAGAACTTTTTGATTCCCTTGGTGATAGATTTCTAGCTGGCGGTGATTATAATGCGAAACATAAACACTGGGGCTCTCGCCTAATTAATCCAAAAGGCCGACAATTGTACAATGCAATAACTAACAGACATAGTAAATACGATTTTGTCTCACCAGGACAGCCCACTTATTGGCCAACAGACCCAAAGAAAATTCCTGATCTTATTGATTTTGCTATTTCTAAAAATATAGATAGGTCTTTAGTATCAGCGGAAACCTGTGTCGATCTGTCCTCTGATCACTCGCCTGTAATAATCAACCTTTATGAACAACCAGAATATACAAGCCCACAGTTTCGCCTAGGGACCAACCAAACCGATTGGTTAAAATACAAAAAGTATATTAGTAGTCATATCTCTACAAGAGTTGAGGTAAAACATGCAGATGATATAGATAATAATATTGATATTGTCAACTCCATGCTAGCGACTGCAGCCGTAGTGGCAACGCCAAAAAATAGAAAGCGCAAGTATGCCTGTACAAATAGCCAAATTGAAAAACTTGTAGCACAGAAACGACGGCTGCGCCGAGAATGGCAGAAACATCGCTCACCCATCTCTAAATACAATCTTAAAGCAGCCGAAAGGGCGCTTAAAGATGCTCTTACAAAGGAGGAAGATAAAAACCTAAAAGAGTACCTGAAGAAGGTAACCCCAAATTCTACCGAAAGGTATTCCCTTTGGAAGGCATCTAAAAACTTTAAGCCTCCAATGGAAGGTGTAAAACCTATAAGAAACCCGAACGGCGCGTGGGCTCAAAGCGATCAAGAAAAAGCACTCTGCTTTGCACAACATCTATGCAACGTGTTCCAGCCGAATATGGCTACAAACTCCTTTGCACTGCCTGCCTTACCTTGCAGTACTGAGATTGCTCAGCCTATTAAAATTTCCCTTCCAGAAATAACCAAACAAATTAAACAACTGAATCCAAAAAAATCACCTGGATTCGATAATATTACCCCGAAAATGCTAAAACAGTTACCAGATTCTGCATCAGCATTTCTCTGTAAGCTTTTTAACACAATCTTGGGCATCGGTTACTATCCGAATGCATGGAAGAAGTCTCAGATATGTATAATAGCTAAACCTGGAAAAGACGCAACGCTACCGTCATCATATAGACCTATCAGCCTGTTGCCTTGCCTTTCCAAATTGTTTGAGAAACTACTATTAAATAAACTATCTGCTTTTCTTCATGAACATAGCGTAATACCGCAACACCAATTCGGTTTTCGCGAAAAGCACAGCACTATTGAGCAAGTCAATCGAATTTCAAATGAAATAAGAAAAGCATTTGAACTCGGGGAGTTTTGCTCTGCAATATTCCTTGACGTGGCTCAAGCATTTGATAAGGTATGGCATCAAGGACTGATGTTCAAAATCAAAAAGTTTCTCCCAAAAAGCTATCATAAAATTCTTGAGTCTTATTTATCCAATAGACGTTTCAGGGTAAAAGTAAACGAATTCATTTCCGAAGATTTTCCAATTTTAGCCGGTGTGCCCCATGGTAGCGTTCTAGGCCCTACATTATATGTAATATTCACATCTGATACTCCTATAAGTGAAAGCACGCTAATTTCAACATTTGCGGATGATACCGCCATACTCAGTTGCAATAAATGTCCGATAAAGGCGTCGAGAGCTCTACAAGAGCACTTAGTTAGGGTAGAAGAATGGTTAGGAATGTGGCGTATAAAAGTCAATGAGCAAAAAAGCAAAAACGTAACATTCTCTTTGAGGCCTGGTACGTGTCCAGCCATTCGGCTCAATAATATTGAGATTCCACAAGCTAATGAAGTCACCTATCTCGGCATTCATTTAGACAGGCGCTTAACTTGGCGTACGCACATTTCAACTAAAATTTTAAATATGAAGTTGAAGGTCGCCAAGCTGCATTGGCTAAGAAACCACAAATCTACCTTCAGCCTAGAATACAAAAGCCTCCTATACAATGCAGTTATTAAGCCGATATGGTTGTACGGGATTCAACTGTGGGGTAATGCATCCGCTTCTAACATTGCCATAATTCAAAGGTTTCAGTCGAAGATACTTAGGTTAATAACAGGTGCTCCATGGTAGATGCGTAACGAAAATATTCACAAAGACCTGAAAATACCAACAGTTATCACAGAAATAAATGCTAGAAAGCAGATATACATAGCAAAACTGAAAAATCACCCGAATCCACTAGCTAAATCCCTCGCAAAACCGATAAGCCGATCCCGCCTGCAGAGAAGAGACCTTCCGGCCTTTTGAAGAGCGAAGCAGAACCGAAATTTTGATGGCCAAATACAATTTGGGTTAAAATTATTTTTTAGTGACTAGTTTTAAGATTTGATATACTTATTGTTAGGCTTAATTTAAGCAAATTCAATAAATAAAATCATCCAAACCAAAAGAAGGAAGGAAGCATCAACGTTAATCATCTTTTAAAATTCAGAAATTTAAGCAAAGAAGCAGAATTTTTTTTAAAAAGTAAAGTAATATTTTTTTAGATAGTATTTAAGTTAATTATTAAAAGAAATAGTTTGAAATAATAATTTTAAAAAAAAATGGATCAATTTGAGGAAGCTGGGAAGTGTATTTGTTCGATACAACAATTTAATGGAAATACGTCAGACCTACCAAACTTCATTAAGCGAATAGAATCATTAGCCTCCATTATGGAACCCCTGACAGTAGAGCTGAAAATAATTTTATTGGACTCTCTCTCCAGGAATGGCCAAGTCCAAACCTGGATGGAGTTACGAGCAGTGCTAATTAGGGAACATGGTGATCAGACACCGAAAGAGAGAATTTTAGATGAAATAACTCTGTGTCGATGCACAGATGGAATAAACAAATTTTATTGTAAATTAAATGAACTTCTAGTTAGACTTAACAAATCCTACTTGCTTGATGACAGCTTAACAACACTTCAAGCTACAAGGAATAAAAATCTGGTTTTAGAGACATTTAATTGAAACTTACCTGAGCCAGTAAAAGGATGAATCATTAGTAGAAATCCAGCTACCACGGCAGAAGCTTATACAATAATAGAAGAAAATGGTTGTTTAAATTTTTCCAGACTATCATTCAATAACGCAAATCGCCATAATAAGAAACAATTTCAAAGCAATAATACTGATGGCTATAGAAGAAATGATTCGGGAATAAGAAATTTTCGTTCTCCACAACGAAGTGGAAACTTTCGTCAAATGGATAGTTTTCAGCCAAATAATCAGAATCTAGGTAATAATTATAGAAATAATGCAGGGCAAGGATCTTCGCAATCACGTAGAGGAAATTTTTCCGGACAATCGCGAATGTTAAATATACCACAATACGCTCGAAATGAACCAGATCAAGCAATGGAACCAATGGACATTTCGAACACTTTTCAAAATTTTCCGACAAGGGGCCTTCCAGATATATGCCCTATATAGATATCGATAACCCGATTAGGAAACTTTGATTTATAATAGACACTGGGGCAGAATTTAGCATTATTAATCCTGGAGTATGTAATGAAAAATGGAAATCGCCCATAAATATCACACTTAATGCATGTAAAAATGACATTATAATTAGGAAAAAATGTACAATACCACTTTTTAAAGAGTTTGGACTCGAAAACTTTTACGTAGAATTTTTAGAATACAATTTCGCTGATAGATTTGATGGACTCATAGGCAATAACATTTTAGTGAGCCTTGACGCCAATATTTCCTACAAAGACCTAGTAATTTCGACAGAAAACAGCATAATTAAATTATTCTTTAACAGAGAGGAGGAAGAATATTACAGTCGTTCTGTTAATGAATCTGGTATTTTGACAAGTGAAGAAGCAAATATTTTTCATAACACTATACAGTCAAAAGATTCGATGCAATACATGAATGTAAACCACCTTAACGAAAGGGAAGTGAAAAGCTTGAGAGGTTTACTTTTTAAATACACACATACATTTTATAAAGAAAATGACGATTTGACTTGCACCAAAGAAGTTAAACATAAAATCAAAACTACGAACGACATTCCAATTTATACTAAATTATACAGATATCCCCAGATACATAGGGAAGAAGTTGACAGACAAATAGCAGAAATGTTGAAGCAAGGTATTATAATACCTTCTCGAAGCCCGTATAATGCACCTATATGGGTAGTACCAAAAAAGAAAGACAACTCATAGTGGCGTTCAGAAGTGGCGTATAGTCGTTGACTATAGGAAGCTCAATGCTTTAACAATCGATGATAAATTCCCCATGCCAAACATGGAGGACATGTTCGACAAATTAGGACGATGTAATTACTTCACCACGATTGATCTGGCCAAGGGTTTTCATCAAATAGAAGTGGATCCTCTGGATATACCTAAGACAGCATTCTCTACTTCGACAGGGCATTATGAATTCTTGAGGATGCCCTTTGGGTTAAAAAACTCTCCCGCTACTTTTCAGAGAATGATGAACAACGTCCTTGCTGATTACATAAATAAAATTTGCGTCGTTTATCTTGATGACGTTTTGGTATTTTCGACATCTATTGAAGAACACTTAAATTCGCTAAGGCTGATTCTTCGACGCTTAAGTGAAGTTAATCTCAAGATACAACTCGACAAATGTTAGTTTTTACAGAGACAAACTGAATTTTTGGGTTACTGATAATGGTATTAAACCAAATCCTCAGAAAGTAGAGGCAATCCAAAGAATAGAGCAATCAAAAACAGAAAAAGATATTAAATCGTTTTTGGGAATTACTAGTTATTACCAGAAATTCATTAGAGACTACTCGAAAGTAGCCTATCATATGACGAAATATTTGAAGAAAGGTGTAAAAGTAAATACTTCTGACAAAGATTACATTAATGCATTTAAGAAACTCAAACAACTCCTGATGAATGACCCAATTCTGACTATTCAAAGAGATTCACCCTTGTCACAGATGCATCAAACTTTGCGATTGGCGCTGTTTTAATGCAAACCGAAAAAGTCGTTTCATATTATAGTAGAACATTGAATGAACATGAACGTAGGTGTTCTACAATAGAAAAAGAACTACTCGCTATAGTAGCAGCAACTAAGTACTTTAGACAGTATTTATGGGGTAGAAAATTCACTATTAAAACGGATCATAAACCTTTGGTTTGGCTGGATTCATTGAAAGAGCCAAACCTTAAACTGCAACGATGGAAAATTAAATTAAATGAATTTGATTATGATATCGTGCATGTTAAGGGAAAAACAAATGTGGCGGATGGTTTGTCAAGATTACCAAATTTGGAAATAAATAATGGTGAATTGGTTTCAGGGGAAGAAGATCAAAACGACAAAAGTTCAAATTGTGCGACCATACATAGCGGTGAAGAGGACAGCTCTTGCCATATTTATATTACGGAAAAACCGATTAATGTTTACAAAAGCCAACAATATTTCCAAAAGGGATCTACAGAAAAATTCGTTATGCAAATTAAGAATAGAAAAGTAAAAAATTTTATTACACTCACTGATAATAGTGACGATACTGAGGAAAGTACTGAAAGATAAAGGCGTCATGTGTATTTTTTGCGAAGACGATCGACTTTTTGTACAACTTCAGGATGTTTATGTACAATTTTTTTCCAGTAACAGAAATTTAAGAGTGCTAAGATCCACGAAAATATTAATTGAAATACAGTTAGAGACGAAGCCTTAAAAATAATAAAAGACGAACACTTGAGGAACAATCATCGTGGCATTAATGAAGTATTTGGAAAGCTGAAATTTAAATATTACTTCACTGGATTGGTGAACTTAATAACGAAATTTATAAATAATTGCGAAGTTTGTTAATTAGCTAAATTCGATAGAAGACCTGCAAAAGTTCCCTTTCAGGTGATTGAATCACCAGGCTGTTTTAACGATATTGTCCACATGGATATTTGGTTCCCATTTCGAAACGTAATGTTTTTAACAACTATAGATAAATTTTCAAAATACGCAACAGTACATAAACTAACCGATAGAACGTGGCTTTCTATACTAACTGCACTCAAAGAAAGAATACGATTTTTAGGGAAAATGAGAAAACTTGTCTATGACAATGATGCATGATGCATGCTTCACGAATCTGTTAAATTGTTTTTAACCGAAAATAGCATTGAAACTCATGTAACGACCGCTCACCACAAGACGGGAACCCGGACGTCGAACGTCTACATGGCACACTAAATGAACACATTCGAATTATTACAGCTGATACAACGGTGACAGATGAAGATACTGAAGACAAAATACATAGGATAATTACAATTTACAACAACAGTATTCATTCAACGACTAAACTACGACCCATTGATTTTATTGAGAAAAATTTCGACAAGGAAAAGATCCAAGAGCTTGCAGAACAATTTAGGAGAGAAAAAACTTTTAAAATTAATCGAAACAAAAATTTTGACTTGACCGATACAATTGTACGGAACAGAAACATACAGAAAAATAGTCCTAAATATAGACAACTCTTAGAGTTCAAGAAAGACGGTAATTATGTAATAGACACTAGTAATAAGAGAAATAAGAAATACTACAGAACTCAAATGAAACGCAGGTTCAAACAGCAGATTTAATGTTTTTGCAGAATGGACTTCTTCACTATTATCATACTGATTCTGGTGGCAAGATCAATGGCAAACAAAACTGAAACTTATCAGATAAATCCAGATAATGGATTTGTGATTTATAAAATGGAAACCCGAAGCAGTGGTAGACAAATACTTTAATGTGTTGCATATTGTGGATTTGGAAGTTTTCGAAATTTGCTTAGAAAAGATAGAAGAAAATTTGGTAAAACTTAACCTCGTTGACGAACACGATATCGACTTGATTCAACGAGAAATTAAACTGGCAAGAACAGCTCTGTCAACACTAATTCCACACTCCTATAGAAACAACAGAGCAAAAAGAGGACTGATTAACATTGGTGGATCGTTTTTAAAAATGTTATGGGGAACAATGGACGATGATGACGCAAAGGAAATTTATAATCATCTGACAACATTAGACTACAACGCAAAACAGATAACTGACCAAATGAACAAACAAATGGAAATCAATAATGAACTAATTAAGAATCTTGATACTGTGGTGAAAAGTGTTAACAAGCAGCAAAATAAATTGAATGAGTTTTTGTCAAATATTACAGCTAGAACAAACAAAGCCCTAAATGTTGTGGAAAAGTTTAGGCTTGTTTTGCAAACATATGCCGATCTTAATATTCTGAACAAACAGATAGAAAAAATATCAGACGTTGTTGTGATGAGCAAACAGAACATATTACCGCATGACATACTGACTGAAGAAGAAAAGATTAGATACAATATAACGGTGGAAACTTTACCTTACCTTAAAACAAGCATAATGTTTTTTGAAAATAAATTAGTTTTCGTGCTTCAAATTCCGAAATTTACAACAGAAACATACTTTAAGGCCCTCATTATACCGTTTCCAAATGAACGCTGTGAGGAATTGGACTTGTCAATAGAAGAAGTATTGGTGCAGGGTAATATGGTATATAAAAACAGAGAAAAATTAATGGTAAAGAAAAACCTTCTGATCCATGATAACAATTGTGTAAGAGATTCTTTCAAGCAGAATAATTATTGTAAACTTAGAATAAATAAAGAACCAATAATTAAAGAAATTAAGGCAGGCCTTGTTATAACAAAGTTAATTGAATTTACCAAAATAGATTACAATTGTAATGATCAGTCATATTTTGTTAAAGGAAATAGTATCATTAAGTTCGATAACTGTACGATTAAAATAAAAGAGCTTGTGTTTGAAAATTTGTTTCATAGATCTAGTCATGGAGTACTTATACCTTTGAACTATGTAAATTTTACAAAGAACATTAATAACTTTACTTTGGAAGGACTTCATCTCCAAAGTATTAAGAATAGAGAAATCATTAAGTACATTGAATTTAAAAATAACGTAGCACAGGGTACTACTATAGGTTTGGTTGTTATACTTTTAATAATAATTGTAATTTTAACCATAAAAATTAAGTGTTGTAAAGTGAGAAAGAACAAAATAGAACTAAAACTGAAAGACTACCCTGATCCATTTGCCCGGAGCGCAAACACTAAGGGTGGGGAAATCACATACATGTAATCTTTTATAATTTCCGTTCCCACAAATTACCAGACGCAAACGTCAGCGCATTGCGGTTTTAAATTGAATAATAATTTTTAATAAACAAACTTCTACTGTTACAGCATGAATCAACAACAAGTAAATGTGCCTATTGTCCACATTTGTTCTTTCTCTCTACCAACTCTTATCGTAAATTTTTAAGTTCAAGTTGAATTAAGAGATTTAATAAAGTCAGTTTCTAATAAAGACTGAAAGACAACGGAACTAGTTGTTTTAATTATTAATGGCGCAGTCAGTAAACGAAATAGAGAAATGATCGGTTAGAAAAGGAAAAACTATCAGTGAAATAAAATAAAAAGTATAAGGTGCGGTATTTATAAGTAATTAAGTGTAAAAAAAAATATATATATATAAAATAAAAACAATTTTGAATTAACTTTTAAACAAATGCCAGAAATATGCAATATATTCTTACTTGAAATAATTCGTACGCAAAATAAAGAAAACTGAAATACAAGACAATACACAAATAAACAAGAACTTTAAAACGAAAAAGAAAAAAGAGAGATAATAATAAAGCGAAAGAAAACGTCTTTTACCTAAAATAATAAAAATAGGTCAACAAGAAAGAAAAGAGATCTACAACATAGAAATCCTAACTAAGAGGCCAACATTTCCCAAATCATCATCCGAACCAAAAGAAGGAAGGAAGCATCAACGTTAATCATCTTTTAAAATTCAGAAATTTAAGCAAAGAAGCAAAATTATTTTAAAAAAGTAAAGTAATATTTTTTTAGATAGTATTTAAGTTAATTATTAAAAGAAATAGATTGAAATAATAATAAAAAATAAAAAAATTGGATCAATTTGAGGAAGCTAGGAAGTGTATTTGTTCGATACAACAATTTAATGGAAATACGTCAGACCTACCAAACTTCATTAAGCGAATAGAATCATTAGCCTCCATTATGGAACCCCTGACAGTAGAGCTGAAAATAATTTTATTGGGTTACATAGAAGATCGATTAGTAGGTAGGGCTAGAGACTCTCTCTCCAGGAATGGCCAAGTCCAAACCTGGATGGAGTTACGAGCAGTGCTAATTAGGGAACATGGCGATCAGACACCGAAAGAGAGAATTTTAGATGAAATAACTCTGTGTCGATGCACAGATGGAATAAACAAATTTTATTGTAAATTAAATGAACTTCTAGTTAGACTTAACAAATCCTACTTGCTTGATGACAGCTTAACAACACTTCAAGCTACAAGGAATAAAAATCTGGTTTTAGAGACATTTAAACTAAATTTACCTGAGCCAGTAAAAGGAATAATCATTAGTAGAAATCCAGCTACCATGGCAGAAGCTTATACAATAATAGAAGAAAATGGTTATTTAAATTTTTCCAGACTCTCATTCAATAACGCAAATCGCCATAATAAGAAACAATTTCAAAGCAATAATACTGATGTCTATAGAAGAAATGATTCGGGAATAAAAAATTTTCGTTATCCACAACGAAGTGGAAACTTTCGTCAAATGGATAGTTTTCAGCCAAATAATCAGAATCTAGGAAATAATTATAGAAATAATGCAGGGCAAGGATCTTCGCAATCACGTAGAGGAAATTTTTCCGGACAATCGCGAATGTTAAATATACCACAATACGCTCGAAATGAACCAGATCAAGCAATGGAACCAATGGACATTTCGAACACTTTTCAAAATTTTCCGACAAGAGGCCTTCCAGATATATGCCCTATATAGATATCGATAACCCGATTAGGAAACTTTGATTTATAATAGACACTGGGGCAGAATTTAGCATTATTAATCCTGGAGTATGTAATGAAAAATGGAAATCGCCCATAAATATCACACTTAAAGCATGTAAAAATGACATTATAATTAGGAAAAAATGTACAATACCACTTTTTAAAGAGTTTGGACTCGTAAACTTTTACGTAGAATTTTTAGAATACAATTTCGCTGATAGATTTGATGGACTCATAGGCAATAACATTTTAGTGAGCCTTGACGCCAATATTTCCTACAAAGACCTAGTAATTTCGACAGAAAACAGCATAATTAAATTAATCTTTAACAGAGAGGAGGAAGAATATTACAGTCGTTCTGTTAATGAATCCGGTATTTTGACAAGATTTGAAGAAACAAATATTTTTCATAACACTATACAGTCAAAAGATTCGATGCAATACATGAATGTAAACCACCTTAACGAAATGGAAGTGAAAAGCTTGAAAGGTTTACTTTTTAAATACACAAATACATTTTATAAAGAAAATGACGATTTTACTTTCAACAATGAAGTTAAACATAAAATCAAAACTACGAACGACATTCCAATTTATACTAAATTATACAGATATCCCCAGATATATAGGGAAGAAGTTGACAGACAAATAGCAGAAATGTTGAAGCAAGGTATTATAAGACCTTCTCGAAGCCCGTATAATGCACCTATATGGGTAGTACCCAAAAAGAAAGACAACTCATAGTGGCGTTCAGAAGTGGCGTATAGTCGTTGACTATAGGAAGCTCAATGCTTTAACTATCGATGATAAATTCCCCATGCCAAACATGGAGGACATGTTCGACAAATTAGGACGATGTAATTACTTCACCACGATTGATCTGGCCAAGGGTTTTCATCAAATAGAAGTGGATCCTCTGGATATACCTAAGACAGCATTCTCTACTTCGACAGGGCAATATGAATTCTTGAGGATGCCCTTTGGGTTAAAAAACTCTCCCGTTACTTTTCAGAGAATGATGAACAACGTCCTTGCTGATTACATAAATAAAATTTGCCTCGTTTATCTTGATGACGTTTTGGTATTTTCGACATCTATTGAAGAACCCTTAAATTCGCTAAGGCTGATTCTTCAACGCTTAAGTGAAGTTAATCTCAAGATACAACTCAACAAATGTTAATTTTTACAGAGACAAACTGACTTTTTGGGACATTTGGTTACTGATAATGGTATTAAACCAAATCCTCAGAAAGTAGAGGCAATCCAAAAAATAGAGCAATCAAAAACAGAAAAAGATATTAAATCGTTTTTGGGAATTACTAGTTATTACCGGAAATTCATTAGAGACTACTCGAAAGTAGCCTATCATATGACGAAATATTTGAAGAAAGGTGTAAAAGTAAATACTTCTGACAAAGATTACATTAATGCATTTAAGAAACTCAAACAGCTCCTGATGAATGACCCAATTCTCATCTATCCTAACTATTCAAAGAGATTCACCCTTGTCACAGATGCATCAAACTTTGCGATTGGCGCTGTTTTAATGCAAACCGAAAAAGTCGTTTCATATTATAGTAGAACATTGAATGAACATGAACGTAGGTGTTCTACAATAGAAAAAGAACTACTCGCTATAGTAGCAGCAACTAAGTACTTTAGACAGTATTTATGGGGTAGAAAATTCACTATTAAAACGGATCATAAACCTTTGGTTTGGCTGGATTCATTGAAAGAGCCAAACCTTAAACTGCAACGATGGAAAATTAAATTAAATGAATTTGATTATGATATCGTGCATGTTAAGGGAAAAACAAATGTGGCGGATGGTTTGTCAAGATTACCAAATTTGGAAATAAATAATGGTGAATTGGTTTCAGGGGAAGAAGATCAAAACGACAAAAGTTCAAATTGTGCGACCATACATAGCGGTGAAGAGGACAGCTCTTGCCATATTTATATTACGGAAAAACCGATTAATGTTTACAAAAACCAACTATATTTCCAAAAGGGATCTACAGAAAAATTCATTATGCAAATTAAGAATAGAAAAGTAAAAAATTTTATTACACTCACTGATAATAGTGACATATTAACGATACTGAGGAAAGTACTGAAAGATAAAGGCGTCATGTGTATTTTTTGCGAAGACGATCGACTTTTTGTACAACTTCAGGATGTTTATGTACAATTTTTTTCCAGTAACAGAAATTTAAGAGTGCTAAGATCCACGAAAATATTAATTGAAATACAGTTAGAGACGAAGCCTTAAAAATAATAAAAGACGAACACTTGAGGAACAATCATCGTGGCATTAATGAAGTATTTGGAAAGCTGAAATTTAAATATTACTTCACTGGATTGGTGAACTTAATAACGAAATTTATAAATAATTGCGAAGTTTGTTAATTAGCTAAATTCGATAGAAGACCTGCAAAAGTTCCCTTTCAGGTGATTGAATCACCAGGCTGTTTTAACGATATTGTCCACATGGATATTTGGTTCCCATTTCGAAACGTAATGTTTTTAACAACTATAGATAAATTTTCAAAATACGCAACAGTACATAAACTAACCGATAGAACGTGGCTTTCTATACTAACTGCACTCAAAGAAAGAATACGATTTTTAGGGAAAATGAGAAAACTTGTCTATGACAATGATGCATGATGCATGCTTCACGAATCTGTTAAATTGTTTTTAACCGAAAATAGCATTGAAACTCATGTAACGACCGCTCACCACAAGACGGGAACCCGGACGTCGAACGTCTACATGGCACACTAAATGAACACATTCGAATTATTACAGCTGATACAACGGTGACAGATGAAGATACTGAAGACAAAATACATAGGATAATTACAATTTACAACAACAGTATTCATTCAACGACTAAACTACGACCCATTGATTTTATTGAGAAAAATTTCGACAAGGAAAAGATCCAAGAGCTTGCAGAACAATTTAGGAGAGAAAAAACTTTTAAAATTAATCGAAACAAAAATTTTGACTTGACCGATACAATTGTACGGATCAGAAACATACAGAAAAATAGTCCTAAATATAGACAACTCTTAGAGTTCAAGAAAGACGGTAATTATGTAATAGACACTAGTAATAAGAGAAATAAGAAATACTACAGAACTCAAATGAAACGCAGGTTCAAACAGCAGATTTAATGTTTTTGCAGAATGGACTTCTTCACTATTATCATACTGATTCTGGTGGCAAGATCAATGGCAAACAAAACTGAAACTTATCAGATAAATCCAGATAATGGATTTGTGATTTATAAAATGGAAACCCGAAGCAGTGGTAGACAAATACTTTAATGTGTTGCATATTGTGGATTTGGAAGTTTTCGAAATTTGCTTAGAAAAGATAGAAGAAAATTTGGTAAAACTTAACCTCGTTGACGAACACGATATCGACTTGATTCAACGAGAAATTAAACTGGCAAGAACAGCTCTGTCAACACTAATTCCACACTCCTATAGAAACAACAGAGCAAAAAGAGGACTGATTAACATTGGTGGATCGTTTTTAAAAATGTTATGGGGAACAATGGACGATGATGACGCAAAGGAAATTTATAATCATCTGACAACACTAGACTACAACGCAAAACAGATAACTGACCAAATGAACAAACAAATGGAAATCAATAATGAACTAATTAAGAATCTTGATACTGTGGTGAAAAGTGTTAACAAGCAGCAAAATAAATTGAATGAGTTTTTGTCAAATATTACAGCTAGAACAAACAAAGCCCTAAATGTTGTGGAAAAGTTTAGGCTTGTTTTGCAAACATATGCCGATCTTAATATTCTGAACAAACAGATAGAAAAAATATCAGACGTTGTTGTGATGAGCAAACAGAACATATTACCGCATGACATACTGACTGAAGAAGAAAAGATTAGATACAATACAACGGTGGAAACTTTACCTTACCTTAAAACAAGCATAATGTTTTTTGAAAATAAATTAGTTTTCGTGCTTCAAATTCCGAAATTTACAACAGAAACATACTTTAAGGCCCTCATTATACCGTTTCCAAATGAACGCTGTGAGGAATTGGACTTGTCAATAGAAGAAGTATTGGTGCAGGGTAATATGGTATATAAAAACAGAGAAAAATTAATGGTAAAGAAAAACCTTCTGATCCATGATAACAATTGTGTAAGAGATTCTTTCAAGCAGAATAATTATTGTAAACTTAGAATAAATAAAGAACCAATAATTAAAGAAATTAAGGCAGGCCTTGTTATAACAAAGTTAATTGAATTTACCAAAATAGATTACAATTGTAATGATCAGTCATATTTTGTTAAAGGAAATAGTATCATTAAGTTCGATAACTGTACGATTAAAATAAAAGAGCTTGTGTTTGAAAATTTGTTTCATAGATCTAGTCATGGAGTACTTATACCTTTGAACTATGTAAATTTTACAAAGAACATTAATAACTTTACTTTGGAAGGACTTCATCTCCAAAGTATTAAGAATAGAGAAATCATTAAGTACATTGAATTTAAAAATAACGTAGCACAGGGTACTACTATAGGTTTGGTTGTTATACTTTTAATAATAATTGTAATTTTAACCATAAAAATTAAGTGTTGTAAAGTGAGAAAGAACAAAATAGAACTAAAACTGAAAGACTACCCTGATCCATTTGCCCGGAGCGCAAACACTAAGGGTGGGGAAATCACATACATGTAATCTTTTATAATTTCCGTTCCCACAAATTACCAGACGCAAACGTCAGCGCATTGCGGTTTTAAATTGAATAATAATTTTTAATAAACAAACTTCTACTGTTACAGCATGAATCAACAACAAGTAAATGTGCCTATTGTCCACATTTGTTCTTTCTCTCTACCAACTCTTATCGTAAATTTTTAAGTTCAAGTTGAATTAAGAGATTTAATAAAGTCAGTTTCTAATAAAGACTGAAAGACAACGGAACTAGTTGTTTTAATTATTAATGGCGCAGTCAGTAAACGAAATAGAGAAATGATCGGTTAGAAAAGGAAAAACTATCAGTGAAATAAAATAAAAAGTATAAGGTGCGGTATTTATAAGTAATTAAGTGTAAAAAAAAATATATATATATAAAATAAAAACAATTTTGAATTAACTTTTAAACAAATGCCAGAAATATGCAATATATTCTTACTTGAAATAATTCGTACGCAAAATAAAGAAAACTGAAATACAAGACAATACACAAATAAACAAGAACTTTAAAACGAAAAAGAAAAAAGAGAGATAATAATAAAGCGAAAGAAAACGTCTTTTACCTAAAATAATAAAAATAGGTCAACAAGAAAGAAAAGAGATCTACAACATAGAAATCCTAACTAAGAGGCCAACATTTCCCAAATCATCATCCGAACCAAAAGAAGGAAGGAAGCATCAACGTTAATCATCTTTTAAAATTCAGAAATTTAAGCAAAGAAGCAAAATTATTTTAAAAAAGTAAAGTAATATTTTTTTAGATAGTATTTAAGTTAATTATTAAAAGAAATAGATTGAAATAATAATAAAAAATAAAAAAATGGATCAATTTGAGGAAGCTAGGAAGTGTATTTGTTCGATACAACAATTTAATGGAAATACGTCAGACCTACCAAACTTCATTAAGCGAATAGAATCATTAGCCTCCATTATGGAACCCCTGACAGTAGAGCTGAAAATAATTTTATTGGGTTACATAGAAGATCGATTAGTAGGTAGGGCTAGAGACTCTCTCTCCAGGAATGGCCAAGTCCAAACCTGGATGGAGTTACGAGCAGTGCTAATTAGGGAACATGGCGATCAGACACCGAAAGAGAGAATTTTAGATGAAATAACTCTGTGTCGATGCACAGATGGAATAAACAAATTTTATTGTAAATTAAATGAACTTCTAGTTAGACTTAACAAATCCTACTTGCTTGATGACAGCTTAACAACACTTCAAGCTACAAGGAATAAAAATCTGGTTTTAGAGACATTTAAACTAAATTTACCTGAGCCAGTAAAAGGAATAATCATTAGTAGAAATCCAGCTACCATGGCAGAAGCTTATACAATAATAGAAGAAAATGGTTATTTAAATTTTTCCAGACTCTCATTCAATAACGCAAATCGCCATAATAAGAAACAATTTCAAAGCAATAATACTGATGTCTATAGAAGAAATGATTCGGGAATAAAAAATTTTCGTTATCCACAACGAAGTGGAAACTTTCGTCAAATGGATAGTTTTCAGCCAAATAATCAGAATCTAGGAAATAATTATAGAAATAATGCAGGGCAAGGATCTTCGCAATCACGTAGAGGAAATTTTTCCGGACAATCGCGAAGGTTAAATATACCACAATACGCTCGAAATGAACCAGATCAAGCAATGGAACCAATGGACATTTCGAACACTTTTCAAAATTTTCCGACAAGAGGCCTTCCAGATATATGCCCTATATAGATATCGATAACCCGATTAGGAAACTTTGATTTATAATAGACACTGGGGCAGAATTTAGCATTATTAATCCTGGAGTATGTAATGAAAAATGGAAATCGCCCATAAATATCACACTTAAAGCATGTAAAAATGACATTATAATTAGGAAAAAATGTACAATACCACTTTTTAAAGAGTTTGGACTCGTAAACTTTTACGTAGAATTTTTAGAATACAATTTCGCTGATAGATTTGATGGACTCATAGGCAATAACATTTTAGTGAGCCTTGACGCCAATATTTCCTACAAAGACCTAGTAATTTCGACAGAAAACAGCATAATTAAATTAATCTTTAACAGAGAGGAGGAAGAATATTACAGTCGTTCTGTTAATGAATCCGGTATTTTGACAAGATTTGAAGAAACAAATATTTTTCATAACACTATACAGTCAAAAGATTCGATGCAATACATGAATGTAAACCACCTTAACGAAATGGAAGTGAAAAGCTTGAAAGGTTTACTTTTTAAATACACAAATACATTTTATAAAGAAAATGACGATTTTACTTTCAACAATGAAGTTAAACATAAAATCAAAACTACGAACGACATTCCAATTTATACTAAATTATACAGATATCCCCAGATATATAGGGAAGAAGTTGACAGACAAATAGCAGAAATGTTGAAGCAAGGTATTATAAGACCTTCTCGAAGCCCGTATAATGCACCTATATGGGTAGTACCCAAAAAGAAAGACAACTCATAGTGGCGTTCAGAAGTGGCGTATAGTCGTTGACTATAGGAAGCTCAATGCTTTAACTATCGATGATAAATTCCCCATGCCAAACATGGAGGACATGTTCGACAAATTAGGACGATGTAATTACTTCACCACGATTGATCTGGCCAAGGGTTTTCATCAAATAGAAGTGGATCCTCTGGATATACCTAAGACAGCATTCTCTACTTCGACAGGGCAATATGAATTCTTGAGGATGCCCTTTGGGTTAAAAAACTCTCCCGCTACTTTTCAGAGAATGATGAACAACGTCCTTGCTGATTACATAAATAAAATTTGCGTCGTTTATCTTGATGACGTTTTGGTATTTTCGACATCTATTGAAGAACCCTTAAATTCGCTAAGGCTGATTCTTCAACGCTTAAGTGAAGTTAATCTCAAGATACAACTCAACAAATGTTAATTTTTACAGAGACAAACTGACTTTTTGGGACATTTGGTTACTGATAATGGTATTAAACCAAATCCTCAGAAAGTAGAGGCAATCCAAAAAATAGAGCAATCAAAAACAGAAAAAGATATTAAATCGTTTTTGGGAATTACTAGTTATTACCGGAAATTCATTAGAGACTACTCGAAAGTAGCCTATCATATGACGAAATATTTGAAGAAAGGTGTAAAAGTAAATACTTCTGACAAAGATTACATTAATGCATTTAAGAAACTCAAACAGCTCCTGATGAATGACCCAATTCTCATCTATCCTGACTATTCAAAGAGATTCACCCTTGTCACAGATGCATCAAACTTTGCGATTGGCGCTGTTTTAATGCAAACCGAAAAAGTCGTTTCATATTATAGTAGAACATTGAATGAACATGAACGTAGGTGTTCTACAATAGAAAAAGAACTACTCGCTATAGTAGCAGCAACTAAGTACTTTAGACAGTATTTATGGGGTAGAAAATTCACTATTAAAACGGATCATAAACCTTTGGTTTGGCTGGATTCATTGAAAGAGCCAAACCTTAAACTGCAACGATGGAAAATTAAATTAAATGAATTTGATTATGATATCGTGCATGTTAAGGGAAAAACAAATGTGGCGGATGGTTTGTCAAGATTACCAAATTTGGAAATAAATAATGGTGAATTGGTTTCAGGGGAAGAAGATCAAAACGACAAAAGTTCAAATTGTGCGACCATACATAGCGGTGAAGAGGACAGCTCTTGCCATATTTATATTACGGAAAAACCGATTAATGTTTACAAAAACCAACTATATTTCCAAAAGGGATCTACAGAAAAATTCATTATGCAAATTAAGAATAGAAAAGTAAAAAATTTTATTACACTCACTGATAATAGTGACATATTAACGATACTGAGGAAAGTACTGAAAGATAAAGGCGTCATGTGTATTTTTTGCGAAGACGATCGACTTTTTGTACAACTTCAGGATGTTTATGTACAATTTTTTTCCAGTAACAGAAATTTAAGAGCGCTAAGATCCACGAAAATATTAATTGAAATACAGATAGAGACGAAGCCTTAAAAATAATAAAAGACGAACACTTGAGGAACAATCATCGTGGCATTAATGAAGTATTTGGAAAGCTGAAATTTAAATATTACTTCCCTGGATTGGTGAACTTAATAACGAAATTTATAAATAATTGCGAAGTTTATTAATTAGCTAAATTCGATAGAAGACCTGCAAAAGTTCCATTTCAGGTGACTGAATCACCAGGCTGTTTTAACGATATTGTCCACATGGATATTTGGTTCCCATTTCGAAACGTAATGTTTTTAACAACTATAGATAAATTTTCAAAATACGCAACAGTACATAAACTAACCGATAGAACGTGGATTTCTATACTAACTGCACTCAAAGAAAGAATACGATTTTTAGGGAAAATGAGAAAACTTGTCTATGACAATGATGCATGATGCATGTTTCACGAATCTGTTAAATTGTTTTTAACCGAAAATAGCATTGAAACTCATGTAACGACCGCTCACCACAAGACGGGAACCCGGACGTCGAACGTCTACATGGCACACTAAATGAACACATTCGAATTATTACAGCTGATACAACGGTGCCAGATGAAGATACTGAAGACAAAATACATAGGATAATTACAATTTACAACAATAGTATTCATTCAACAACTAAACTACGACCCATTGATTTTATTGAGAAAAATTTCGACAAGGAAAAGATCCAAGAGCTTGCAGAACAATTTAGGAGAGAAAAAACTTTTAAAATTAATCGAAACAAAACTTTTGACTTGACCGATACAATTGTACGGAACAGAAACATACAGAAAAATAGGCCTAAATATAGACAACTCTTAGAGTTCAAGAAAGACGGTAATTATGTAATAGACACTAGTAATAAGAGAAATAAGAAATACTACAGAACTCAAATGAAACACAGGTTCAAACAGCAGATTTAATGTTTTTGCAGAATGGACTTCTTCACTATTATCATACTGATTCTGGTGGCAAGATCAATGGCAAACAAAACTGAAACTTATCAGATAAATCCAGATAATGGATTTGTGATTTATAAAATGGAAACCCGAAGCAGTGGTAGACAAATACTTTAATGTGTTGCATATTGTGGATTTGGAAGTTTTCGAAATTTGCTTAGAAAAGATAGAAGAAAATTTGGTAAAACTTAACCTCGTTGACGAACACGATATCGACTTGATTCAACGAGAAATTAAATTGGCAAGAACAGCTCTATCAACACTAATTCCACACTCCTATAGAAACAACAGAGCAAAAAGAGGACTGATTAACATTGGTGGATCGTTTTTAAAAATGTTATGGGGAACAATGGACGATGATGACGCAAAGGAAATTTATAATCATCTGACAACATTAGACTACAACGCAAAACAGATAACTGACCAAATGAACAAACAAATGGAAATCAATAATGAACTAATTAAGAATCTTGATACTGTGGTGAAAAGTGTTAACAAGCAGCAAAATAAATTGAATGAGTTTTTGTCAAATATTACAGCTAGAACAAACAAAGCCCTAAATGTTGTGGAAAAGTTTAGGCTCGTTTTGCAAACATGTGCCGATCTTAATATTCTGAACAAACAGATAGAAAAAATATCAGACGTTGTTGTGATGAGCAAACAGAACATATTACCGCATGACATACTGACTGAAGAAGAAAAGATTAGATACAATATAACGGTGGAAACTTTACCTTACCTTAAAACAAGCATAATGTTTTTTGAAAATAAATTAGTTTTCGTGCTTCAAATTCCGAAATTTACAACAGAAACATACTTTAAGGCCCTCATTATACCGTTTCCAAATGATCGCTGTGAGGAATTGGACTTGTCAATAGAAGAAGTATTGGTGCAGGGTAATATGGTATACAAAAACAGAGAAAAATTAATGGTAAAGAAAAACCTTCCGATCCATGATAACAATTGTGTAAGAGATTCTTTCAAGCAGAATAATTATTGTAAACTTAGAATAAATAAAGAACCAATAATTAAAGAAATTAAGGCAGGCCTTGTTATAACAAAGTTAATTGAATTTACCAAAATAGATCACAATTGTAATGATCAGTCATATTTTGTTAAAGGAAATAGTATTATTAAGTTTGATAACTGTACGATTAAAATAAAAGAGCTTGTGTTTGAAAATTTGTTTCATAGATCTAGTCATGGAGTACTTATACCTTTGAACTATGTAAATTTTACAAAGAACATTTATAACTTTACTTTGGAAGGACTTCATCTCCAAAGTATTAAGAATAGAGAAATTATTAAGTACATTGAATTTAAAAATAACGTAGCACAGGGTACTACTATAGGTTTGGTTGTTATACTTTTAATAATAATTGTAATTTTAACCATAAAAATTAAGTGTTGTAAAGTGAGAAAGAACAAAATAGAACTAAAACTGAAAGACTACCCTGATCCATTTGCCCGGAGAGCAAACACTAAGGGTGGGGAAATCACACACATGTAATCTTTTATAATTTCCGTTCCCACAAATTACCAGACGCAAACGTCAGCGCATTCCTTTAATTGCGATTTTAAATTTAATAATATTTTTTAATAAACAAACTTCTACTGTTACAGCATGAAGCAACAACAAGTAAATGTGCCTATTGTGCACATTTGTTCTTTCTCGCCACCAACTCTTATCGTAAATTTTTAAGTTCAAGTTGAATTAAGAGATTTAATAAAGTCAGTTTCTAATAAAGACTGAAAGACAACGGAACTAGTTGTTTTAATTATTAATGGCGCAGTCGGTAAACGAAATAGAGAAATGATCGGTTAGAAAAGGAAAAACTATCAGTGAAATAAAATAAAAAGTCTAAGGTGCGGTATTTATAAGTAATTAAGTGTAAAAAAAAAATATATATATATATATATAAAATAAAAACAATTTTGAA
The DNA here is from genome assembly GCA_920105625.2 of Clusia tigrina. Classification (NCBI taxonomy): domain Eukaryota; kingdom Metazoa; phylum Arthropoda; class Insecta; order Diptera; family Clusiidae; genus Clusia; species Clusia tigrina. The sequence continues at coordinate 48,993,774 of OV050031.1, read as the reverse complement.
TTAACTTTTAAACAAATGCCAGAAATATGCAATATATTCTTACTTGAAATAATTCGTACGCAAAATAAAGAAAACTGAAATACAAGACAATACACAAATAAACAAGAACTTTAAAACGAAAAAGAAAAAAGAGAGATAATAATAAAGCGAAAGAAAACGTCTTTTACCTAAAATAATAAAAATAGGTCAACAAGAAAGAAAAGAGATCTACAACATAGAAATCCTAACTAAGAGGCCAACATTTCCCAAATCATCATCCAAACCAAAAGAAGGAAGGAAGCATCAACGTTAATCATCTTTTAAAATTCAGAAATTTAAGCAAAGAAGCAGAATTTTTTTTAAAAAGTAAAGTAATATTTTTTTAGATAGTATTTAAGTTAATTATTAAAAGAAATAGTTTGAAATAATAATAAAAAAAAAAAAATGGATCAATTTGAGGAAGCTAGGAAGTGTATTTGTTCGATACAACAATTTAATTGAAATACGTCAGACCTACCAAACTTCATTAAGCGAATAGAATCATTAGCCTCCATTATGGAACCCCTGACAGTAGAGCTGAAAATAATTTTTTGGGTTACATAGAAGACCGATTAGTAGGTAGGGCTAGAGACTCTCTCTCCAGGAATGGCCAAGTCCAAACCTGGATGGAGTTACGAGCAGTGCTAATTAGGGTACATGGTGATCATACACCGAAAGAGAGAATTTTAGATGAAATAACTCTGTGTCGATGCACAGATGGAATAAACAAATTTTATTGTAAATTAAATGAACTTCTAGTTAGACTTAACAAATCCTACTTGCTTGATGACAGCTTAACAACACTTCAAGCTACAAGGAATAAAAATCTGGTTTTAGAGACATTTAAACGAAACTTACCTGAGCCAGTAAAATAATCATTAGTAGAAATCCAGCTACCATGGCAGAAGCTTATACAATAATAGAAGAAAATGGTTATTTAAATTTTTCCAGACTCTCATTCAATAACGCAAATCGCCATAATAAGAAACAATTTCAAAGCAATAATACTGATGTCTATAGAAGAAATGATTCGGGAATAAGAAATTTTCGTTTTCCACAACGAAGTGGAAACTTTCGTCAAATGGATAGTTTTCAGCCAAATAATCAGAATCTAGGTAATAATTATAGAAATAATGCAGGGCAAGGATCTTCGCAATCACGTAGAGGAAATTTTTCCGGACAATCGCGAATGTTAAATATACCACAATACGCTCGAAATGAACCAGATCAAGCAATGGAACCAATGGACATTTCGAACACTTTTCAAAATTTTCGGACAAGGGGCCTTCCAGATACATGCCCTATATAGATATCGATAACCCGATTAGGAAACTTTGATTTAGAATAGACAGTGGGGCAGAATTTAGCATTATTAATCCTGGAGTATGTAATGAAAAATGGAAATCGCCCATAAATATAACACTTAAAGCATGTAAAAATGACATTATATTTAGGAACAAATGTACAATACCACTTGTTAAAGAGTTTGGACTCAAAAACTTTTACGTAGAATTTTTAGAATACAATTTCGCTGATAGATTTGATGGACTCATAGGCAATAATATTTTAGTGAGCCTTGACGCCAATATTTCCTACAAAGACCGAGTAATTTCGACAGAAAACAGCATAATTAAATTATTCTTTAACAGAGAATAATTTAATTAGAATATTAGAATATTACAGTCGTTCTGTTAATGAATCAGGTATTTTGACAAGTGAAGAAGCAAATATTTTTCATAACACTATACAGTCAAAAGATTCGATGCAATACATGAATGTAAACCACCTTAACGAAATGGAAGTGAAAAGCTTGAAAGGTTTACTTTTTAAATACACAAATACATTTTATAAAGAAAATGACGATTTTACTTTCAACAATGAAGTTAAACATAAAATCAAAACTACGAACGACATTCCAATTTATACTAAATTATACAGATATCCCCAGATATATAGGGAAGAAGTTGACAGACAAATAGCAGAAATGTTGAAGCAAGGTATTATAAGACCTTCTCGAAGCCCGTATAATGCACCTATATGGGTAGTACCCAAAAAGAAAGACAACTCATAGTGGCGTTCAGAAGTGGCGTATAGTCGTTGACTATAGGAAGCTCAATGCTTTAACTATCGATGATAAATTCCCCATGCCAAACATGGAGGACATGTTCGACAAATTAGGACGATGTAATTACTTCACCACGATTGATCTGGCCAAGGATTTTCATCAAATAGAAGTGGATCCTCTGGATATACCTAAGACAGCATTCTCTACTTCGACAGGGCATTATGAATTCTTGAGGATGCCCTTTGGGTTAAAAAACTCTCCCGCTACTTTTCAGAGAATGATGAACAACGTCCTTGCTGATTACATAAATAAAATTTGCGTCGTTTATCTTGATGACGTTTTGGTATTTTCGACATCTATTGAAGAACCCTTAAATTCGCTAAGGCTGATTCTTCAACGCTTAAGTGAAGTTAATCTCAAGATACAACTCAACAAATGTTAATTTTTACAGAGACAAACTGACTTTTTGGGACATTTGGTTACTGATAATGGTATTAAACCAAATCCTCAGAAAGTAGAGGCAATCCAAAAAATAGAGCAATCAAAAACAGAAAAAGATATTAAATCGTTTTTGGGAATTACTAGTTATTACCGGAAATTCATTAGAGACTACTCGAAAGTAGCCTATCATATGACGAAATATTTGAAGAAAGGTGTAAAAGTAAATACTTCTGACAAAGATTACATTAATGCATTTAAGAAACTCAAACAGCTCCTGATGAATGACCCAATTCTCATCTATCCTGACTATTCAAAGAGATTCACCCTTGTCACAGATGCATCAAACTTTGCGATTGGCGCTGTTTTAATGCAAACCGAAAAAGTCGTTTCATATTATAGTAGAACATTGAATGAACATGAACGTAGGTGTTCTACAATAGAAAAAGAACTACTCGCTATAGTAGCAGCAACTAAGTACTTTAGACAGTATTTATGGGGTAGAAAATTCACTATTAAAACGGATCATAAACCTTTGGTTTGGCTGGATTCATTGAAAGAGCCAAACCTTAAACTGCAACGATGGAAAATTAAATTAAATGAATTTGATTCTGATATCGTGCATGTTAAGGGAAAAACAAATGGCGGATGGTTTGTCAAGATTACCAAATTTGGAAATAAATAATGGTGAATTGGTTTCAGGGGAAGAAGATCAAAACGACAAAAGTTCAAATTGTGCGACCATACATAGCGGTGAAGAGGACAGCTCTTGCCATATTTATATTACGGAAAAACCGATTAATGTTTACAAAAACCAACAATATTTCCAAAAGGGATCTACAGAAAGATTCGTTATGCAAATTAAGAATAGAAAAGTAAAAAATTTTATTACACTCACTGATAATAGTGACATATTAACGATACTGAGGAAAGTACTGAAAGATAAAGGCGTCATGTGTATTTTTTGCGAAGACTATCGACTTTTTGTACAACTTCAGGATGTTTATGTACAATTTTTTTCCAGTAACAGAAATTAAAGAGTGCTAAGATCCACGAAAAAATTAATTGAAATACAGATAGAGACGAAGCCTTAAAAATAATAAAAGACGAACACTTGAGGAACAATCATCGTGGCATTAATGAAGTATTTGGAAAGCTGAAATTTAAATATTACTTCCCTGGATTGGTGAACTTAATAACGAAATTTATAAATAATTGCGAAGTTTGTTAATTAGCTAAATTCGATAGAAGACCTGCAAAAGTTCCCTTTCAGGTGATTGAATCACCAGGCTGTTTTAACGATATTGTCCACATGGATATTTGGTTCCCATTTCGAAACGTAATGTTTTTAACAACCATAGATAAATTTTCAAAATACGCAACAGTACATAAACTAACCGATAGAACGTGGCTTTCTATACTAACTGCACTCAAAGAAAGAATACGATTTTTAGGGAAAATGAGAAAACTTGTCTATGACAATGATGCATGATGCATGCTTCAGGAATCTGTTAAATTGTTTTTAACCGAAAATAGAATTGAAATTCATGTAACGACCGCTCACCACAAGACGGGAACCCGGACGTCGAACGTCTACATGGCACACTAAATGAACACATTCGAATTATTACAGCTGATACAACGGTGACAGATGAAGATACTGAAGACAAAATACATAGGATAATTACAATTTACAACAATAGTATTCATTCAACGACTAAACTACGACCCATTGATTTTATTGAGAAAAATTTCGACAAGGAAAAGATCCAAGAGCTTGCAGAACAATTTAGGAGAGAAAAAACTTTTAAAATTAATCGAAACAAAAATTTTCACTTGACCGATACAATTGTACGGAACAGAAACATACAGAAAAATAGGCCTAAATATAGACAACTCTTAGAGTTCAAGAAAGACGGTAATTATGTAATAGACACTAGTAATAAGAGAAATAAGAAATACTACAGAATTCAAATGAAACGCAGGTTCAAACAGCAGATTTAATGTTTTTGCAGAATGGACTTCTTCACTATTATCATACTGATGCTGGTGGCAAGATCAATGGCAAACAAAACTGAAACTTATCAGATAAATCCAGATAATGGATTTGTGATTTATAAAATGGAAACCCGAAGCAGTGGTAGACAAATACTTTAATGTGTTGCATATTGTGGATTTGGAAGTTTTCGAAATTTGCTTAGAAAAGATAGAAGAAAATTTGGTAAAACTTAACCTCGTTGACGAACACGATATCGACTTGATTCAACGAGAAATTAAACTGAAATTAGAACAGCTCTATCAACACTAATTCCACACTCCTATAGAAACAACAGAGCAAAAAGAGGACTGATTAACATTGGTGGATCGTTTTTAAAAATGTTATGGGGAACAATGGACGATGATGACGCAAAGGAAATTTATAATCATCTGACAACATTAGACTACAACGCAAAACAGATAACTGACCAAATGAACAAACAAATGGAAATCAATAATGAACTAATTAAGAATCTTGATACTGTGGTGAAAAGTGTTAACAAGCAGCAAAATAAATTGAATGAGTTTTTGTCAAATATTACAGCTAGAACAAACAAAGCCCTAAATGTTATGGAAATCTTAATATTCTGAACAAACAGATAGAAAAAATATCAGACGTTGTTGTGATGAGCAAACAGAACATATTACCGCATGACATACTGACTGAAGAAGAAAAGATTAGATACAATATAACGGTGGAAACTTTACCTTACCTTAAAACAAGCATAATGTTTTTTGAAAATAAATTAGTTTTCGTGCTTCAAATTCCGAAATTTACAACAGAAACATACTTTAAGGCCCTCATTATACCGTTTCCAAATGATCGCTGTGAGGAATTGGACTTGTCAATAGAAGAAGTATTGGTGCAGGGTAATATGGTATACAAAAACAGAGAAAAATTAATGGTAAAGAAAAACCTTCTGATCCATGATAACAATTGTGTAAGAGATTCTTTCAAGCAGAATAATTATTGTAAACTTAGAATAAATAAAGAACCAATAATTAAAGAAATTAAGGCAGGCCTTGTTATAACAAAGTTAATTGAATTTACCAAAATAGATCACAATTGTAATGATCAGTCATATTTTGTTAAAGGAAATAGTATTCTTAAGTTTGATAACTGTACGACTAAAATAAAAGAGCTTGTGTTTGAAAATTTGTTTCATAGATCTAGTCATGGAGTACTTATACCTTTGAACTATGTAAATTTTACAAAGAACATTTATAACTTTACTTTGGAAGGACTTCATCTCCAAAGTATTAAGAATAGAGAAATTATTAAGTACATTGAATTTAAAAATAACGTAGCACAGGGTACTACTATAGGTTTGGTTTTTATACTTTTAATAATAATTGTAATTTTAACCATAAAAATTAAGTGTTGTAAAGTGAGAAAGAACAAAATAGAACTAAAACTGAAAGACTACCCTGATCCATTTGCCCGGAGAGCAAACACTAAGGGTGGGGAAATCACACACATGTAATCGTTTATAATTTCCGTTCCCACAAATTGCCAGACGCAAACGTCAGCGCATTCCTTTAATTTCGATTTTAAATTTAATAATAATTTTTCATAAACAAACTTCTACTGTTACAGCATGAAGCAACAACAAGTAAATGTGCCTATTGTGCACATTTGTTCTTCTCGCCACCAACTCTTACCGTTAATTTTTAAGTTCAAGTTGAATTAAGAGATTTAATAAAGTCAGTTTCTAATAAAGACTGAAAGACAACGGAACTAGTTGTTTTAATTATTAATGGCGCAGTCAGTAAACGAAATAGAGAAATGATCGGTTAGAAAAGGAAAAAATATCAGTGAAATAAAATAAAAAGTCTAAGGTGCGGTATTTATAAGTAATTAAGTGTAAAAAAAAATATATATATATAAAATAAAAACAATTTTGAATTAACTTTTAAACAAATGAGAGAAATATGCAATATATTCTTACTTGAAATAATTCGTACGCAAAATAAAGAAAACTGAAATACAAGACAATACAGAAATAAACAAGAACTTTAAAACGAAAAAGAAAAAAGAGAGATAATAATAAAGCGACAGAAAACGTCTTTTACCTAAAATAATAAAAATAGGTCAACAAGAAAGAAAAGAGATCTACAACATAGAAATCCTAACTAAGAGGCCAACATTTCCCAAATCATCATCCGAACCAAAAGAAGGAAGGAAGCATCAACGTTAATCATCTTTTAAAATTCAGAAATTTAAGCAAAGAAGCAAAATTATTTTAAAAAAGTAAAGTAATATTTTTTTAGATAGTATTTAAGTTAATTATTAAAAGAAATAGTTTGAAATAATAAAAAAAAAAAATGGATCAATTTGAGGAAGCTAGGAAGTGTATTTGTTCGATACAACAATTTAATGGAAATACGTCAGACCTACCAAACTTCATTAAGCGAATAGAATCATTAGCCTCCATTATGGAACCCCTGACAGTAGAGCTGAAAATAATTTTATTGCGTTACATAGAAGGCCGATTAGTAGGTAGGGCTAGAGACTCTCTCTCCAGGAATGGCCAAGTCCAAACCTGGATGGAGTTACGAGCAGTGCTAATTAGGGTACATGGTGATCATACACCGAAAGAGAGAATTTTAGATGAAATAACTCTGTGTCGATGCACAGATGGAATAAACAAATTTTATTGTAAATTAAATGAACTTCTGGTTAGACTTAACAAATCCTACTTGCTTGATGACAGCTTAACAACACTTCAAGCTACAAGGAATAAAAATCTGGTTTTAGAGACATTTAAACGAAACTTACCTGTGCCAGTAAAAGGAATAATCATTAGTAGAAATCCAGCTACCATGGCAGAAGCTTATACAATAATAGAAGAAAATGGTTATTTAAATTTTTCCATACACTCATTCAATAACGCAAATCGCCATAATAAGAAACAATTTCAAAGCAATAATACTGATGGCTATAGAAGAAATGATTCGGGAATAAGAAATTTGCGTTTTCCACAACGAAGTGGAAACTTTCGTCAAATGGATAGTTTTCAGCCAAATAATCAGAATCTAGGTAATAATTATAGAAATAATGCAGGGCAAGGATCTTCGCAATCACGTAGAGGAAATTTTTCCGGACAATCGCGAATGTTAAATATACCACAATACGCTCGAAATGAACCAGATCAAGCAATGGAACCAATGGACATTTCGAACACTTTTCAAAATTTTCGGACAAGGGGCCTTCCAGATACATGCCCTATATAGATATCGATAACCCGATTAGGAAACTTTGATTTATAATAGACACTGGGGCAGAATTTAGCATTATTAATCCTGGAGTATGTAATGAAAAATGGAAATCGCCCATAAATATAACACTTAAAGCATGTAAAAATGACATTATAATTAGGAAAAAATGTACAATACCACTTTTTAAAGAGTTTGGACTCGTAAACTTTTACGTAGAATTTTTAGAATACAATTTCGCTGATAGATTTGATGGACTCATAGGCAATAACATTTTAGTGAGCCTTGTCGCCAATATTTCCTACAAAGACCTAGTAATTTCGACAGAAAACAGCATAATTAAATTAATCTTTAACAGAGAGGAGGAAGAATATTACAGTCGTTCTGTTAATGAATCCGGTATTTTGACAAGATTTGAAGAAACAAATATTTTTCATAACACTATACAGTCAAAAGATTCGATGCAATACATGAATGTAAACCACCTTAACGAAAGGGAAGTGAAAAGCTTGAGAGGTTTACTTTTTAAATACACACATACATTTTATAAAGAAAATGACGATTTGACTTTCACCAATGAAGTTAAACATAAAATCAAAACTACGAACGACATTCCAATTTATACTAAATTATACAGATATCCCCAGATACATAGGGAAGAAGTTGACAGACAAATAGCAGAAATGTTGAAGCAAAGTATTATAAGACCTTCTCGAAGCCCGTATAATGCACCTATATGGGTAGTACCCAAAAAGAAAGACAACTCATAGTGGCGTTCAGAAGTGGCGTATAGTCGTTGACTATAGGAAGCTCAATTCTTTAACTATCGATGATAAATTCCCCATGCCAAACATGGAGCACATGTTCGACAAATTAGGACGATGAAATTACTTCACCACGATTGATCTGGCCAAGGGTTTTCATCAAATAGAAGTGGATCCTCTGGATATACCTAAGACAGCATTCTCTACTTCGACAGGGCATTATGAGTTCTTGAGGATGCCCTTTGGGTTAAAAAACTCTCCCGCTACTTTTCAGAGAATGATGAACAACGTCCTTGCTGATTACATAAATAAAATTTGCGTCGTTTATCTTGATGACGTTTTGGTATTTTCGACATCTATTGAAGAACCCTTAAATTCGCTAAGGCTGATTCTTCAACGCTTAAGTGAAGTTAATCTCAAGATACAACTCAACAAATGTTAATTTTTACAGAGACAAACTGACTTTTTGGGACATTTGGTTACTGATAATGGTATTAAACCAAATCCTCAGAAAGTAGAGGCAATCCAAAAAATAGAGCAATCAAAAACAGAAAAAGATATTAAATCGTTTTTGGGAATTACTAGTTATTACTGGAAATTCATTAGAGACTACTCGAAAGTAGCCTATCATATGACGAAATATTTGAAGAAAGGTGTAAAAGTAAATACTTCTGACAAAGATTACATTAATGCATTTAAGAAACTCAAACAGCTCCTGATGAATGACCCAATTCTCATCTATCCTGACTATTCAAAGAGATTCACCCTTGTCACAGATGCATCAAACTTTGCGATTGGCGCTGTTTTAATGCAAACTGAAAAAGTCGTTTCATATTATAGTAGAACATTGAATGAACATGAACGTAGGTGTTCTACAATAGAAAAAGAACTACTCGCTATAGTAGCAGCAACTAAGTACTTTAGACAGTATTTATGGGGTAGAAAATTCACTATTAAAACGGATCATAAACCTTTGGTTTGGCTGGATTCATTGAAAGAGCCAAACCTTAAACTGCAACGATGGAAAATTAAATTAAATGAATTTGATTATGATATCGTGCATGTTAAGGGAAAAACAAATGTGGCGGATGGTTTGTCAAGATTACCAAATTTGGAAATAAATAATGGTGAATTGGTTTCAGGGGAAGAAGATCAAAACGACAAAAGTTCAAATTGTGCGACCATACATAGCGGTGAAGAGGACAGCTCTTGCCATATTTATATTACGGAAAAACCGATTAATGTTTACAAAAACCAACTATATTTCCAAAAGGGATCTACAGAAAAATTCATTATGCAAATTAAGAATAGAAAAGTAAAAAATTTTATTACACTCACTGATAATAGTGACATATTAACGATACTGAGGAAAGTACTGAAAGATAAAGGCGTCATGTGTATTTTTTGCGAAGACGATCGACTTTTTGTACAACTTCAGGATGTTTATGTACAATTTTTTTCCAGTAACAGAAATTTAAGAGTGCTAAGATCCACGAAAATATTAATTGAAATACAGTTAGAGACGAAGCCTTAAAAATAATAAAAGACGAACACTTGAGGAACAATCATCGTGGCATTAATGAAGTATTTGGAAAGCTGAAATTTAAATATTACTTCACTGGATTGGTGAACTTAATAACGAAATTTATAAATAATTGCGAAGTTTGTTAATTAGCTAAATTCGATAGAAGACCTGCAAAAGTTCCCTTTCAGGTGATTGAATCACCAGGCTGTTTTAACGATATTGTCCACATGGATATTTGGTTCCCATTTCGAAACGTAATGTTTTTAACAACTATAGATAAATTTTCAAAATACGCAACAGTACATAAACTAACCGATAGAACGTGGCTTTCTATACTAACTGCACTCAAAGAAAGAATACGATTTTTAGGGAAAATGAGAAAACTTGTCTATGACAATGATGCATGATGCATGCTTCACGAATCTGTTAAATTGTTTTTAACCGAAAATAGCATTGAAACTCATGTAACGACCGCTCACCACAAGACGGGAACCCGGACGTCGAACGTCTACATGGCACACTAAATGAACACATTCGAATTATTACAGCTGATACAACGGTGACAGATGAAGATACTGAAGACAAAATACATAGGATAATTACAATTTAAACGAAAATCGAAACAAAAATTTTGACTTGACCGATACATTTGTACGGAACAGAAACATACAGAAAAATAGTCCTAAATATAGACAACTCTTACAGCTCAAGAAAGACGGTAATTATGTAATAGACACTAGTAATAAGAGAAATAAGAAATACTACAGAACTCAAATGAAACGCAGGTTCAAACAACAGATTTAATGTTTTTGTAAAATGGACTTCTTCACTATTATCATACTGATGCTGGTGGCAAGATCAATGGCAAACAAAATTGAAACTTATCAGATAAATCCAGATAATGGAGTTGTGATTTATAAAATGGAACCCGAAGCAGTGGTAGACAAATACTTTAATGTGTTGCATATTGTGGATTTGGAAGTTTTCGAAATTTGCTTAGAAAAGATAGAAGAAAATTTGGTAAAACTTAACCTCGTTGACGAACACGATATCGACTTGATTCAACGAGAAATTAAACTGGCAAGAACAGCTCTATCAACACTAATTCCACACTCCTATAGAAACAACAGAGCAAAAAGAGGACTGATTAACATTGGTGGATCGTTTTTAAACATGTTATGGGGAACAATGGACGATGATGATGCAAAGGAAATTTATAATCATCTGACAACATTAGACTACAACGCAAAACAGATAACTGACCAAATGAACAAACAAATGGAAATCAATAATGAACTAATTAAGAATCTTGATACTGTGGTGAAAAGTGTTAACAAGCAGCAAAATAAATTGAATGAGTTTTTGTCAAATATTACAGCTAGAACAAACAAAGCCCTAAATGTTGTGGAAAAGTTTAGGCTTGTTTTGCAAACATATGCCGATCTTAATATTCTGAACAAACAGATAGAAAAAATATCAGATGTTGTTGTGATGAGCAAACAGAACATATTACCGCATGACATACTGACTGAAGAAGAAAAGATTAGATACAATATAACGGTGGAAACTTTACCTTACCTTAAAACAAGCATAATGTTTTTTGAAAATAAATTAGTTTTCGTGCTTCAAATTCCGAAACTTACAACAGAAACATACTTTAAGGCCCTCATTATACCGTTTCCAAATGATCGCTGTGAGGAATTGGACTTGTCAATAGAAGAAGTATTGGTGCAGGGTAATATGGTATACAAAAACAGAGAAAAATTAATGGTAAAGAAAAACCTTCTGATCCATGATAACAATTGTGTAAGAGATTCTTTCAAGCAGAATAATTATTGTAAACTTAGAATAAATAAAGAACCAATAATTAAAGAAATTAAGGCAGGCCTTGTTATAACAAAGTTAATTGAATTTACCAAAATAGATCACAATTGTAATGATCAGTCATATTTTGTTAAAGGAAATAGTATTCTTAAGTTTGATAACTGTACGACTAAAATAAAAGAGCTTGTGTTTGAAAATTTGTTTCATAGATCTAGTCATGGAGTACTTATACCTTTGAACTATGTAAATTTTACAAAGAACATTAATAACTTTACTTTGGAAGGACTTCATCTCCAAAGCATTAAGAATAGAGAAATCATTAAGTACATTGAATTTAAAAATAACGTTGCACAGGGAACTACTATAAGTTTGGATGTTATACCTTTAATAATAATTGTCATTTTAACCATAAAAATTAAGTGTTGTAAAGTGAGAAAGAACACAATAGAACTAAAACTGAAAGACTACCCTGATCCATTTGCCCGGAGAGCAAACACTAATGGTGGGGAAATCACATACATGTAATATTTTATAATTTCCGTTCCCACAAATTACCAGACGCAAACGTCAGCGCATTCCTTTAATTTCGATTTTAAATTTTATAATAATTTTTAATAAACAAACTTCTACTGTTACAGCATGAAGCAACAGCAAGTAAATGTGCTTATTGTGCACATTTGTTCTTTCTCGCCACCAACTCTTATCGTCAATTTTTAAGTTCAAGTTGAATTAAGAGATTTAATAAGGTCAGTTTCTAATAAAGACTCAAAAACAACGGAACTAGTTGTTTTAATTATTAATATATATATATATATATATATATATATATATATATATATATATATATATATATATATATATATATATATATATATATATATATATATATATATATATATATATATATATATATATATATATATATATATATATATATATATATATATATATATATATATATATATATATATATATATATATATATATATATATATATATATATATATATATATATATATATATATATATATATATATATATATATATATATATATATATATATATATATATATATATATATATATATATATATATATACACATTCAAGGTTAGTTCACCAACAATCTAACACTTATTATCTCGCCAATAAAATACAGAAATTAACATATTTGTCTGCAACTATACAGATTCACGGGCAAATTTATCATCTTGCTGGATCGCAGTTGCCGCATCCTGATCAAGATCACAAATATCTCCAAATATATTTCCTTGGAGATTCAAATGAAGAAGTGAATCGACGTTGTGCAATTTTCAATGCGACGAAAAGAGAAATTGTGCAGCAATTGCAAGAAATGTTGCATGAACACAACGAACTAATTCGATTATTCAAAATTTCGTTAGAAAGGATGCCATCTGATGATCACAGAATCGTCATAAAAGCGGACAAACGACCAGCAGGCACTCACGACCGGCAATATAATGCACCGACGGCCGATGAAATATCAATTGTTGTTGTTGGCGATAATTTAGAATCCCGTGATATTGTTATTAAACGTCGAGCTGGAGATGCATTAGAGCGAATCAGTGAAACTCGTCCATCGTATGCCTCACTGCAATATCCGCTTATGTTCTGCCGTGGTGAAGATGGATATCACTTGAGATACAACGTGATCAATCCTGCCAATGGTTAGTAAAAGAAAAACAAACACTCTTGATTGTAACTTCATTTTTTGTTAACTTTTAGGTGTCGATACAAATAAGAAGGTCAGTGCAATGAACTTTTACGCGTATCGATTGATGATTCGCGAAGGAATTGACAACCATCTCTTGAGATATCGCCGATTATTTCAACAGTATGCAGTTGATGTGTACGTGACGATGGAGACACAACGACTCAATTTTATTCGCTTCAATCAGACCAAGCTTCGATCTGAAGAGTATATTCACTTGCGAGATGCGGTCAATAGCGATGAAGATGTGACAAACCTTGGCCGACTCACGATTTTGCCATCAACATACATTGGCAGCCCAAGGCACGAGTACTCGCAGGATGCGATGACATACGTGCGGAATTATGGATGGCCGGATTTGTTTGTTACATTCACTTGCAATCCAAAATGCCCACAGATAACGGAATTATTGAATCGCGGTCAATCAGCAAGCGATCGTCACGATGTCACAGCACGAGTTTTCAAACAACAGCTACGAAATTTGATGGACTTTATCGTGAAGCAACGTATATATAGTGCTGTTAAATGCTGGATGTACTCTGTTGAGTGGCAAAAAAGAGGTTTGCCGCACGCACACATTCTTCTTTGGATGGTGGACAAGATTACACCAGATCAAATTGATGACATCATTTCTGCGAAAATTCCTGATCCACATATAGATCCAGAATTATACGAAATGGTGAAAACCAATATGGTTCATGGACCTTGCGGACACTACAATCCCACTTCGGTTTGTATGTCTGACAATAAATGCACGAAACACTATCCACGTGCTTTTCTTTCGGAAACGCAAACTGGAAATGATGGATATCCACTCTATCGCCGTCGTTCATCAGACAATAATGGCAGAACATTCAGCATTCAATTTAGAGGAGTGAATATCGAAGTTGACAACACATGGATCGTACCATATTCGCCAATATAGTCTAAGACATTCAAAACTCATATCAATGTTGAGTATTGCAGTTCTGTGAAATCGATCAAATACGTTTGCAAGTACGTCACCAAAGGAAGCGACATGGCGGTTATTGGCCTTGAACGAGATGAGATCAGCAAGTATCAAATGGGTCAATACGTGAATGGAGAATGGCCAAAGAGTGTATTTCAACCCAGAGAATGCAGTACAGCGAGCAGAAACACCACCAGCAACAACATTGACGAGTTTTTTCTCAACTTGCGCCAGTAATCCGTTTGCGAGAACATTGCTTTATTCGGAAATGCCTCGATATTATACATGGAATGCATCGTCGAAGAAATGGTTACGCAGAAAGCAAGGCCAACCAGTAGATGGACATCCAGGTGTGTTCTCAACTAATGCATTAGGACGAATTTACACAATCCACCCGAAAAACGGCGATTGCTTCTACCTTCGGTTGCTATTGATTAATGTACGCGGTTCAACTTCATTTGAGTCATTGCGTACTGTGAATGGTACGGTGTGTGCAACTTTTCGAGAAGCATGCCAGCAATTAGAATTGCTGGAACATGATAATCACTGGAATCAAACTATGGACGATGCGATAGCTACTTCGCATGCCACTGAAGTTCGCACACTTTTCGCGATGATCATTTCGACATGTCAGCCTTCAAATCCGCGTCAATTATGGGATACGTACAAAAATTACATTGCCGAAGACATTTTACATCGTATTCGAGTGGCAGCATGGAATTCAGAATTGCAAATGAACGATGATATAAATGAACGATGACATCTACAATGAAGCATTGGTGTTGATTGAAGATTTGTGTTTGTTTATGAGTGACAAACTATTGACTGAAATTCATATGCAAGCGCCAAATCGTCAAATCAGAGATGTACTGAATCGTGAATTGGAATGTGAGCGTGCATCCGACAGAATAACTTTGGAACAACAAGTACAAAGAAATGTTCCATTATTGAATGAGCAGCAAAAGAGTGCGTATGATGAATTGATGAAGGCTGTCAATGATGGAAACGGTGGACTATTTTTTCTTGATGCGCCCGGCGGAACTGGGAAAACGATCTCAAAATGGCATTGCGTTGGCTCTCGCGTCTACTGGGATTGCTGCAACTCTACTAGAAGGAGGAAGAACGGCATATTCGGCACTGAAGCTTCCGTTAAACATGCTAATCAATCAAGCACCTGTTTGCAACATTTCAAAGCAATCAGCTATGGCCGTGGCCGCCGCCTCGACGCCGTCAGGAAACTAGCGCTGCCGACGCCGACTTGGGCGAACGACGCCGGCCGACCACCAACCGAAAAACGCCTACACGTAACGGATCGAACAACATCCACTCGCTTTCTCGTGGACTCGGGTTCAGTGGTCTCCTGCCGAGGGGAATGGTCGCCCCCAAACTACAGCGAAACAGCCTCACGCTGTACGCCGCCAACTCGTCGCCGATAGCCACATACGGGCAGCTCACGCTGAAGCTGAACCTCGCCCTGCGGCGGGATTTTACTTGGGCGTTCACTGTGGCCGATGTGCAAACCGCCATTCTCGGGGCGGACTTTCTGGCATACTATGGGCTCCAGGTAGACCTGAGGGGACGACGCATCGTAGACCCCCTTACCAAAATCGCGGCAACGGGCCGCATGGACTCGACTCGAATCTTCGGCATCTCTACAGTCGCTCGCATTGATGCACCTGTGGGACCACACGGCGACCGGCATAGAGTGCTCGTCCAGCGCTTCCTGCAACTCGCTTCACCAGCAAGGGCCATGGCCACTGTAGCTGACTTGCCGGTACGACACTTCATCGTCACGGAGGGCTCTCCCGTTTTCGAGCGCCCCCGTAGACTCGTCGGTGACCGACTCGCTGCTGCCAAAGAAGAGTTCGCTGACCTCCTCGTCAAGGGGGTGGTACGCCCATCATCGAGCCCATGGGCTAGTCCGCTACACATGGTACCAAAGCCGAATGGAAGCTGGCGAGCCACTGGCGACTACCGCCGCCTCAACGCGTGCACCTTGCCAGACCGATATCCTCTAACGATCATCGAAGACCTGATTCAGGAGAGCCGGGGAAAAGTCTTCTCTGTAATCGATCTGCAGAAAGCCTTCTACCAAATCCCGGTTGCCAAAGCTGACATCCCGAAAACGGCAGTCACAACACCTTTCGGCCTCTTCGAGTTCGTAGGTATGCCATTAGGCCTGCGTAACTCCGAGCAAACGCTTCAGCGGGTAATTAATCACCTACTGAGGAAACCCCCTTCGTGAAGGGCTAAGTAGACGACCTGCTTATCGCATCCGAGACGCATGACGAGCATCTGGATCATTTGAGCTAATTGTTGGGGACGCTGAAAGAGGCGAACACGCATCAACTTGGACAAATGCCAACTCGGTGCCCAGGAGGTTACATTCGCTGGGTATCGGGTCTCGAAAGAAGGGTTTAGGCCCCGCGCCCAAAGATCGAGGCGATCGACGCCTTTCCAAGCCTGACAGACTCTATCCAGCTGAGACGTTTCCTGGGTCAATTATTACCGCAGGTGTATACCGCATGCCGCGGAACTACAGGCCCCGCTCAACGACCTTCTGAGGAGCCTCACGAAGAAGATGGCGGCGATTACCTGGACGACGCAAACAGAGCAGGCATTCCAGCAGTGCAAGGCGAGTATCGCAGCAGCTACAGATTCAGCTTTCCTCTCGCCTACCGCGCCAATCGCTCTCTACACCGATGCATCGAGCACCGCCATCGGAGCGGCACTCAACCAAGAGCAACCCGATGGGACCTGGAAGCCTCTGGGGTTCTTCTCTAGGAAGCTCAATCCCCCAGAAACTCGCTACAGCGCCTACGACAGGGAGTTGCTCGCGGTGTATGCCGCAGTCAGGCACTTCAAGAGGATCCTGGAGACACACGCCTTCACAATCCACACGGACCACAAGCCGCTCGCCTTCGCCGCACAACAACGCTCGGACAAGCCAACGCCGAGGCAGAGCCGACACCTGGACTACATCCTCCAGTTCAACACACGATTTGTGTACGTTCCCGTGGGAGAAAACGTTGTGGCAGACGCACTTTCGCGAACCTGTACCGTCTCGATGCCTTCCATCCTCGACGAAGCCACTATCAGCCTGGAGCAAGCCTCTGATGTAGATCTGCCTCACCTGCTGGAGAATCCGCGTATCCAACTGGATCGTCTCGCTATCAACAGCAGCGAGATCTACTGTCTGGTTACCAATGGGGCGACACGGCCTTATTTGCCATCCAACCTGCGTCGAGCGGCATTTGGCACTGTACATGGATCATCCCACCCGAGTGGTCGAGCAACGGCGAAACGTCTGGTGGCCAAATACTTCTGGCCAAGCATGCGCAAAGACGCGCTCCGCTGGGCCCGTGAATGCCAACCATGCCAACGTGCGTAGGTCCATCGCCACAATCGCGCCGAGTTGCAAAGCTTCGGGGAGACAGATGACAGGTTCTACCACGTTCATGTTCACCTGATCAAGCTACCGCTGGTGAGAGGACGGTCGCACTGCCTGACCATCATCGACCGCTTTTCCCGATGGCCGGTGGCTGTCCCACTCCCGGACATTCGAGCTGTGACTGTCGCACGAGCGTTCTTCCACAGTTGGGTCTGCACTTTCGGCACGCCACTCACCATCACCTCCGACCAGGGGGGTCAATTCGAGGGGGAGCTATTCACAGCTCTCGCGAAAATGACGGGTGCTAACCATGTTCACACAACGCCTTACTACCCACAGTCAAACGGCATGGTGGAGAGACTACACCGCACACTAAAAGCGGCCTTGATGTGCAGTCCAGACACACCATGGCCAGACGCCTTGCCAAGTGCTATTGGGGATGCGGACGGCATACAAAGAGGACCTCAATGCGACTCCAGCCGAGATGCTCTTCGGTACCCAACTCCGCCTGCCGGGGGAATTCTTCGGACAAGAGCACGACCCTACCACCCAACCGGGTTTCGTCGAGCAGTTGCGCAAGCTGGTAAAAGCGATCAAGCCAGTACCAGCGTCCAACCACTCGAGACAGAAGCCGTTCGTCTTCAAATAAATGCGCACCTGCACGCACGTATTCTGCAAGCTGGACAAAATCCGGAGGCCACTCGAGCCGCCATCTACGGGCCCCCAGAAGGTAATTCGCCGGGTCAACGACAAGAGTTTCATCATCGACTTGAACAGCGTGGAGAAAGCCATCTCTATGGACTGCTTGAAGCCGGCCCACCTCGAGGTGAGTGACTCAACATCGTCGCCATCGCTGCAGGCATCCCGATCACCATCGCCATCCCGATCACCATCGCCAAACCGATCGCCATCGCCACAATCGTCGTCATCGTGAGCGACAAATGACCCGCCCGCGATCCATCCAAGGAGTCATCTGAGGAGTCAACCACCGCCCGGCTCAGGGGACCAACCCTCACCACAGCCGGGGAGTCGACCGACGAAACGGGTATCGTTCTCCGCGCCTCCTGCGCCGATCACTGGGGGAGGAATACCTGTGGCGACACCACTACCCCCACCCAGTTGTCGGGTACGCCAACGCAAGCAGGCGTTAGTTCCGCGCGCCATCTATTAACACGCTGTCGCACAGCGTATTTATGAAAAACCGGAACTAGCCTGTGTTGGCTGCTGAACAACACACTTCGTGTTTCCGGCCTTTCATTCAACCTCTTTTTCTTTCTGTGCTGAAGCTGTGGTGACGTGTTATAGAGCATTTGGTGCAATTAAAGGTTATATTAATTACTGGACTTAACACAATCTCTAGAAATTTGTAGAAACGTATCCATCATATATTATATGTACGATATAACAAATAAATTCACAGGAGCGTATTTTATTATATTTTATATATACGATATAACAAATATTTCTGTTTTTTATTGGCAACGTTGCGTTGCGTTGAGCACGCGAGCAACCAAATATATACATACATGCAAAGAATATATTGCTATTGTTATATAACTTCTAATTAAAAAAATGTTTCCCATCATACTAGTCACGACCTCATGCGAAATGCTTCTATTGTATATCTTTATCTCTTTGAATCGAAAGCCTTAGTTTATAGTCTTTTTTAGCTTCATCTATTGCAATATTATCTGAAGAAACGTCTTTCACTTTAGAATTCTCCTAAAGATAAATAACAGACCACACTATTTCACTAATAATTTTCATTTTAGTTATATTTTATTTAATTCTAAATATAAATACGCTAATAAAGTTTATTAAAGGAATAAATTATATATATTACACACAAGTTCATAGTTATAAAAGAGAATTCATCAATTTTTTTTTTTTTTTTTTTGAATTTTCCAACGCTGAATAATTGTAAATAATCACCAGTAACATTGATTGGTTATAAACTGCCGGTTTTAAAAAAAAACCAACGGGAATTGCCATATAAACAACCAAAACAAAAATACACTAAGAGGGTAGCAGCTTTAAGATTGATTTATTTAAAAATTGGGCAATAATTGTAAAAACCAAGATTGAATAAAAGAGCTACGTTATTTTTCTCTTTAAATGGAAACTTTATACTAAAGGAAGAGTGGCTTTTACTTTCTTAGTGTTTCCTAGTCAAGTTCTATTTTATTGGCACTTCCAACGAAGTGTTTTATTCTCAAAACAGCGTTCAGAGTGGCAATATTTACAATCTTTTACATTACTTCGGATTCTACTTCGACTTAAATGAGCAATTAATAATAATAATATTTTTAATAGCAGTAATTATATCTTCGGATCAACTAGATTTTTTGAAAGAGGTCGAAATTTTCTTGAAGTCCATTAGTATGAAAGATGTCAGGTATTTTGATTTCATAAACACTTAATTTTCTAAAAGGTTGGATGTTGAATATAAGGTTTAAGGGAATTGTGGCAGTTTTTGTGACAAGAAGGCATTCCACACATAATGGCTAGGATAGTTTGTCAAGATGTGATTGAGCATTTTTCCGACAAATTAGGAGATTATGTTCGCATAACACCTTGGCATAATTTTCCTAAAACGCTGCGGATTAAACTACATCAAACTTGTAGTTGAGGGTAACTGTGAGCAGGTAGCGGATTTTTCTGGTGACCACTCCATATCTTTACATAGCTCGACTAATAACATTGTAAAAAATGCCTGTAATGATTCCCTAATAGTAGATAAATCCAATGCCGAGACTAGAGCAGTCATTCTTTAAGCAAATAAATGTAAATGTAGATGTGGATGTAGCTTTCTTAAAAAAGGTATGTTGTCGTATTTTTGGGGTGATTTATACTTAATATATATATAATATATATAAATATATATATATATATTTATATATATATATATATATATATATATATATATATATATATATATATATATATATATATATATATATATATATATATATATATATATATATATATATATATATAAGTTACATAATTGTGATCATCTTTTGCCTTATTTCGGAGATGAGTTTATTTTTGACGACTTTCTTTACACACTTGAAAAGCAGCACGACAAGTGTAATCTTGTTAAACCCCCAGTACAGTTTATCAATTAAATATAAAAATTAGACAACAGATTTTATGCACTTTTTAATACAGCCTGCCATAAGACACATCTTTGTGAATACATTTTCGTTTGCTCGGAGAAACGTGATCCTAATATACTGTTAGCTTTATTTATTAAGATTAGAATTAATTTCGCAACAAATTTTGTTTTTTATATATGTAAATATAACTTACATATGAAACATAAGAATACCCTACAAAAAAAACATGTATATAACCGATTTCAAATTCAAATAACATTTTGATTCTTACGCCACGAAACTTGAAATTTTACTCCCATGTTTAGCGTCAGATGTAGGAAGTTTTACTTTCTCACCATAGCATGGCCGCTATACCAAAGAGCAAATGCTAGTGTGAGAATGTTTTAAAATTGATTTTTGCGCGGTAAAAATACACTGCACCCCCCTTAACTATAACTATCGTCATTCCTCAATTCACTTAACTTCTCAAAATAACTGAAAACATGCAATATCTTTGATAATTTCTCATTGTCAATGAACCCTCAATATCCACAACTCGAAATATTCCAGTTGCGTTTAAGTAACAAAATCAATTCCACAAAATAAAAAATTGTTTTCTTCATTATTAATGAAAGAAACACTACCTCTGTTTAATTAAAAGTATAAAGCCGTTAACTTAATTCGTTTAGCTGCATTTTTTTAACCAATTTTGAAGATTTTTCTGAGATTATTGAAACTGTTGTTGTTTGTGAGAATACTGAACAAGGTTTAATTCTCTTTTGACCGGCAATTTCTGAATCTTCGCCTCCCTCTGCTCCTAATTCTATTTCTTTAGTGTCCCTTTGCTCCATTATTCGTCGAACTCCCCCTACTTCAACACGCACACCTCAGAGAATCAAAAATTTGTACTTTTATAAGTTTTCAAAGCTTTTATTTATTTATTTATTTATTTATATCGTGAATAATTAATTACATAAGAATAAGATCTCATTATTGCTCACAAATTAAGCTTAAGTTTTAGCAATGAGAAATAAAAAATTATTGCACATTATTTCTTGCGAAATAATCAATTTCGCGGAATTTTAAGAAATATGTGCGAATTTAACTGGTTTAATGAACTTGTGAACTTAACATAAAGTTATATCTATATATACATAAAATATGCTGTACATACACATATATAAAATAATCGAGCCGCAGTTTTTTTATCTCCACTTTGTTGCAGTGGCTATGACCATTCAAATAGCCATTCTCATTGCCGATCGTCATGGCCAAAGCCGAAGTAAAAAAATTGTATTTGTCTTCACGGCGGATTTAAGTGTTTAAATGAAATGAAATAAATTAATATACACTCTGTAACGTATACAATTCATTAACAAAATAAACAAAAGTAAAAGAAAACAGGAAAATAAGGGAATTTCCTGATTCTAATTAATTTTCTTTACAAACAAAATTTTTAACATTCGGATTCATCAGCTATTTGTGTATGGTAAATTTTTAAGAAACTCTTATGAGAACAATCCAATCGCTCATATCATTTAAACGCCAAAAGTTTTTAACACATTGCTTATTCATAATTATAATTATATATTGTTTTGCTTCTCCCCTTCTTTTTCTTGTTTCCATTTGTCCGCGTTTCTGCAGAATGTGGCCAGTCAAAGTATAGTGACAATTCTGAGGTAGAGATGGCGCTGCCTCAGAAAAAGAACGGGGATTAGGAAAAAAGGGAAGTGATTTAAGGCGGTGGTAAGGAGAAAACGTCTCTCTTCAAATGTTTGAATTGTCAGACGTCAGGTCACAGCAGAACTTCAATAGTTTGGATATAGTTTTGTAAATTAAGAATGGTTGTGTTTGGGACGATTCCTATTTAAATAAAAAAAGGAAAGTTGTGTAATTAGAAGGAAAGTTAAATTGAAACTTAAATTTAAATAATATATGGCGCGCCTAGTAAAAGATAAACAGCAGACATGCAATAAAAGTTAAATATTTCCTATAAGTGAAATTATGTTTTTACAATAACATGTAGAATTGATCAAAAAGTCAAGAAAAAAAATATTTTTTTTTAAAGACTAACGAGGCAGAATTTTGTGAATTGTACTGAACAAAACGGTCAGATTAGTGCGTCAACGAGAAAAACAATATTTTTTTTTAAAGACTAACGAGGCAGAATTTTGTGAATTGTACTGAACAAAACGGTCAGATTAGTGCTTCAACGAGAAAACTGGTTAAAGAAAAAAAAAACATTCAGAAAAGCCCCTCCCGTCCCGTCGTGCGTAAAGAAAAAAATTATAATCATATACTCGTACATATATACATATATAAAATTTAACTTAAATTTAATTTATTTAATTGTGAAAACGGCAGCGGTATAGGAGTAAGATGTGGAGTAGTTTATGAAAACAGAATATTTGTATGTTAAAATGTTAGGTTAAGGCGAAAGCGATGGGGCGGGCTCGCTTGACACCGTGGAGGATGCCCCGCTGAATGAAAAAACAAATGGTGAGTTGGATGCCTTTTCTCTCCTTTTAGTGTTGCCCCACCCGATGCAGTGTGGTGGGTTGAGGACCACGACCGTTGCTGCGAGCTAGCCGCGGCCACCACACTGTATCATGACTAGGGGTGTTCGCAACATTAATGGCGCCCAATTAAAAAATTTAAATTAAAATTTTCCTTGTGTGTTGTGCAGGTTTGTGATTTTGTTAAGTAGATTTGTGGATAAAGTAGGTAACCGTGTATTCATGTGCTCCAGTCTTGCCGGTGGCTTGACGTGCAAATGTGTAACGCCAATTGCAAAGACAAGAGGGGGAGGCGAAATGTGAGACGAAGCCAGCTATCCCATCGTGGCCATGGTCTGTTGAACAAATCATCGTACCACTGATGAAATAGGTGAGAGGCGGAGTCTCAATAAGTGTAAGGAAAATTTTAATTTAGGAAGAATAGAGAACAACAACTCACCTGTTAGAAGAACAGCAAGTGTTTTTGTTGAGAACACAGTCCTTCAACAGAATGAAGTCAAGGGAGCCCCACCCCATCTATTCGAAAAAGTTCAGAAGAAAAATTTTGTATTAGTAAATATTTAAAATTTATAGTTTTTTTTTCTCCATATATTTATTTATTGTATCTTCTAAGCTTAGACTAACAATAAATAAGCATATCTCACAAACTAAATATTTAATAACAATACACCTTGCCAATGCTAAGTGCTTTTTAGTAATCACAATGTTATATGTTAGTTACTGTAATAAATGTTATATTAGTGTTTGTACATGATTAAGGTGTCGATGTTAGTTGTGCTGGTGATTTCGTACGTGTTAGGCGACTTGGAACCCTATTACATGCTAGTATTCTAGCTAGATGATTTGGATGCTCTTTGATTTTTTGTGCATATTTTAGGTTGGCGTCGAAGATTTCCTTTTTTACGAACGGAATGTTCAGATCGTTGTGAATGTTGGTATTCTTTATGAACCAAGGTGCGCAAGAAATGGTTCTTAGAATTTTGGACTGTGGTCTTTGAATCAATTCTATATTAGAGTTGTTTGCGCCGCCCCACAACTGACTACCGTAAGTCCAAATTAGTTTTATAATGGCTTTGTACAGGAGTGCTTTGTATTCTAGGCTCAACCTGGAATTTGTGGGCTATTTGCTTTCAAAGTCATTTGGTTTTTTTTTTTTTGTTTCGATGTGGCGCTTCCTGCTCAAACGTGAGTCAGGATGAATTCCTAGGTACTTCACCTCCTTTGCTTGTGGAATAGGAACGTTATTTAGCTTTATGGCTGGACATGTACCTTTTGTATAGTAAAGGTAATATGCGTACTTTTTGATTCGTTAACGTTAATTCGCCAGTCAGCCAACCAATTTGTTACTAGGACCAGATGATCATCTAAGTCACGGGAAGCGATTTTGGGTTTTGGATGAATGCTAAGGATAGACGTATCATCGGCGAAAGTTGCTGTTGTTAAGTATTTATTGGTAGGCAAACCTGAGGTATATAGTAGATACAACACCGGACCTAGCACGCTTCCTTGTGGTATGTCAGCTTTAATATCATAGCATTTAGAGTAAGAATTATTGTACCTTACCTTGAACTTTCTGCCCCTCAGATATGATTCCAATATTTGGTGTACTTTTGTGGGCAACAGTTTTTGATTTTGTAAATTAGCACCTCATGCCTAACCTTGTCAAACGCCTGCGCCTCATCTAAAAAGATGGCTGAACAATATTGTTTTTTGTCGAATGCATTTTTTATCCGGTTCACTATTCGATGAACCTACTCTATTGTACTATGTTTTTCAAGGAAGCCAAATTGGGGAGTGGGAATAGTGCGTTTTTCGTTTATATGCGGCATTAGTTTTGCAAGGAAAAGCCTTTCTAAGAGTTTTGATAAGATAGGCGGGTGGCTAATCGGTCTATATGATGACGATTGGGTAAGGTCTTTTCCTGGTTTCGGGATCATTGAGATTACTGAAACTTTTCAGGCATTAGGAAAGTAACCTAAGCGCAACAAATTATTATATAGTGAAGTAAGTAAGATGATGGCCATTTGGGGCAACTCCTTGATCATTTTTCCAGTAATGAGGTCGTGTCCTGGGGCTTTGTTACTAATTGCATTACTTACTTCTTTTGTTTTTAATTTAATAGGCGAGCATGTTGCATCTGGCGAGGAGATTAATATTAGGTTATTAGTATTGCGAGGTGGGTTGGGGGTAAAAGCATCACTTAAGTATTCTGCGAAAACAGCAGACTTTTCATCATCGCTTCTTGCCCAGTTTCCGTTTTTTGTACGAATCGGTGGAATTCCGCGTGTAGGTACTTTCATTTCTCTGACAGCTTTCCACAGAGAGTAATTGGTGACGTCAGTCGGAGAAAGGTTTTGGATATATTGGTCCAGACAACGATCTGATTCTAGACGCAAGGCTTTTCTCAAGTTTTCACTGGCAATATATAACTTCCGTTTTAGGAAAGAGGACCTGGATTTTTGCCACTCATGACGTGTCCTCCTTTTTTCAGTAAGGAGAATATCGATTTGGGTTGAGTTTTGTGGGCGCCGGATGCTGTTGCAGTTGTAGTCACGCTTGTGCACAGAGTGGCGCACAGCTAATCTTAGGGTCGAGGAAAATTGTTTCAGAAATATTTCAATGTCCTTATTAGTTTTGAGACGTGGCTTTAGGCTGAGATGACTACTGATGTATTTTCTGTATTTCAGCCAGTTAGTTTTAATGGGTGTGAATTCGTAGGTAGGGCCTAACTTTTTGTTCAGATGTCTTATAATAGGAGAGTGATCTAAAGAGAGGTCATTAAGATGTTCTACTTTGAGTTGCTCTCAATATCAATCTTGTTGTCAGAAAGCATGAAGTTATATAATTGTTTTCCTTTTGGTGTTGTTAGCCATGAGCCACAGTAAGTGTGCTTGGCATTGTAGTCGCCCGCAGCTAGAAAACTTGTTCCAAGTGTGGAGAAGAAATCTGAGAACTGGTTACTTGTTATTTTAAATCTAGGTGGGCAGTACACAGCGGATATTGTTAAGTTATCCTCGCATCCGTCCAGACAAATTAATGTTGCTTGTAGGTACTCCTTGTTGTATTCTTCCATAGCGAAGTGTTTATTCTTTGTTTGATTAGGATTCCAGTGCCACCATGGGCTTTTCGTCATGAACTGCGTCATACATTGTATGAGCGTTGCTATCATTCCTTCAAAATTATGCAGATTTGAACCAGTCCCGGACTGCTGATCCTTCCCTAACTCAAGTACCCCTGCATACGTCGTCCCTGTGTCGAGGTATGGAATTGAATTCTGTGGTTGTGCAATGGGCGGTATATTTGGACTAGGTTGAGTGCGCTTATTCTTTAACTGAGGGTCATTTTGCTTAATTTCCTGGTAAACAGGGCAACTTCTGTAGTTGGCAGTATGGTTACCACAACAATTACTGCACTCTCTAGCAGCTCTATCTGTTTTAGTCTTCGTACATTCTGACGTGGGGTGTAAATCACCACAGGCAACACATACACTACGATGAGTGCAGTAGGATCTTGTGTGTCCAAATTCTTGGCAATTAGAACATTGAACTGGGCTGTTTCGTTTGAGAGGCTCCTCCACTGTAATTCTACGATACATAAGATAGCGGAGATTATAAATACCACGCACTTCTCCTTTTTTAAGCTTTTGTGTTTCAGGCTCCAATTCTACGCGAATCAATGGCTGAGGGATTCTGTTGTGATTTATTATATTTATAATAGAGCGGGCAGCGAATCCTGCTTCATGTAGTTCTTCTTTGACTTCAGCAGGGGGAATATCCGATTCAAGTCCCTTTATGACAATGGTAAGGCCTTTGCTACTTTTAAGCTGATGGGTGTATTAGCTTTTTTTTATCAGTGTCGAAGTTTTTTATAACCACTCTGTAATTGCTCTCACTATGTATTTGGATTTTTGTTTCCTGGATATTTCCTTTCACAAGAGGGGTGACCTGGAAATGTTTAGGACCAATGAGCTCGGTAAGCTTTGTAACTAATTTACTGGAGTTACGTTCTCGTAGGTAAATGGGAGGTGGTTTAAATACAATATTAGGTTTGGGTGCGTCTGCCTCCTCAGCACTTTGAGGTAGTGCGAAGCGATTATTACTAGAGAGTAGGCTCTCGCTAGTTTTGCTGATTTTTGCGATGTTAGTTTTGATGCCACACAAACTCCTTTTGCCAATTTCACTCACTGACCTTTATTATGCGTCCATTTCGCTGGGCTTAAAACTCGAAACATAAAACCACTTCACTTTAAGTCACCATATAATTGAGGAGCAACAGAAAAAAACATCCGAACTCTCTTGCTTTCGTACAGTCAAATAATTTATAGTAATCTGTTTTTGTATATAGTGAATATATTTCTAAATAGTGAAATATTCTGTTAGTGTATAAATTTATAATTAATAAATTATTTGTTGATTTAATGATGAATATTTGTTGTTAGTAAATACTAATTTTTTATTATTTAAAATTAGTAAATTACTTTCATTGTGAATATAAGTATAATTTATAGAAATCTATTTCTGGTGTATGTAAGTTAATACTCAAATATGCTAGTATCATAATAAGAATCATAAAACTACCACAAGCTGTAATCGAGTTTTTTGATTCCAGTTTCTTTCTTCTCCTACTTAGTTCTTACTTTCTACTTATAGTTGTTCTCTTTTATATGAGTTAGTTTAAAAACAATACTATATCCAGCAACGTGCGTAAGCTCCGCATAATTTAAAACGATTTTTAGGTGCATTGCACCGTCTAATAAATTTATAATTAAAATATTAATTGGCGCCCGAGCAGGCACCGCGAAATAAATAGAAAAAATTTCGTACAAACTTTTCTAATCGCGTTTCCATCAGTCGCGAAGTTTGGCTCCATAGTCAGCCACATCGAATCGTGGTACAAACGGGGGAACTTAAGTTCCAGCCTCTTCGCGCGGAGAACTAAAAAAATTTAACTTAACTAAAAAAGTATAAGAAATGGACGCATATTAACAATAAAATCGTTAAAGAACAAATACGAGACAATTACTTAATAAGTGATAAGTTAAAATATTGACTATCAAAGAACACATATAAAAAAAAAAAAAAAATCAAATACGAATGCTGATAGACAAAAAAAAAAGAATATAATAAACAGAATCACAAACTGGTTTCATTGCTACAAATTAAAAAAAAAAAATATAGACAACAACAATACAGAAAGAAGAACTGTGTAACTGTGAAAGAACAAATTCAATGCCAAGCAATATAAAATTACAAAGAATCAGCAAAATAGAATTGAAATCGAGTGAAGAAATTGAGTGACTTTGATAAGAACAGAAGCCGACAATAAATGAGTAACACACTAAATGAAAAATGTTAATGAACAGCGAAATATAGTAGACAAATAATAGGGAAAAAAGTCATAATAATTGAACTGAATGGACTAATAAAAAGTAAAACATAAATAAAAAACCCAACAAATTCAAAAAGAACAAATTCAAAAATAAAAATATAAAAATTATTAAAACAACATATTAACATTTTGTAACGAATTTCTGCGTTGATAATATCGAAGAGTGACTACAGAATTGACTACTGATGATGTTCGTGATTTTGTGAGCAGCCGAAGAATCAGACGCAGCGGCCACCGTGGTTTTCATTTAGTAATACGCAAGCTTAATCATATTGCAGCTTAATCATATTGCATGAAATGTTATGTTCATAGCTTCCTTTAACTGAAGTGACATCGAGCATCGGAGTACGGAAGCCGATCGCAAAGAGAGCAGCACATCATCATCATCAGTACAAGCAGTCCTATTCGACAGCAACAGTTCAACACAGCAACAGTCGCTGCAACACTAATTGTAAGAATTTTCTATTATTGTTTAAGATATCTCTTAGCTTCTATAAACTTTGATCATAAGAAATTATTTCAATTCATTCAGTGCTTCAATTAATTTTATAGTTAAGATATAAGAGTTTATATGTTAATATTATAAGTCAACCAAATTTGTTAATAGCTAAAAAAATTAATTGATTATTTAAATATCAAAAAAAAAGCTTCAAAACTATAATTGTAAAATACTGTTTAAAAATGTCAGACGATGAAGATTTAGCATTTTGCTCGTTCAGTCACTTCTACTTCGGCACTCCCACTTATAACTACTGCATCGACATCTAACATGTCACAAAACTCTCAGACATTTAATGAACATCAAAAAGAGGAATTACGTAAAATTATCTCAGAACCTATAGCCAATGTTTTAAATCCGCGTAGCGAGCAGGTAGAACAGGAGGTACAAATTGACTTTAGTAGAAATATTTGTGATGCTGAAAAAATTCCAGATATCGTAAAAACTTTAAGAGAGTTTTCAGGCAAGCAAGGGGAGTTCAGGTCATGGCGAAAATCAGTTGATCGAATTTTTACAATTTACGAGAGCTACAAAAATACGCCAAGTACTTTGCGATTCTCCATACAGTGAGACATAAGATTGTAGGGGAAGCTCATACCGCTTTGTAGTCATATCGTGCTCCGCTTGATTGGACTAAGATTAAAAAATGTCTGATGCTCCATTATTCGGACAAAAGGGACATCAGTACTTTAGAATATCAAATGACAACTTTACTTCAACGAAACAGCTCAATTTCAGAATTTTACCAAAAAGTCTATGAACATCTGTCACTAATTTTAGACAAGATAGATTGTTTGGAGTTAGGAGAAGAAGCATTAAAGACTCTTGCAAATATCTACAGGGATAAAGCGTTAGACACCTTTGTAAGGGGTCTTAATGGCGACTTACCTAGTCTGTTAAGTGTTAAAGGTCCCACTAGCTTACCGCAAGCTCTGAACATTTGTCTAAAATTATCAAATCTCAATTTCAGGTCCAACTATGCAAACAATATCGTTCGAAATTCACACTCCAAGCCTGCACAACACCAACAATTTAGACAACCTTTTTTCCCACAATTAGCTAATTTTTCCAATACCAACAACTTCAGTAAACAACGTACACCAGCTCCGCAATTTAATCGTGATTTTTCCCATAACAATAATTTCTATAGATTCAATAGTCAGCATATGTTAACTCCGCAATTTAATCGAGATTTTTCTAATAACAATAGTTTAAACAGATTTAATAATCATCATACTCCAGTTCCGCTTTTTACTCAAACCAAAATTATCGTCCACAACTACCCTCCAAACCGATGGAAGTTGATCCATCACTTCGAACAAGACAGGTTGACTACCAAAATAGACCACTACAGATGAACCAACAACCGTATTTCAACAGACAACCATTTTCAAATAGACCAGTAGCTCAGGATAATAATTTCAAACGACCACATTCACAGAGTTTCCAACAACCAAACAAACAGCAAAGGGTTTTCAACACAGAAACTTTTCCATATGATGAGACCAATGATAGCTCCAATAGTACCGAGTAGGAACTTCAAAACTATGAACGCCAAAATGATCAGGAATTCATGGAAAATCAAAATTATTATCAATATTCTCCTTAATCTCAAGATGATCCTTTAATGAACGATGACATAAATTTTTTAGACTAGCCTCATCTTCATTACCATACTTTCCATTTAAAATGAAAAATGGTAATGAATTGAAATTTTTATTGGATACTGGCTCAAATAAAAATTATGTAAAAAAAGAATTTCCCGAAACCCCATAATAAACAATAAACATTTTTCAGCAAACTCGCTAGGTGAAAAAGTAAAGATCACCCACCATGCAAACATAGAAATATTTAACACAGCAATAGGTAAACTCAAATTTTTTATACTTCCTGTACTTGAAACTTTTGATGGAATAATCGGAAGTGACAGTCTCAAGCAACTTGGTGCAGTTATCTTCGCAAAACAAAATTATTTTACATTACTAAATAAATTCAACTTTCCTCTAAAACCACAAAAAATAGAATCAGTAAATACTTTTCAGTTACGTTTAGACCATTTGACTCATCTTGACGAAACCTTCATTAAATCTATAATTCACCGATGCCCCACATTATTCTCAGATCCAGATATGAAATTGACCTATATTACCAAGGTAAAAGGCGAAATTAAGACAAAAGAATCAAGTCCTATTTATTCAAAATCAAATCCGTACCCAATGGCCGAAGCCGACATCGAAAAAACAGCCTTCTCCATCAATAATGGAAAATTTGAATTTACTCGACTTCCATTCGGGCTATTTCGTGCCTGCCATATTTCAGAGAGCTCTTGACGATATTTTGACTGACCATATCGGAACAAAATGTTACGTTTACATAGACGATATTGTTATCTACGGTAAAACAAGAGAAGAACATTTGGACAACCTGAAAATAATATTCAAAACACTCGAGACGCAAATATCAAAGTACAGTTAGACAAGTGCGACTTCATGAAGAACGAGTGGGAATTCTTAGGATTTATCATTAGCGAAGATGGGATAAAAACTAGTCACAGAAAGGTTTAAGCTATCATGAAATTCCCTAGACCGAAAACTCTTCACGATCTCAGATCATTCCTTGGAATGACAGGTCACTACAGAAGGTTCATAAAAGGATACGCCGAAATAGCCAAACATCTGACTTCAATACTCCGTGGTGATTTGGGAAGAGTGAATAAAAATATGTCAAAGAAAATTCGTATTAGCTTCGAGGCAGAACAAATAAATGCTTTCAACATGTTAAAGAATAGCTTCGTTTCAGATGACGTAATGTTACACTATCCAGACTTCAACGAGATATTCGAGCTTACCACCGATGCATCAAACTATGCACTCGGAGCCGTGCTCTCGCAGAATAATCGTCCAATTGTTTTCCTCTCAAGGACCTTAAGTAAACGGGAGGAAAGTTATGCGACGAATGAGAAAGAGATGTTGGCAATTATTTGGGCTCTAGGACATCTTCGTTGTAGCAGTAAAGTCAAAATTTTCACAGACCATCAGCCACTAACTTTCGCTCTCAGCAATAAAAATAATAACTCAAAACTAAAGCGTTGGAAGGCTCAGCTGGAAGAATATAATTACGAGCTTCTTTATAAACCAGGTAGTACTAATGTTGTAGCAGATTTACTTTCAAGACCATCACAATCTAATATCAATTCTTTAGCGGCCACAGTTCATTCCAGTGATAGTTCATCAGAAAACCTCATTCCGTCAATAGAAGTTCCCGTTAATGTTTTCAAAAATCAGTTATATTTTAAGGTGTCAACTGACACTCCACCGTATCAACTGAAAATAGTTTTCCCAACCTATCACCGCCACATTTTTAATGAACCTGATTATGACTCCAATAAACTCTTAAAACAATATCTTAACCCCTTAGTAATTAATTGCATCAAAACACCTGAACCCATAATGTTAAAAATTCAACAAATTTATCCAGACCACTTTAGTAATTACAAAATCCGATTCTCCCAAATAGTAGTACAAGACATAATTAACGAAGACGACCAAAATAATATTATAACAGCCACACATAGTCGAGCTCACAGAAATGCAATAGAAAACAAAACCCACATACTTGAAAAATATTACTTCCCACAAATTATGAAAAAAATAAAAAAAAATAGTAAATGTTTGTCAAACTTGTAAGGTGAGCAAATATGAAAGGCATCCTAATAACCCAAAACTAGGAAATTCTCCCATACCCACATATCCAGGACATACAATACACATTGATATTTTCTCCACAGATAAATTTAAGGTATTAACATCAATTGATAAGTTCACAAAATTTGCAGTAGTGAAACTACTTGACGGAAAATCTATTGAATATGTTCGTAAGCCACTTAGAGAAATTTTATTTTATTATGGCGTTCCTAAGTCTATAGTTTTTGATAACGAAAAAACGTTCAATTCTCAATCAATAAAATTCATGATAGAAAATGAACTAGGAACGCAAATTTACACCACACAACCCTACAAAAGCGAGGTAAATGGCCAAATAGAGCGATTCCATTCGACTCTTTATGCAATAATGAGATGTTTAAAACAAGCCAACCCAGCAAAAACATTTGAAGAATTACTAGAGTCAGCTGTTAACGAATATAATCATTAAATGCATTCTACCATAGGAAAAAAGCCAGTCGACCTTTTCTTCGGAAGATCCACAACATTTGGTCCTGAAGAATACGAGAAAACTAGCTAAATAATTACGAAAAACTTGTGAAGCAACAGGAAAAAGACATTACCTATCATAACAATAACAGGGACCCTATAAAACAATATAATCCAGGAGATGAAATTTACGTTAAAGAAAACAAAAGACTGGGCACAAAAATGTCAAAAAGATATAAAAAGGAAATAGTGAAGGAAAACAAAAATACAGTTGTTCATACAGAATCCGGGAGAGAAGTACACAAAAGCAATATCCGAAACTAAATCGTTAAGACATAAATCTCATTTCCAGCAGCCAAATACTGCATGATTTAAAAATCATCCAATGATTTCATTATATCTGAAAATAAACTTATACGTTTGCTAAATTAAAAAAAAAAATTTAAAATAAATAAATAAATAAATAAATAAAAAACAAATCAAAAAAATACCTAAAAACCAGAAAATGATAATAATAGTATAACGTAATATTAACGTAAATAATGTTAATGTAATAGTAATATGATTATAATGATAAATAATGAATTTTGGAATTTTAGGATGGAAGTTATAAATGTAAATTGTAGGGTGAGGGTAATAATTAAAAATATTTTTTTCTAAGCTTAAGGAATAAAAACAAAAAAATTTGTAAAAATAAAATTTCAAGTATAAGCCAGGAAACACAATTTACCATTTTTTATTTTTTTCTTTCTTCATTTATTTTTTAATTTAAGGAAAAATGTAATATTAAGAATTATGAAAATGAAAACTACTACTCAAGAAATTCATAAATTAAAAGAAAAAATTAGCAATTAAGCAAATTAGGAAAAATTAGCAATTAAGCAAATTAAGAAAATATTGAAACAGACAATGAATTTTTGAAAAAATTGTGTATTGAATTAAAAAAAAATAAAAATAAAAAATAAAAAATAAATAAATAAATATATATATATATATATATATATATATATATATATATATATATATATATATATATATATATATATATATATATATATATATATATATATATATTATGACAAAAATATTATTAAATTTGTTTAAGCTTATTAGAAATTAAGAATTTATTATTTTGATTTCTGAAACTTAATTGACTTACATTAAAATTAAAATTAACACTATTTAAGGAAGAAGAAATTTAACTAATATTGTAATTTGTTTAACGAGCGAGGACGCTCGATATTAAGAAGGGAGGAGTTAATACTCAAATATGCTAGCATCATAATAAGAGTCATAAAACTACCACAAGCTGTAATCGAGTTTATTGATTCCAGTTTCTTTCTTCTCCTACTTAGTTCTTACTTTCTACTTATAGTTGTTCTCTTTTATATGATTTAGTTTAAAAACAATACTCAATCCAACAAGGTGCGTAAGCTCCGCATAATTTAAAACGATTTTTAGGTGCATAGCACCGTCTAATAAATTTATATTTAAAATAAATAATTTATCGTTTTATTAATTTGTATATATTTAAAATTGGTAAAATATATATTTTTTTGGTTATATTTATATATTTTAAATTAGTAATATATTTTTAAGAGTTTATATTGATAAATTTTATTCTTTTGGGGTATAGGGTGGCATTTATAGGAGATCTCCAGAAATTATTATTTTTATTACGTTAGAAGTTAGTTGGGTTTTTTGTCAGTTTGCGTATGTGGTAATAGTAATATATTTTGATTAGTAGAAAAGAGAAGGAGAGGGAAGATAAATATTAAGCATCGACATATAGAGGTAGAGAAGTCACGCGATGCACTTGAGAAGTGAGCCCAGAAAAGCAGAAGAAGTTGGAACAGAATTTGATAGAACAGAGATATTCTAGAAAGTCTAGCATATAGGGAACAGCCGCCCCAAGG
This sequence comes from Clusia tigrina, assembly GCA_920105625.2. NCBI lineage: Eukaryota > Metazoa > Arthropoda > Insecta > Diptera > Clusiidae > Clusia > Clusia tigrina. The sequence goes on along the minus strand of OV050031.1, from coordinate 48,958,249 downwards.
ATGATGTGAGGAAGATAAGGCGACTGGTGGACAACCAGGATGGAGTGGCACGGGGACGGTGCCGAAGGATAGAGAGAGGATAGCTCAGGGACGGGAGAGCACCGTGTACGATCAGATGATAGCTGGTTAGCCACTACAGCGTACGGAACTAGTCCAGAACGGGCAATGAGAACTCCCAAGTGAAAAGCGCTCCGCAATCAATTTGATGTTGCTCGAAAGCCATAATAGCTATCGAGTAGCATTAAATGTAGAATTTGGGAAAATAAGAGAAACAGTGAGAGCTAATCAAATAGAGTTGATAAAGATAGTGAATGATGCAGTGCGGCCTAGGCAATATAAACCGGTGCGGGGGTAATGCTCATAGAACAGAGGCAACAATTTTTTATAATCCAAGTGGCGAAGAGGCAGTTTCTGACAATATACCAAAAAGTCAGGACCATGTGGACTTGTCCTCAATAGATCAAGATATTTTTGAGAGACTGTTAGGCGATAATTTTGATGACAATAGTATTATGCCTGAAGCGTGTAGCGCAAAATTGAGTCAAAGTTGCGAAAATCAATCTCGTTTGGACTCAATAGATATGTTTGTTAACGATTTAGTAGGAGCTCCTCTCTCACAAAATATGAGCCTTAATGAAATGATTACTATGTTTTTCATAAGGTAAAATAAATAAAAGTGTTCCTTTTTATACGATACGATATATGTGTGTAGATTAGCGTCTAAGTTGAGTACACTGGTGATGTTAGTTCTTCGAGGCGAATGGCTGGGAAGACAAAATAATTTTGTTTTGTGAATAATTACCGTGCAACAAGGTGTTTGGATCCGTAATCAAAACCGGTGTGGTGGCTCTGAAAAGGACGTATTGTTAGTTCTATGTTTATATGTTTATATTTATGTATGTATAGTTGCCCGGCTAGCTCAGGGTAGAGCATAAAATGTAAGTCGACGCTTCCACCCGTGTTCCGACGAAGTTTGTAGTCCTCCTGACAACCCGTGTCTGTTGTTGCGATCGTATTTTTTAGTCGCCACCATCTGTATGTTTGTTTTGGTTTTGCTTCTCCCATTATTTTTCTTATTTCCATTTCTCCGCTTTTCTGGTGGTTGCCAAAGTATAGTAACAATTCTGATTTAGAGATGGCGCTGCCTCAGACTAGTCGAAATGTAAAAGTTAGTTGACTGACCGGCTTCACCGCTGAAACTGTCAATGGTGGAATAGCGGAGGCGACCATATATTGAGAAAAAGAACGGGGATTAGGAAAAAAGGGAAGTGATTTAAGGCGGTGGTAAGGAGAAAACATCTCTCTTCAAATGTTTGAATTGTCGGTTTTCAGGTCGTAGCGGAACTTCAATAGTTTGAATATATTTTTGTAAATTAAGGAATGGTTGTGTTCGGGTAGATTCCAATTTAAATAAAAAAAAATTTTTTTTTTTAAAGACTAACGAGGCAGAATTTTGTGAGTTGTACAACAACATTCGTTGTTGGGTGCAAATAAAAGAAAAATATAATTTTGAACAAAACGGTCAGATTAGTGCGCCAACGAGAAAGCTTGAAAAAGAACAAAAAAAAAACATACAAGAAAGCCCCTCCCGTCCCGTCGAGCGTAAAGATAAGTAATTATAATCACATATATATATATATATATATATATATATATATATATATATATATATATATATATATATATATATATATATATATATATATATATATATATATATATATATATATATATATATATATATACATATTTATAAAATTTGTCTTAAATTTAATTTATTTAATTGTAAAAACGGCGTCGGTATAGGAGTAAGATGTGGAGCAGTCTACGAAAACAAAATATTTGTATGTTAAAATGTTAGGCTAAGGCGAAAGCGATGTGGCGGGCTTGCTTGACATCGAGGAAGAGGATGCCCGGCTGAATGAAAAAACAAATGGTGAGTTGGATGCCTTTTCTCTCCTTTTAGTGTTGCCCCACCCGATGCAGTGTGGCGGATTGAGAACCACTACCGGTGCTGCGAGCTAGCCGCGGCCACCACACTGTATCATGACTAGGGCTGTTCGCAACAATATATAGAACGAAAATATATATTATTTTGCATTACTTTATTTTTCTTGTATATGACATTTCTATCACTATTGTTGGCACAATTGTAAACTAAATGCTTAATTTTAAACAATTTCTTTCTCTTGGTTTGAGGTGCTGTTTTCTGAAATGTGTTTTAGAACCATTGTGTATGTACGTAATAAAATGGAATTATTGAGAAGCGTTACTCTACACAAGGCCACATTTAAGTATTCTGATTTATAGAACAATGCAACAATTGATTCTTTTCTCATAACAAAAGCATGTTTTTAAGCAAAATCTATTCAGTTGACGTATAATTTTGTCATTAATAAAAATGAAAAGAACCACATAAAAAATTAAATAAAGTTTCGAATTGGTAACAAAGGAAAACAATAGCACTTAACGTCAAAAACCCCACAAAACATTATATTTAAAAAAATAACATAATACACATATAAGCACATTACCTCAAAGCAATGCATAGCAATTTAACGCAAGTAAATAAATTATTGCTTTATTAGGCAAATATAACTTATGATCATAAAATATAATGCTTTGCTTGTAAAAAATGAAACACTCATATATTAAAGTATTTTATTTGTTGTGTAACAAAGACGGCAAACGAACAATATTTTCCAAAGAGAGCATGAAACATATACTCGTATATACAAAATTGACGCGATTAAGACTGGGATTTAGTTTCCAGTATAGAAGAAACATGCCATTATGCTAACTATACAACACAGAGATAATCCCAAACCAACATATTTTAGAATACCATACCATCAAAAAAGAGTCTCAATCCGTGAATAATCTATGCTGTATCTGACTTATGAACATTTTAAAGTTATTTTACATGATACTCGTATATCAAATTTAAATGAAAGCACAACTTTAGGCCGAAAGCCTATAGTAACTTGGTCTTAAGTATATTTTTCAAACCTTGTTAAACGTAAGTACAGTTTATCAATTAAATACAAAAATTAGACAACAGATTTTATGCACTTTTTAATTCAGCCTGCCATAAGACACATCTTTGTGAATATCTTTTCGCTTGCTCGGAGAAACGTGATCCTAATATACTGTTAGCTTTATTTATTAATAATTTCGCAACAAATTTTGTTTTTTATATATGTAAATATAACTTACATATGAAACATAAGAATACCCTACAAAATAACATGTATATAACCGATTTCAAATTCAAATAAATTTTTGATTCTTACGCCACGAAACTCTAAATTCTACTAACATCTTTAGCGTCAGATGTAGGATGTTTTACTTTCTCACCATAGCATGGCCGCTATACCAAAGACGGTTAATCGCATTATTTCTATGCTTCACTTTAAGTTTCGGTGTAGCGGCCCAGGCAGCGTTTTGTATTCTTTTAGTTAAATTTTCGAACGATTCTTAAATATCTCCTGGGGCTTTGAGCGGTATCACAAATAATGTCGTTAAGTCGAAGCCAGTTTGTACGCTTATTGTGTAGCGTAGGTGGTTCTAATATACGTAGAACATTGGACGTTACAGTTATAATGGTAGGGGAATGGTCTGATGACAAATCCAAAGAAGAAGCCATTCCGACACAGTTTCTAGAAACACCTTTCATCACACAAAATTGCATAATTTTGAATAGTTCTTTTCCTTTTCGATGAAAAGTCCTAGAGCCTCAATAGTGATGTTTGGCATTATAGTCACCACAGGCTAGGAATCAATCTCCTAGTGTGCTATAGAACTGCTTGAATTGGCCCTTGATAATGGTGTGTCTCGGAGGGCAATATATCTCTGTTATCATAAGTTCGCCATGTTGGTCTTGGAGAGAGATACTAGTTGTTTTTATATGAGGTTGATCATACTTCTCTTGTACTGTAAGTTTAATACTGTTTTTTATAATAATAGCGGTGCCATCACGTGCAGTGCCTGCTGGGTGCTTATGCTGGCTGCTTATACTGCATTTATAAATTTTTAAGAAACTTTTATTGGTGAAGTGAGTCTCTGATATTAGCGTAATGTCAATGCTGTTATCAACAATACAAGCTTTGACTTCATTACTTCGTTGCGAAAGCCCATTCGCATTCCACATTGCAATTTATGTCATCTTATTATGATTGCATTATTATGTCATCTTAGAGATGAGCGCTGTTAGCAAGTTTAGCATGGTTCCAATTTAGTCCATTAGGCATTTAAGCATGCTCTTTAATTCGCTCATATCATTGGACTGCTGTTGTGATGGGGCACTGATTACTTCTTGCTGATTTATCACCTGCGCATAAGTGCTTCTTGCTGGAACTTGTATTTGTGGTGTATTAATACACTGGATTTGTCTACGACCTTCTCTCGAAGTGTTGGAAATGACAATTGGCTGCAATTCTTTATATACTGTATATCTTCTATAATTATCAGGATGGTTGCCTCCACAGAGTAAACAATCAGGCTCTTTGCGATTTATCCTCTCGTATATACAAAATTGACGCAATTATGGCTGGGTCATAGTTTCCAGTATAGAATAAACATACCATTATGCTAACTATGCAATACAAAGACAATCTCAATCCAACTTATTTTGGAAGAATGCCATGCCATCAAAAAAGCGCCTCAACCAATGATTGATCTATGCTGTATCTGACTTACTCCCTAATTTCACAAGGAAAACATGTACATTGTTGTGAACATTTTAAAATTATGACATGATATATCAAATTTAAGTTATAACACAATTTTAGGTCGAAAGCCAATATTAGCTTAGTGTTAAGTATATTTTTCGAATTTACTTATTTAAGAAACTATTAAAAATAACAATAATAGTTGATATTTAGTTTGGTTTAAGGTATTATTAGTTTATACTGCAAGAAACTTGCAGTATAAATAATGTAAAACCATTCTCAATATTCATGTTGAAATCCACTTTAATGCAACAACGTGAAATTCTTTCGGTCATGGTGCATTCCAAATATTTCACCACATTTCATTTGCAATATTTACATTTATTGAATGTAGAAATTTTTCTTTGAAGGAACTTAGATATACCAAATACAGTAAATAAAGAATATCAAATACTGTAAATAGAGAATATTCGACAATCACCCCTCGTGTACTAACACGTGTTGCAGACCAAAAGGAATCTCATGTTGCAAGAAATCAAAAATTTTTGGAAAATATTTAGAAACATTGTTCTTGTAGACCGAAAGTGTGTTAGACAAATACAAGGAAATTGAGTATTTTCTTTTTTAGTCTCTTCGTGAATTTCGATTTTGAAGAATTCAATAACGAAAAAGTACAAAATACATTTTCTATTATAAAAAATAGAATTGCGTTTATGAAATGACCAAATACAGTAAATAAAGAATATGCGACATTCCCCGGTTTAGTACAAAATATTAAAATGTATTTACAGTATTTGGTTTGAGTATACCACTTGATGTGCGAAGAACCGCCACACGAACAACATTGTCATCACCCTTAATTGTTTCCGCTACTCTTGTCATTTGCCACTTTAAAGGTGGAATATTTTCGTCCTTTATCAAAACAAGAGCTCCCAGATAGATTTGCTGAAGAGTGTTACCTTATCGAATGCCTTTGCAAAGTCTGTATAGACTATATCTAATTGGTTCTTGTTATTCAAAACATCAATAATATTTCTCGAAATCAAAGTCAAGCTTGTACATGTGGACTTACCAGGCAAAAAACCATCAATCAATCTGAAATTGCGTCCTTTACATGGTTTAATAATTTGCTTCGATCTTCTCACTTAAAAATTGGAACGACTGTCCATATCTTCCAAGACTGAAGAAAAATCTCATCCCACAGAAAATAAATCAAATAATTGAGCGATTGGTTCAGCGATGTTTTTAAAAAATATTGGCGGAAAACCTCCTTCATCATAAATGTAGTGACTACTGCCACGATTAAAACTCATATATTTCCATAACTGGGCCCTTATTAAAGGTTACTCCCCAAATAATGAACTCTAAAAAAAAGAAATGGGTGGGTTCAAGATCTATAAAATATTTATGAAAAAAATTTGCCATAATGACGCAAAATTTTTGTTATCATAGAGGACGTAACACCACACCACCACACCTGCATATAAAATTCAAAAAGAGTTTTGTTACTATTGATTTATGTGTTGCCATGTTTTAGGTGGGACGCCCATTTCATTTTTGAAGGCGCGGTATAATAATAGATAGTATAATAGAATATTTATTCACAAGCTCTGGTATTTTCGAACGCGTATATTCGAGCTTAAAATACACCACTTTGTGAGTATCTAAAATTTTCGAACATGGTATTTGCATCAGCTGTGTCTAGTTGTGCCACTCAATCGTCATTTGTTTGGGTTTGAAATGTGTTTAAATAATGCCAAGACCGACAGAAAAGGAGAAAATTATTCAAGCTTCTTGCTTGCAACTCGTTAATAGTTTAATTTATATGAATTTAAGGAAGTTTGTGTACTTTGCCAACTTCTTAAATCAATTGCTTATACATACGTTGCTTCATTTAGGCAGTGTTTGCAGCGAGGACAGCGAAGACGACTTTGTATAAAATGGTTGTGCAGTTGGTTTCTGCATTTAACTTGTTGACTAAGAATGCCGTAACGTAAACAAATATGTTTGTACTTACTTCAAATTGAGTATTTCCCTTAAGAAAATTCATTATTTTTGCCTCCTCGAATTGCATCTTCTTGTTTGGCATAATTCTTTTCCGCTTCAATTGCTTTTCCAATTATACACAAAACAAAAACGAAAAAATACCAGCTGGTACAAGCAAATACCAGTAGCTGGTGAATACCCCAAATGTATAAACGTACTTATTTCTTTCACGAATAGGACCAACGTACATTTGAAATTTCAAATTACCACTTTTGTTGTGCGAAAGTCAAATATTACATGTGTGGCTAAATTGCTTTTGTTGTTTTAATCTGATTAGGATTATTCCAAAACATTAAAAACGAGTAAAGAAGTCTGTAGTCGGGTTAGACCGACTACGAAATACCCTTTAATTTATGTTCTCTCTTTACTTCGTTCTTGTAGCAAAATTTCAAATATCTCCAATTTTTTGAAAGCAAAAAATCCCAATTTAAAACCAAATTAATGAACTTAAGATTCCGTAAAAAGCTCAGATTCCGCAAAAGGTCAGCCAAACTTCACCAAAAAAAATAAAAGGTTGCCCAAATATATTTTTTTAAATCAATCTCACAAGTGTTTTTACGCTCTGTGAAAACTTGATTTTTTTTTTAACAATAAATAACAAGAATTTGCTTTTTTTAATAAAAACACTTTCACTCACTTTTATCAATGTTTTCCATCATAGATTGAGTGTCTAATGAGCACAAAATTTCAGCAACACGCACTTGTAACTGTCTGAGAAAAATATAATAAATATGCTGCTGCGAAACACGAATTTAGTATTGCATATAAACGTTTTTATACCCTTTACGTTTTGTTTATGGGAATGGTAAGCCTTTTTACCAACCGCTTGAACTAATCAATTTTTAAACGACCGATAATAAAAACTGCAAATACGTGTGCTTAAGGTATATGATCAACTGGGGAGAATTTTATTTTGCACAGTGCAAGCTATGCTAATACATCAAAAATACATATAAAAATTAAAGGAGGAGAGAGAGAGAGAGAGTTAAATTAAGAGAGTTAAACAGAGACATTGTTATATTACTAAAATACGAGTATTTATAATTAAATATAGTGTTACTACGAACATCCTCCCCCCGTTGGAAGGGTCACGCTTTCAACATTGCCAGGATCTGTGGGAAGGCAGCATAGTTTGGTCACGGCTCGTTTGAGTATACCATTTGATGTGCGAAGAACCGCCACACGAACAACATTGTCATCACCCTTAATTGTTTCCGCTACTCTTGCCATTTGCCACTTTAAAGGTGGAATATTTTCGTCCTTTATCAAAACAAGAGCTCCCACTTGTAGATTTGCTGAAGCGTGTTGCCATTTGGTTCTTTGCTGCAAAAGAGTTAAGTACTCCGAACTCCATTTTCTCCAAAATTGTTGCTGCATATAGCAAACGCGTTGCCAACGATTTAATCGATTGAAATTCAAAGGAGTGACATCCGGTTCTATTATAGCGGTGAAGGGACCGCCAATAAGAAAATGGGCAGGAGTTAGTACGCCTTAATCGTCAGGATTTTCTGAAATGGGACAAAGAGGACGTGAATTTACAATTGCGGATATTTGACACACAAGAGTACGGAGCTCTTCGAAATTTAGAATGTTTGAACCGACAGCTCGATAAAAATTAAACTTGGCGGTTTTAATAGCCGCCTCCCAGAGTCCTCCAAAATGTGGAGATCTAGGTGGTATGCATTTCCAATCAATTCCATCGCTGAGGCATTGCTGCTCAACTGCCCTTAAGTGTGTCTCATTGAAGAACAACCTTTTTAGAGAAACCAATTCATTTTTCGCCCCTACGAAATTTGTTGCGTTGTCTGACCAAATGGTTTTCGGTTTTCCTCGAGTGCATGTAAAACGGCGTAGAGCTGCCAAGAATGCTGGAGTAGAAAAATCCTTTACCAGTTCCAAGTGGACAGCCTTTGTAGAAAAGCAAATAAATAGGCAGACGTAACATTTTATTCGTGGTGTATTCCGAACTTCAGACCGATAATAGAATGGCCCACAAAAGTCCGTACCAGTCACTAGAAAGGCTCTGATTGCCTTTACTCTTCCTTCCGGTAAATCTCCCATGATGTGCTCCGTTAACCTAGGCCGTACGTACAAGCACCTGATACACTTATTCATGATGTGGCTTACTGCCTTGCGACCACCTACTGGCCAATATTGTAGACGAATTGCGTCTCTGCATGCAATAATTTGCGATGAAAGAATTCTATTATCGAATTGTAACCGGATGCCCTTGGGGCAATATAATTAGATGCTTCGATTCAAAGTTCAGATCTGAATGCGGGAGGCGTCCTCTCACTCGCATTAAACCAAAGTTATTTAAAAATGGGGTGAGAGAGCAGATTTTGCTAGATGACTACCAGATTTGAGTATTTTGTAATCTGGGAAGTGCCTTTGTTGTACCATTCGAATCAGTAAATATGTGCCTTGATGAACATCCTCTACTGTAAGTGGACTCCGTCGGTCCTTGCCTCGCGAAATAAATTTGTAAATATAGCCGAATACTCGTTGCAGCTTCCAAAGGAACTAAGAAATTGGCATTTTAATGATAAGTCCGACATGTTTGATGTTGAAAGCAAAATATTCTTGCGCTTCTCGGGTAGTTCTTTAACATAACCTGGGGAATCTGGCCACGTATCTCGAGCGCCTTGAAGAAAAGGAGGGCCATGCTTCCAAAGCTTAGATTTCAGTAATTCACGTGGTGTGGATCCCCTTGACAGGATATCTGCAGGATTCATTGATGTTGGTACAAAATGCCATTTCATTCCTGCAGTGAGAATTTGAATATTATTCACTCTATTTGAAACGAATACTGTGAAATTTGACGGTTCATTTCGTAACCATGATAATACCATCATGGAATCTGACCAGCAGTGAAAATCACATTCAAAAATCCCTAAATTTGAAATTGAGCTTACCCGATATATATCCGATAGGAGCATAGCTGCAATTAACTCTAGTTTTGGGACTGTCAGGGTTTTTAGTGGCGAAACTCGTGATTTCGAACAAAGTAAATCTACATTGATTCCATTCTTATTTTGTGATCGAATGTAAATGCACGCACCATATGCCGACAGGCTTGCATCACAAAATGCATGAACTTCCACCTTCGAGCATGGCAACAAAAATAAGCGACGAAATTTAGAACTCTCTACTGTTTTAAATTATTCCAATAAATTTACCCAAGTTGAATAAAGTGTCTGGGGTAAGCTCTCATCTCAGTCTACCTTGTCCTTCCATAGTTGTTGAAGCAAGATTTTGGCCTTAGTGATGACAGGACCAATCAAGCCTAATTGGTCATAAAATCCGGCAATGGTGGACAATACCGATCGTTTTGTCACTTTACCTGGATGTGAGGGTGGCATGAATGAAAACAAGAAGAATCTGCCACAGGATCCCATATCAAGCCAAGTCGCTCCCATCACTAAATCTCAAATAATTTTCTTTATCCTCTTCTGGAACTTGGTTTAGCACCTTAGAATTGTTGGCACACCATTTTCTTAATTTGAAATTTCCTTTAGTTGTTTGACGCATAATCTCCGCGACTTCGTCTTCAGAATTTCCTCCTGAAATGAGGTCGTCAACATAGAAATCTCTGCGAACTATCTCTGCACCGATTGGCAGAACTCGCTCTTCATCATAAGCTAATTGATGCATGGTACTAATAGACAAAAATGCCGCCGGTTTGGTACCGTATGTGACCGTATATAACTTATATATTTGTATATTTTCCTCTGGGGATTCACGCCATAAAATGCATTGAAGAAAATTGTCAAGATGCTGCATTCGCACACATCTGTACATTTTGCATATATCTCCTGTTAGAGCGATCTCAAAGGTTCGGAAGCGTAAAAGAATACTGAAAAGATTTGGCTAGATTATAGGTCCAGCCATCAGCAAATCGTTAAGCGAATAGCCAGTGGAAGTTGATGCCAACGCAACAAACACAACTCGCTATTTTGTTGTTGAGCTGTCTGACTTAAAAACACAATGATGAGGCAAAAAATACGTTGGAGTGCCAAAATAACAATCGTCGGCAAGTGACATGTGATTTAAATCTCTGTACTCCTTAATAAATGATGAGTATTGAATTCGAAATTCAGTGTTTCGAAGAAGCTTTCTTTCTAAAGACTTAAAGCGCAGTAATGCTTGATGACACGATTCACCAAGGAGGTCAATGCTATGCTTTGTGGGAAGAAGCACAGAGTACTCACCAGAACTTAAACGATTAACATTGTTTTTGAAGTGCAATTCGCTTTCATTAGTAGCCTTACGCTCAGTCTCAACAAAATGCTCTACCTCCCAAAAACTCCTTAATAGCTATTCTAAAGTGCCATCAGAATCGTTTCCTGAAGCACGTTTATCGACGACTGCTAAAGATACAATTTTACTAGTGGAAAGTTGTCTTCATCCACATACAATCCAGCCTAACTTTGTTTTCTGAAGGAGTGGTAAGGTTGGGCTCAATCGAATTTGGCCGACGCACATCAAATCAAAGAAGAGTCCGGCTCCAATCAAAATGTCCACACGCTGAGATTTGAAGAATGTTAGGTTGGCAAGAGCTATATTTGAAGGGATATTCCAAGATGTTGCATTTAAAGAGATATTGGGTTGATGGTCGGTGATCGAAGGAATGGCAACGGCTGTGATTGAGGTATGATAACCACCATCATGAGACTGAAAACAGATATCAATAGTTTGGTCAGCCACAAAATCCCTTTCGCCAATTCCATACACTTGGGTTTTTGATTTGGTTGTTTTGAGTTGTAGCTGACTAGCGGCACGATTTGTTATAAAATGTAATTGTGACGCGGAACCAAGGATTGCTCTGAATGGAATCGGGTTTCCTGTTCTTGGTTTCAAAAACACAATTGCAGTAGCGAGAAAAATAAAATCTTCAGGTATTGCGCTTGATGTGGCAAGCTGAGAATTCAGAAGTTTAGTTGACACCAGGGCTGCCTGTGAATTGTGGGCAGGAGCAGAAAGGTTAGAACAATTTGATATTACAGCAGCAGTTTGAGGCGAAGCAATGCGATCAAAATGTAATAGTGTGTGATGCTTAGATGAGCACTGCTTGCAACAGACAGATTTGAAATTGTTTATAATATGCCCATGCTTGCGACAATTTATGCACAGCTGAAGCCTTTTGGCTTCTCTAAACCGTAATGTTGGAGATAGGTTTAAAAAAGGCGGACAGGAAGTAATTGCATGCTCCCTTACACCGCAAAATGTGCAAGGTTGCTTAGGATGAACTGTGACGATCGCATGCTTAGTACCCACCTGCTTGCTTGGTGTCTGGCTTACCGAGGCTGCAGTTATACCTTCCATTATCCGGCATCTCTTCTCCAGGAACTCCACCATAGATTCTCACGTTGGTATGTCGTGCTAAGGAGATTCCTCCTCCCACTTCGCTCTGGTTCCAGCATCGACCTTGCTGTTAACCAGATATATGAACAAACTATCAAGAAGTTCATCTCGACCGGCAATAGAGTACAAGGCTCGAAGGCGAGATTTAATCTTATCACACATTTGCTTTAAACCAATGGCAGAGCCATCACGGACCGTCTTTAGATTGAAAATTTCCTTAACATGTGTCTGAAACTGAATGCGTTTAATATCAAATCTAGATTTTAGCAAAGTTACCGCATTAATATAATTTTGGTAATTTGTTTCCAATGACCGAATGGCATCCATCGCTGTTCCACTCAAACAAGATTTTAAATGCTGGAATTTTTCCACGCCCTTTAAATTTTGATGGTTGCCATTGTTGCCATTATTGTTTCAAACAATGACCAAAAGTCAGGCCACTCAGTGATTGTACCATCGAAACGTGGCAACTCTAACTTCGGCAAATACGAAGTTTTACAGCTTGAAACATCTGAGCCTCCACCGAAAACTGTCTTGGGAGTAGATGCCATCGCACCTGAAGACGCACGTTCCTTTAGCTCTTTGGCAATCGTAGATTTAATCTGCGAAAGGTATTAAAAAAATTGGCATCGAGTATCACTCTCAATTTCTTCATGCTCCTCCATCTCCAATTGAGATTGCACGTCTTCGAACTGCTCTTGCAATCGATTGAGCTGCTCCAATTTGATAGAAAGCAGTAATTCATCAGATGAACGTAACACAATTTCAGTTTGTCCCTTCTGTATTAACTGCAATTGCGAGATGAACCATGCACTTTTAGGCGCCAAGAACATACGATTTTTATTAACCGTTTCCAGAACCGCTGGATTTGACACGGAATGTCGACCTTTCTTTGATCTTGACATGGTAGTATTTGCTGTAAACTAAAAATCGCAAGCCGATATGACGAACGAAAAGTACCGATATAGTCTTGTGTAGCTACAACGAAAGGTAAACTGAGAAATAGCGAGTACCGTTATGTCTGAAACCGTATTTATTTTGCCTCTAAACTTTAGGTAAATATTTTAAGCCTTGCATTTAAATGCACACGTTTAATGAATTTATTAAACCGAATGTCCGAACACTAAAAACTGTGTAATAGAAAGCCACGATCACAAAGTAATCAATTAATATGACAATATAGGTAGCAGCACGATTGCAGCGAACTGAATTGACCGAACACAACTGTAGCGACACTAACCGAAGCGAGAAAGCAATATATGCTCCGGCAATGAAAGGTAAACAAAGTAAGCGAAATTGCGCTGGCAGCGGCAGCGGCAGCGGCAGCGAGCAGATAATGTTTAATGTGAGAATCAAACCAAGTGTTTGAATCCCCAATTATCCCCGAAGGTCACACAAAGTCAAAAAGAAGGCGTCGGTGTATCCTCCAGCCAACCAATTTTAGCAGCAAAAGTTCCGACCAAGTAAATGCCCGTTGGAATACCCAATCCAATAAAAAACGAATTAAACGAAAAAAAGCAACCGATATCACGTCGGGGTCACCAAATGTTTATGGGAATGGTAAGCCTTTTTACTATTCAATTTTTAAATTACACGACCGATAATAAAAACTGCAACTACGTGTGCTTAAGGTATATGATCAACTGGGGAGAATTTTATTTGTACAGTGCAAGCTATGCTAATACATCAAAAATACATAATCAAAATTAAAGGAGGAGAGAGAGAGAGTTAAGTTAAATTAAGAGAGTTAAACATTGTTATATTAAGATACTTAAATATTACTAAAATAAGAGTATTTATAATTAAATATAGTGCTACTGCGAACAATAAGTCGTTGATGCAATAGGGCCCTGATGCTATAAAATTAACCATTATTTTTTTAAAGAGTGTGTACTCTAGATTTTTATGGTGAAATATATTTTACCAACAAACGGAGCTTCCAGATTATTTTACTTTAATTATGGTCAGTAGTTGTGGTTCATTTTTGCTTTTACGTGAATAATAAATTATGGCACCTAGAGGAATTGCAGACATTAGTTTTTTAGTGAACCATATTTTATAAGTTAAACAAATAATTATTGCAATCGAGATAACTTACTGATTGGTTAAATGGATAAGTTTCTTTCTTCCCGTTTATAGAATAGCAATACATTTATTGTGTCCAACTTTTTATTCTATTTCAATGAGGAGCAAATCAAAGCCAGTGGGTTTTTAAATACTATATAGGTATAGGGAAAGTATGTGGGAACAGAATACATTTTTAGAACGTTTGATTCTTATTACAGATGTATGTAAATGTGCAGTTACGTAGCAATATATGTATACGAGTATATAATAAAAATTAAATGCTCAGTTTGGAATTATAATAATGAATGTAAGTTTCTTCTGTTATCCAAAGTAAAATAAGTTATTAAATATTTGGGTGAAATTTTTAAGCAAAACACAGCATTTAATCCAAATACTTGGCGAATTTGCATGGAATATTTTGATGGAGTTCATAGAAAAGAATTTGGAGGCTGAAAATGGCAATTTTTTTTGAAAATATATTACTTAAATTTTAAAACTATTAATTACAGGATTTAGAATATTTAAAGCCAGATGCTATTCCATATTTGGACAAAAATATAGAGTCTCTAGCACAAGTTTGACTGCAGCGGCTGCAAAGGCTCAATAATAAAAAAGTGGGTGCTTCACTTCTACAGGAGTCAAGTTTAATATCTTTATTTATCTACTGTAAATATCAATAAATTTTAACAAAATTTCTTTAGTTTAATCCTTAGTATTTATAATTACATATATATGCATGTATATCTGTATATATAACTCCCATAATTATTTTACTTTATATTCTCATTATCGCACCAAAACAGTAAATAACAACTTTCACGACACAAATTTTACCAAAAATTCACTAAATTTATTGAAATATATTATTTCACATTTATTTATATAAATTATCATAAAATGCGATAAATATTAAAATATTTAATATTAAACACAAATTGTCACATTTCTCACACAAAAATGTATGCATTTTGGCTGTTCTCTCATTTCGTGTGCGCCTTAGGACGACTTGCGCAGAGAGAGGAAATTTTTGTACCAGCATTGGCGCAATCTTCTCTTTTATTATTCTTGATATTGAAGTTTATGACAACCGCGTTGGAAAAAACATCGGCAATTTCACGAAGCAGCCGTGAATATGTATAAATCGTCAGCCGCACACATGGCTATTGTTGTTGTTTGCACATTCGTATGAATAATATTAGTGTTTGTGTGCTCACTGCAGAAGCGAATGATTTGAAATCAAATTTTTATTTTCTGATTTGTGTGGCTTGGGGTAAAATACACAAGAATGAATTTTCTAAATGGCAAAGCTTTTTTATACGGAAAGTGGGGCTTAAAACAAGTCATTTGTGATTTTGCTTATAAAAAAGTGCATGTGACTTTGGAAATTTCCCAATATCACCATCAATAAATTTGGATTAAAAGATTTGAAAAAATCTATACTTATCATCCTTGGTAAGTTGCGATCTGGCATCCTTTGCGTATATACCGACATTTGCTCGAGCTCGCGACTAAAATAATAAAATAAAGTCGAACAGCTGTTTTCGACCTACTAACACTAGTTTACACCGAAAATGTACATATGATGAGAGGTGACTTTTCTTATGTATTTTCATCTGCTGAATTCGAAAATCAAGGTTAAATTTTTTTTTCATGGAATAGTTTTTGAGAGATTGTATTTTTTGTATTCTTTCGACCTTTTTCCACGTGACATATCATATCTCGAGCTAGAAATGTCCGATAGAAAACAACCAGGAAGGAAATTAAATAATGGCAAGGAAATGGAAGGTTCAATCGTTGAATCGGGGCATTTAGGATGAGGAAATTCACTTGAATGTGGAACTGGAAGTGATAAACAAACAACAAATAAATTGTCGAAAAAAATAAAATATTCGGTAAATATGGGATTTGGATTTATTCACTCAATTGCTTATAACTTTGTCATTTTTCGGTCGATTTTCTTCTAGTTGGTCTTAGTTCTTACGTTAAAGTATCATCTTTACGTACATGAAGAGAAACCAGACGTTCAACGACTTGTACTTTTCCGCAGGCACAGTATCACTGTAAAATATTATTTTTTTGAAAATGTGCTCTATTTTCATCGATACATTTTGAACCGCTTTACCAATCAAACCAAATCGACCCAATCGGACATTTCTAGCTCGAGATATGATTTGTCACGGGAAAAAAAGTCGAAAAAATACAAAAATTACAATACCTCAAAAATTATTCATGAAAAAAAATTTTACCTTTATTTTCGAATTCAGCAGATGAAAATACATAAGAAAAGTCACCTCTCATCAAATGTACATGAAAAAAAATTTTATTTTGTAAAGTTGTGTAATTAATCGTGAATTGTATATTCTTTAAGCTTTCACACTATGGGAGGGCTGGAGCTTGAGTGCCGTTGAAGAGGATCTGTAAGTAATATAAATTCATTACGCCAGTTATATCGCCTTTGCTGCTGCTGTTGTTGTTGGTGTAGACTGTCTCGCGCCCTTTTGCTGTTGTTGTTTTGTTGGTGCCAATTGAGACTGCTGCTGGGAGGCCCTGCTATTGCCCGTTCATCGTTGCTACGCAGGTGACTGACTTGGAAGGAGGGGACCACCTAAAGACCTCCTCTGCTCCGGACCATTGTGTGTGCAAGCAAGCGGAACATATTTTCGCGCCCGAAATACTATAAACAAAGTGCACATTAAACACAGCTGCTGTCATATTAGGTGCTACCATATCTTTTAGCAAAATCTTGAAATGGATAATGCCCAAACCACCCCCGTGATTGCGCAAACCTCTGCTAAACGCAAGTTAACACAAACATCTCCGGAGCCATCGCTGGCGGATACTATGATGGCTATTAACAGCATGAAAGTAAATTTCGAAGAAAAATTTGAAAAAGTTGCAACAAAACCCGATATCGAAACAATTAAGACCTATATTGAAAGTCAAATATCTGAATTGAAGGCAGAGAATGCAGAACTTAAGACTGAACTAGCACTGATGAAAAAAGACCGGGAATCTGATCGAAAAGAACTTTCGCGCTTAACTGAGCAGACTAAGCAGAGAAATGTAATAGATAAAGGACTCACTAATGTTGGACCACCCCGAGAAGCCTTTGAAAAAATGTAAGGTAGATAGTAGTTATTTCATTTTAACAGAAAATGTTAAGTCAAAAAACTTCATTTAAAATTTGTGAATTTACGAAAACTAGAAATAAGTGAACGAAAACAAGGAGCTTTAAATCAAAACATTCAGTGCACCAGTGGTGTAGAAAGTAGCTCATCTGAAAGGACTCGTGAAATTAACATCAAAATACTGTCCTATAACATTAATGGATTGCAGAGTAACATAATGTTTCCAAAATTTTTCAATTACATAAATGACTTTGACATAATAGTATTAATAGAAACACATGTTGAAGAAGGCAAATTTGAAAATTTTAGTAAATACTTCACGAATCATAAAATAGAATGGAAAGGAGCAACAAGAAAAATACAGTTTGGATGAGCAAGTGGGGAAAAGATTGCAAGATCAAGATGTGAGCGTCTCGTTTCAGCAAATAAATACTCTAATGAAGGAAAGCGTTTTTCAAGTGTTTCCAATATATATCAGGGGTACGGAATGGAACAGGGAATTTGAAATATTTAAAAATACTTATATAGAAAAAGATTGGAATAATGTTATTGCAATTGGTGACTTAAATGTAAGAATCGGCGAAATGCAACAAGAAATTGAAGAAATGTACATGAATCTATTCAAGGCAGGCTGTGGTCATCGACAATCAAAGGATAAGACGGTAAATGCAAATGGGAGAAAAAATTTATAGATTTTTGCGACGACAATGGTTTGATCGTTTTAAACGGAATATCAGAGGGGATAGAGAAGGTAATTTAACTTTCATATATATGGCAATATGGGCAGCTCTGTAAATGACATTTGCGCAGTGGATCAAAACCTCTTGAGCTATGTAGATAATTTTAAAGTAGACAAACAGATCTGGTCGGATCACATGCCGATTATTTTATATATGACTTTTCCTTCTAATGACGTCAGAGAAAACAAAAATTGTTTAGCTAGTAAACTAAAATGGAAAGATTCACAGACAGATGCATTTCACGCTAATATAAAAAGTAATCTTGGTTGTGCAAAACAAAATCATAAAGGAGGGAGTTTAGACGATCTAGTGCAATTAATGATCAAATCGTTTCCACAGAAAAAAACGAGCAAT
This sequence comes from Clusia tigrina, assembly GCA_920105625.2. Lineage (NCBI taxonomy): Eukaryota > Metazoa > Arthropoda > Insecta > Diptera > Clusiidae > Clusia > Clusia tigrina. The sequence continues at coordinate 48,939,880 of OV050031.1, read as the reverse complement.
CTAAATAAAAAGGAAGATTGGTTTAGCCATAAATGCGAAAAGGCGCGAAAAATCTCTTTTGATTGTCTTCGTATATTTAGCGCTACCCTAGATCCGAATGAAAAAAATAAGTATACAGAAGCAAACAAGGAGTTCAGAAGAATATGTCGAGAAAGTAAGAAAGCTTATTACATAGATCTCGAAAGAAAAATTAATAACGTAAAAGACTCGAAACAGTGGTGGAACTTGGCTTCCAAAATAAGAGGGCCGCAAAGAAATCTCGGATCAAGTATTAGCGTTTCTGCCTTTAAGAACTATTTTGAGATATTGTTAAACCCTGTACAACATGCTAGAGTCGTGCTCTATGCTCCAAATAAAATTGATATATATGAATTCGATAAGCCAATAACAAGGGAAGAGATTGAAAAAATGTAAAAAAACGAAGCCAAATAAAGCCCCAGGAATAGATGGTGTATCATGCGAATTTTTTAAAAATAGCCCGCGGGAGTTGCTAGACGAGTTAGCAGTAGAGTTTACGCGCCTATACAATATGAGTGAAACAGGAAGTTCTTTTCAGACCAGCATAATCTGTCCGATATTTAAAAAGGAGAATAGGGAATTTGTATCAAATGATCGAGGAATTAGCTTCATGAACTGTGTGGCGCAAATAATGATGGGCGTCTTGTATGATAGAATTGTTAGATGGATGTCGGAGAATGAGATTCTGACCGAGTTTCCAGCCAGGTTTAGGCAAAAGTATTCTACAGCCGACAATGTGTATAACATTGCGTCAATAGTAAATTTGAAATTTTGTGAGAAAAAGAAGGTGTATGCTTTCTTCGTGGACTTTAGAGCAGCCTTCGATAAGGTACCGAGAAATCTGCTTTTCTACAAGCTGCATGAAATTGGTTTATCTACTAAATGTTTCAATTTTTTGAAGAAAGTGTACATGGATACAAAATGCGTGGTGAAGGAGAATGATGAAGTGTCGGAAGAGTTTTATACCCTATCAGGGGTAAGGCAAGGCTGTTTGATGTCGCCGCTTTTATTCGCATTGTATTTAAATGACATAAATGAAGAGATAGGAGGTGGTCTATATATCGATGACATGAATATTAGAGTGCTGTTATATGCTGATGACATAGTGATAATGGCAGATGAAGTTGACGTGTTACAAAGTATGATACGCAAGTTAGAGATTTACTGCAATAAGTGGAATATGGAGGTTAATTTGGATAAATTAGCGATAATGGTCTTTAGACAGGGCGGAAAATTATCGTGTAGGGAAAAATGGCAATTCAAAGATTTAAATATAGCGATTACAAATGAGTATTGTTATCTGGGTGTAGTACTGACCCCTAAAATGAACTTTCAAAAACATCTTATTAAACGTAGCATTTCAGCAAAAACTAGTATAAATTCAGCTTGGTTAAGCTTCATTTCTAAAAAAGATATAAATCTTAGCTCGAAATGGCAAATGTTTCAAGCTGTGTGCCGTGCCACTCAAAGTTATGCCGCTCAAGTATGGGGTCACACTCTTTTTGAAGACGTTGATAAGCTACATCTTTACTTTGTTAAAAAAATATTAAGACTACCGGAATGTTCGCCAACTTATGACATAATGTTGGAATCGAATATGGAAAGTGGACACATTTATACTCTAGCGTTACAACTAAATTATATACAAAGAACAATATTTGAGTACAGCAACAAAAGCCTACCACACACTGAAAGTTCTGCGAAAAAACATATTCTGGGCTGAGTCACTAAATAAAATAGGAATAGATTTCAATTTAAGATGGGATGATAGAGATCTACACCCAAATATTTGGCAAATTTAAAGAGATACGCTTATAATGATGAGAAATAACCAAATTCGAGATAGTATGTGGGAACGGTCCCAAAAAAGTGAGGGGAGAATATATAAACTTTTAGATCTCAAAATAGGTCAAACTTATTTCAGTGATAAAGTTGGTAGGTATAAAATCTCGGTAATAAAGGGTTTTTCAAAAGAAACGCTACAAAAGTAAGTCAATAGTGACAGCAAACGACGTCATATTTTTTCCCGCTCTTTTGATATTTCTCTTCAGTAAGGTTTGCCATTTCATCATGCAAAGATATACGAGCCAACAACGAGTCGAAATTATTAAAATTTACTACCGAAGTTCAGAGTCAGTCGCCTCAACTTTAAGAGCGCTACGTCCAATTTATAATGAGGCTCATTTCTGGCTGAATGGCTTCGTCAATAAGCAAAATATGTGTTATTGGTTAGACAGCAATCCACACGTACTCCATGAGTCATCATTGCATCCCGAACAAATTACGGTTTGGTGCGGTTTATGGACCGGCGGCGTCATTGGGCCGTACTTCTTCCGTGATGATCAAGACCGGCACATTACTGTGAATGCGAATCGCTACCGTTCAATGATAACCGAATATTTTTGGCCCCAATTGAATAATATGGACTTGGAGGACATGTGGTTCCAACAGGACGGCGCCACAACCCACACAGCGAATGCCACAATCAATTTACTGAAAACCAAGTTTGGTAAACGTGTTATCTCACGAAATGGCCCAGTCGATTGGCCACCTCGATCGTGCGATTTGACGCCGTTAGAATATTTCCTGTGGGGCTACGTCAAGTCTATGGTCTATGCCAACAAGCCAGCGACGATTGATGAACTTCGTACGAATATCGAACGTGAAATTGTAGCAGTATCGGCCGATTTATGCTTGACAACCGTTGAAAATTGGGTTCAGCGTCTGGACTTCTGCAAGCGTGCCCGTGGTGGCCATGCAAAAGAAATCGAGTTCCATACATAATGGCATCGAACGTACTTTCACAGGAATAAAGAATTTCATTGATATCTAAAACCGGTTTTGTTTTATTAAAAAAAACCTTTGTAGCGCTCTTATTGAAAAACCCGATATTTAAAGCAAGATCTTTTGAAATTAAATGGTATATATAATAAAAATTGTACTCTCTGCAATCTAAATGAGTTAGAAAATGTTGAACATTTTATCGGGAGATGCCCCATCTTAACAACATTCCGCGTTGTCAATTTCCAAAAAACAACTTTGACATATAATGACATTGTGAATGTGTTGAACGGAAAAAATGATGATACTTGGAAGAAGCTGGTTTCTTACATGACTGGTGCTCTGAAGTACAAAGAATTAATTGTAAATGAATTTACGTGATATGGAAAAATAGATCGCATATTCCGGCAGACGATCTTTAAGGCCATTGCCGTATATTCTTTATTTACTATTTACTATTGTAATTAATAAATAAATAATAATAAATAATAATAATAATAATAATAAATAATAGTACTTAACATCCTCAAAGTATATATTAACCTTACAATATCGTTTATAGGTGGACCAGAAAATCAGAGGGGAATGAAGTCCCCATATGGAAGTGTCTACCTAAATTGTAGCAAAAATTTTAGAAAAATAATTCAAATTAGATTCGGAAATTTTTCATTTGGGGTTATACCATATAACATAATTATATTGTACTATAAGGGAGAATCAATTGGCCGAATTTTAGCAAACTAGCTGAAGCCATAACTGCAGTGTAAGCAATAGTACCGCAGTGTTGAAAGTATTGAGAAAATTATAAATAGCATATATGGAAATACATCCAGCAAAACACTATTTATACCGTCACTCATTGAAATACTTTGATCTGTACAGTGACAATAAACTTGTGGAGTTCTAAAATAATTGCAAAAAGATAGGAAAGTATGTGTACTAAATAACTTGAAGGAAGTATACCATACCATGCTATTCTAATTTATGATAAGAAATAAGAAGCCCAAAAACCGAATACCAAGAAGACTCTATTATACAATTACTAATTCCTCATTCTATTTACACAAATTACAAAGATTTCAGCCTAACACATCCCTATATATTAAAAAAATCCCTATATATTAAAAAAATTAAGTTCCAACTCCTTGTTTGTACAGCAATAACCAGCAGCTACGATAATATTAAAATGTGCACAAGGAATTAAATTCTCAATGAACATAATATAGCCAACCCAAATTCAAGCTGGCAGATGTCTTGTGTGACAGATGGAAGGAAATATGTCTAGAAGGATTTTTAAGGAGAAGATTTGGTGTGTACCATTTTTCCTTAATGAATCCTTCTGTATTCAAGAGCCCCTCTTCGCTAAAGTCAGGTTGCAGTTTGCGCAGTTAAACTTTTTAAGTCTAGAATGCAAACTGTAACCCGCAAAGTATCGCGAAGCAGCAGCTTCTGCATTTGGTTCTTCCCCACCGCCATTGTCATTTCGTGTTGAATGTCAGAATTGTCTAAGTTGTCCGGAAGTATGCATAACTTATTAATAATTTGGTCATACGATACAATATTAGCATCCGATGTCAGGTAGAAGTTCCAGTCCTGATTAGTATCATGATCATCGTTGCAGTTAGTATTCAATAAGAATGACTGTGTGACGATTTTCATAGATAATAATCTAGCCGTCATACATTTCTCGTACTGAGGTATTAACATTGTTTCCAAGTTTAGATCTAAATACGGAAAATAAGTTTTCCAGACAGTCCTGACTCACTTAACTGACTCGGTGCCAAACAAAATCAATGTAGAGTGCTCGTATATGTGTATATGTTATGTTAAAATATTTTTTATTAACAATTATTTATCATAATATAAATTTAAAATTTATTGGATTTTTAAATACTTGAAATAATTTCTTATAAAGGGTCCGCCATCTAACTTTTTTTTCAACTAGTGCTTATTTCGTGAATGGTAACACTTAGCTCATGTCTGATTTGACAGATAATTAGTTTTATCCTTCCGCTGAACGAATATGGTTGTGTATACGCTTGAACAACGCTGGGAAATATTGCGACAGAAGATGCCGATTTTGCCAAAAAAATCATCTTTTCAGATGAAGCTCATTTTGATCTTGGCGGGTATGTAAACAAGTAAAATTGTCGCATTTGGGGCACAGAAAACCCGCACGCATACATTGGAAAGCCGATGCATCCAAAACGAGGCACTGTTTGGTGCGGATTTTGGTCCAGAGGCATAATTGGGCCATTTTTCTTCGAAAATGAGCAAGGAGTGGCCGTTACAGTCAATGGCGATCGTTATCGGGCCATGTTGAACGAATTTTTGTTCAAAAATTGAAGAGGAGAATAGTGGCAACATTTGGTTTCAACAGGACGGCGCTACGTGCCACACAGCCGAAGCTACACTCGATGTTTTATGCCCTGTTTTTGAAGATCGCATTATCAGCCGCAGAGCTGATGTCGTTTGGCCACCTCGCAGCTGCGATTTGACACCGTTGGACTATTATTTGTGGGGTGCCCTCAAAGATAAGTGTTACGCCGACAAGCCAGAGACAATTGACGCTTTAAAGGACAATATTCGTGAAGTCATTGGTGAAATACTGCTGCACACAATCGATAATGTGCTTAAAAATTGGACCGATCGTGTAGGAAACTGCATGGCCAGCCGAGGCAGCCATTTGAATGAAATTATTTTCCATTATTAACCGGAAGGATTGTACTTTCAAATAAAAAAAAGAAATTTCAGAAAATATCCAGTAGTTTTTTTTATAGAATTTTCAAAAAAAAAAGTTATGTTATTAAGTTAAAAAGTTTATTATGCATAGAAACACAATCATGGTTGAACTACATTTTCCATAGGAATGTTTATATATAGGTTATTGCATTATGTGTGTGTACTCGTATTATAAGCTGGCGCTAATTCGGTCGTATTCTGCGTGACTGCGTAGACGTAGCTCTCTCTTTGCCTTGGTAAATTCTCTCACGCGCTGAGTTTCCTTTTTTTGTAGTTTTTTTTTGTAGTTTTTTTTTTTTCCTCAGAGTCGGACGCGCTGCGTTTCCTTGTGATATAGTTTTCTTTTACACAGAGTCCCTGCTCGGGCGCCACTGTAACGACTCCTTTACTATAGCTGGGGTAGGCTCAGCGGCTTCCAGGGGTCGTGTACAGAAAATTTATATATTGAATTCCACCAGGGTTATTATAGTTTAAATTTCTTTATTTATTTAAAATATTTTAATAAAATTTACTACTACGGACTTAGTTAGTCCTTACAATAATAATCAATTGATCTTATGTCTATCACTTGGGGTATTACTCTTCGCATGCTTAGCTACCGTTTCATTTTGTTGTCCTTGTACCTATAGGCGAACTGTCACGTTGCAGATCTATGTGTCTCAGTGAGAAAACGATTGAAAACCAGATGTGCTCACTGAGGCTTTAAGTTCTGGTAGCATATGGGTCTTAGCGAGAAAACGATTGAAAACCAGATGTTCTCACTAAGTCTCTAAGTCTCTGTATCGTTTGTGTCTCAGTGAGAAAACGATTGAAAACCAGATGTTCTCACTGAGTTCGTAGCGTATGTGTCTAGTAGAATAGGTGTTGTCCAGTCGGCGGTATGTAGAAAATTAGATCTAATCTCGTTGACGGTAAGCAAAAGAGCAGGTCCTATGTCGTCGGCGGTGTGCAGCAAAAGAGAGACCTACTCCTCGAACGACACGGCTTATATAGTCTTAAACGACCACCACTGCCAGTGTATAGTGTTGTTGGCGGGCCGTTGTTTGAAGTTCCACTCCCGTTGGTCGGCGTCGCTTGTTGCTAAGCCATGCTCGTTGTTGTTGTAGTGGTTTGTCCTTTGATCACCTTCGCCGCTTTGTTGTTGTTCTTCTGTTTGTTGCTGTCCTGAGTATTTGTCCTTTGATCACCTTCATCGCTTTGTTGTTGTTCTTCTGTTTGTTGTTGTCCTGACAACCTTCCTTTGTCCTTTGGCAACCTTCAATAGCGTTTTGTTATTGTGGACATTTGCCCTTCGTTCACCTTTGCAGCTTAGTCCATCACTCTTTGTGCTTTGTCCGTACTTGTGGCATGCGTAGCGATCGTTCTGTCGTGCTACTTTTGTGTTTTGTATTCGTTTCTACATGTCGTTGATATATTCTTTAGTGAACGAACGTATTCGGCAAGCTCGGTTCCTACTGGGTACTCAATTTCTGGGCTTTGCTTGTATTTGTTGTAATAATCCATATATGGATGTCTCTTTGAGTTGGAATTAATTCAATGTTGCGTTGCATTAGTCGTGTAGGCTTTTGCTATTTTCTTAAATGCCATACTTGGGTTTGTTTCTCATGGCGTGTGTGTGCATATAGGTTCCTAAACTGCGCTCGTTGGTTTTGTTGTGAGGCAAAATTTATGTTTGTAAATTTTGGTCCTCACAGTATGCACATATTCATGTACGTACGAGTGGTTTAATTTGTAATAGAATGTGGTTATAGTATTTCAAGCTGATCTGACAAAGTAAAAAAAAAAGTTTAAAACCTTGATTTTGTTGACTGTACCCTTAATCTAAAACTTATTTAGATAAATTTTCTGATGGAATAGGCAACAGGCGAACATATGAATATTAAAATATTAACACTAATTTTAGCAAAATTGGTCTTTTGTGCATAATTATTCTTTCTTTAGATTCAGTCACAAAATGTTTGATCGGATCCTGCTGAAGCGAAAAATTAAAATAACTAGAATAAACTATGCTGAGATTTGTCTATTCTGAAAAAATTCAAATATCCAAAATTTCATGACAAATTGAATTCATTATACTTAAAGAATCTAAGCAGCACATCAAATAAAAACACCAGACATGAGGGCGCTTTCATTTTCATTTCTTTCATTCTTTTTATGGCACAATTAGCTACCTGGCAAAATGATCGAAACACAAATATATGTACATATGTTTGTATATGATTTGTCAAGATTGAATTTCATAAAACTCCATCGTTTCCAGTCTTCTATAACAGACATGAAATAATTCTGCTCTAGTTTTGGTCCAGTAAAATGATATAATACTGGTTAATAGATGGAAAATAATGAAATACTTTTACTACTATTTATAAAAATGATTATTAATATAAAAAAGAATCCGTTAAAACTCAGCATTTTGCTGGGGCTCGAACCCTAAGCCACAAGAACTATATACCAACGAGCAAACCATTGACACTCATATTATTTTTGTTGATTTTGGAGTTAACAAAAATTTCTATAATTCTGTACATAACATTCCGCAAAAAATACCTTTTAGTCTTCTGCTGGTGCAGCCATGTCGTTTTGCTGTGCAATTCGATGGTGGCATTTTTTGAGGATAAAACAATAAATTAAATATATGCATAGTAGTAAACATGGAAGCAAGCATAGAAACATTCGCACATGTAGTAAACATACACGCATATATAGAACGCAAAAACCAGAATGTGGATCTACATGTTTTGCCTTTGCATTGCACACTTCGGGTTTTGGCTCCATAGGCAGCCACGGAATTTTAGCTCATTTCGATGAGTGAAGAGAACGATGTAATGTCTTTATAGTATATTGTCTTTGGTACAAGCTCTCCGGAGGAACCTTATTAATTGTAAATATTACTACACCTAAATTAACTAAGTTAGTATACATTAAATAAATCAAGAAAGCAGCAAAAATAAAAAACCTAACCTATTATAATGAAATTGTAACACAAACTGCATCATGGTAACTGTAAATCGTTTCGTAAGTTTTCGCCTTGATTCAATTACTATCCATAATAAAGAAAGCCCAGTCTCTTTGAGTATTTCCTGAAGTGGTACTCTTATCTCAACATAGAAGTGATATTAAACCGTTCTCCGTTAGGATGTCTTCTACTTGGTCACAGTCACAGCGACGAAATGTATTAAAATCTCCTAATAGAACAATTCGCTTATTGACAGAACAATCGGTACTTAAAATATTTTGTAGTTCTATTTTTAGTAATCCTGGCGGAAAAGATTTATTTCTGTAAAGTAATATTATATGGATATCTCTATATTTATATACAATGATTTCAAAAGTGAATTTACTTTCATGTTATTTCTTGTTATATAAATACTGAAATGAATCTGCTAGCTCATTTTTGACAAATATAATAACACCCTTTGAATGCTATCAGAAGATTATTCATAAAAATAAAGGGCGCTTGGTTAAAAAAATTAAAAAAACCGAATGTTTTGCGACTGATTTCATGTTATAATCCGCCATTTTGTAAACATTATCAACTTCACTAAACATCGAATGCCATCAGAAAATTATACATAAGAATAATTGACGCTTGCTTAAAAAAATATTAAAAAAAAACAGAAAAACCGTCTTTATCTGGACCACCCCATTTATTTTCTTTGACTTTATAAAGTCAATAAACTTTTTTTTAAATTTGTTACAGGTCCAATGTTTTAAGAACCTATCTATACAGGGCGTCGCTCATAAAGTGCATCTTTAATTTTCTATTTTTGTTTTGTGTCACTCTGAAGCTGCATATGAAGTTTCGTTGACGAGCCTTGCATAAGGTCCCAAAAATGAGTACTGGTTAATTGTGGGCGTAGAAGTAGTAATAATGTGCCCATATTTGCATGCATGCTTTTTCGGAACTAATACATCCTGCTACCAATTTCGCCCAAAAATATTGTATAAGTCGCAAGTTATAAAAATATATCAATAAGGGGCGTGGCTGTGAAAATAACATCCCCATTTTCTGTTTTGTGGTTAATGTTGGTACCCGCAACCTTTCTGTGAAATTCCGTTGATAAATATTGAATAGGAGCGTAGTAAGGATTTTAGGTTGATTGTGGGCGTGGCAGTAGTAATATTCTGCCCATATTTGGAATGCATCCTAATACAGATCCAATGTATACAGCTACCAATTTGTATTCATATATCATCACTAGAAGCATAGATAGGGTAATTGCTTTTAAGTGGGGTCCTCAAAGTTCAACATATCGCAGCTCCGAGGCAGCCAAACGACACCAGCTCTGCGGCTGGTAATGCGATCTTCAAAAACAGGGCGCAAAACATCGAGTGTAGCTTCGGCTGTGTGGCACGTAGCGCCGTCCTGTTGAAACCAAATGTTGCCAATATTCTCCTCTTCAATTTTTGAACAAAAATTCGTTCAACATGGCCCGATAACGATCGCCATTGACTGTAACGGCCACTCCTTGCTCATTTTCGAAGAAAAATGGCCCAATTATGCCTCTGGACCAAAATCCGCACTAAACAGTGACTCGTTTTGGGTCCATCGGCTTTTCAATGTATGCGTGCGGGTTTTCTGTGCCCCAAATGCGACAATTTTGCTTGTTTACATACCCGCCAAGATCAAAATGAACTTCATCTGAAAAGATGATTTTTTTGGCAAATGATTTTTTTGGCATTCTGCAACATTACCATGATTTTCAAAGTAATGTCGCAATATTTCCCAGCGTTGTTCAAGCGTATACACAACGATATTCGTTCAGCGGAAGGATAAAACTAATTATCTGTCAAATCAGACATGAGCTAAGTGTTACCATTCACGAAATAAGCACTAGTTGACAAAAAAAAACGTTAGATGGCGGACCCATTACTATGTAATTGCGGAGAATCAGTGTTCATAGATATCTATGCACATATTCATGTACTTACGAGTGGTTTAATTTGTAATATAATGTGGTTATAGTATTTCAAGCTGATCTGACAAAGTAAAAAAAAAACGTTTAAAACCTTGATTTTGTTGACTGTTCCCTTAATCGAAAAATTATTTATATAAATTTTCTGATGGAATAGGCAACAGACGGACGGACAGTTGTGGAAAGGTAGAAAGTAGGGGGTTAGAGAGAGAGAGCTGAGAGGCGAAGTACCGGAGGATAGTGATTTTGGAAGTCAGTTGTTAATGAGGAAAATTTTTCAGGGCAGTGAGATTTTGCATGGCAGGAGTGGAGTTTAAAATTATGTTTGTCGAGAGTGAGGTTAATTTTTAAAATTAACACTAAGAAAGAAAGAAATAAAAAAAATGGCTTCGATTGTACATAAAGGTGTAGTGATTTCGTATAAAAATGTGAATTACATCGAGAGATTAGTGATTTGAATTTTTCGAGTTTTAGCCAAATAAAAGAGAATTAAATAGTAATAATAAAAGGGGAATTTTTCAGTATTAAAGAAAAAGAAAAATATTTTTTAAATAATTTACTTAAATACACCAAAAATATGGAAAATATCCATTGCGTTGTTCAGCAAGGATTCGTGTGGAAGGAAGCACCCCGCAGAATAAGAAAAGTGGCTGGAATCGGACACATAAGTATCATTCTCATCCTACCCTGAGCGACGAAAAGATAAATGGATTAAATAAAATATAAGTTCCTGAATATATATATATATATATATCCATTGCGTTGTTCAGCAAGGATTCGTGTGGAAGGAAGCACCCCGCAGAATAAGAAAAGTGGCTGGAATCGGACACATAAGTATCATTCTCATCCTACCCTGAGCGACGAAAAGATAAATGGATTAAATAAAATATAAGTTCCTGAATATATATATAGGAAGCACCCCGCAGAATAAGAAAAGTGGCTGGAATCGGACACATAAATATCATTCTCATCCTACCCTGAGCGACGAAAAGATAAATGGATTAAATAAAATATAAGTTCCTGAATATATATATATATATATATATATATATATATATATATATATATATATATATATATATATATATATATATATATATATATATATATATATATATATATATATATATATATATATATATATATATAATATATATATATATATATATATATATATATATATATATATATATATATATATATATATATATATATATATATATATATATAAAGATACTCGTATACGAGTATATGCATGCAGCTGCAAATAGATTTTAACTTTATTTAATTCTTTACCTTTAAAAAGGTCAATATTTTTTGTCCGTTGAGATGGGTTGAAACCACAAGAAGAAGCCACCGTAGGTATGGACATGTATATATAGATATGATCAGAAACATATCTTAATGAAAATTATAGTCTGGACAAAGATACAAAACCAGATTGCTATATGAGTCAATTGGGACAAAGGGCAGGTCTACCTCCCATATATGGAACTTTTTTCACCTTTTTATACCCTTTACCTTTAAAAAAGGTAAATAGGGTATTCCAACTTTGTGCTTTTGAGAGGGGTTGCAATTTCAAGAAGGAGGCGTGGTAGGTATGGACATACAGTTGTGTTCATGAAAATAGTAGTGCAGCGGCTCATAATACTTGAGTTATGGAAACTAATCAAAATGTGCAAAAACTTCTTACTGCTTCGTGCTTCTTTATGCATGTGAACTTGTCTTTGGATGTGTATCCACTTACATACATACATACATATATAGAAAATACTTTAAATCAAATATTCTGTCTTGACCTACATTCGTGAATAATAGTTGGGACTTCTTTTCAGTTTTATTTTTTAATTATTTACTGGCTAAGTTCTTCTATGCAACTGCATGTTTTTTACACCCTTTACCTTTAAAAATGGTAAATAGGGAATACTAACTTTGTGCTTTTGAGAGGGGTTGGAATTTCAAGAAGGAGGCGTGGTAGGTATGGACATATATATATACGGATATGATTAGAATCACTTTCTAAGCAATTTTTATTTTGTCCGTCCGTCGGTCCGTCTGTCCGTCTGTGACCACTTTTTTTCTGCACCGTTAGAGCTATCTGAATGAAATTTTGCAAAAGTATAGTCTGGACAAAGATTCAGAACCAGATTACTATATGGGCCGATTTGGAGAAAGACCACGCCTACCTCCCATATAAGCAACTTTTTTCACCTTTTTTAAAATGACTATAACTTCGGTTCAATTGACGGAATCGTGACATTATTTGGCAGTTATGAAGATGTGGGTCCTACTAAACACTGTGCAAAAAGTGGGCGGTACATATTAACTGCCACGCCCACTATTAACAAATATTCATAACTTACGATCTGGCAGAGATTTACGGACGAAACTTTACGGGAAGGAACATGTGGACATAATAAAGGTATCTGGAACAATTTTGGCTGATCCGAAAAAAGACAAGCCCACTTTTGGTATAAAGAACTTTCGGGTCTAAAATTAAATTTAGCCTCTGTGTGCAGAATATGGAGATCAGAATACAAATGCCACGCCCACAATTAGCCAAAAATCATTACTGTGTTCCTATTAAAGATTTATCAACGAAATGACAGGAATGTTGCGGATACTAGCATTAAACACCACACAAAAAATGGGCGTGTTATTTCTACAGCCACGCCCACTATTCACATATTATTATAACTTACGATCTATACAATATTTTTGGACGAAATTATATATTAGTGGTTATATTGACACTACAAAGCCATACACAATAAATGGGATCGATGTAATCAATTCAAGGTACCCTACAGAAAATTACCGTAGATATGCTCCAAATGATGATTTATGAAGAAAACATCCCAATTTTTGAACTCGCACGCACAAGAAAAGGTAAAGAGTATTACGTAGTCAGTCTAACCCGACTTCAGACTTCTTTACTCGTTTAAAATGGCTATATTTTCGGTCAAATGGAATCTGCGACATTTGGTAGTTATGTAGATGTGGGTCCTACTAAAAACTAAGTAGAATGTGGGCGGTATATATAAACTGCCATGCCCACTACTAGCAAACATTTATAACTTAAGATCTACTAGAGATTTATGGACGAAATTTTATGAGAATCAACATGTGGACATTATAAAGCTAATTCGAAGAAATGAGGTTGATCAGAGAAAGTACATGCCCTCTTTTTATATAAGAAACTTTTGGATCTAAAATTAAAATTAACCTAAAATACATATGACATTACATTGTAAATTTAATAATTTGCCAGCACTTCGATGTAAACAATATTTTTTGGAAAAATATGTTCATCTTTTGCTAAATGGCCTTGTTCATTAATTCATTAGTTCATAACAAATATAAAATTTGTGCGCATCAAATGACCTAACGCTGCTTGCAACTACGTATAAATACCCATGCGTGAATACATGATTTCTCAACATAATGCCAACTTTATCGAATGTTTGGCCTTTATTCACAGTTATAGTGAAGGCAGGGACAATTAGATATTGCGTTCTTTGGAAATCGAATGGCAGCAAAACTTTCAGAATAAGTTACTATTATTCCACTCAACACCGGACAATCGATAGCATTATTATGCAATACCTTGATACGAATTCTTTTATCATTAATCAAAGCTTCCTTTGCATTTAAATTTCTTATCAAGAGAATAATGCAATTGACTTTCAATGTCAATTTATGTGGTGGTAGACAATTGACATTCAGGGAATTCAAAAATTCCAGTTATTAACTTCCGCGTTATCACGAATTATTTTGTCGTAGCTATAATAATTTTTTTTGAAAGCATAAAATTCATTGGTTGGTGCTAAAGCATCGGAACTCAAAATGCATTCTGATAAAATATTTTCCGCAATATTCCCAAATGCACCATCAATTACATTACTCTCATTTCCAACTAAGTGTTGCAGTATTTCGATCATATTTCGACCAAACACTGGTAATTCTCTGGCCTCGCCATTACCGCTACTATAAAAAAATTCAACAAATTCCATTGATCTGGTCTGGCTCTCATATTCTGGGTGAGAGTCACTTACTGGAATAAAGGAAACTCCTTCCAAACAGTAACACAATTTTCAATTAAAGTGGAACTTATAGCATGTGGGACAACTGGCAATATTTGCCAAAAATCTCCACATAACAAAATTGTTTTTCCGCCTAACAGTTATTTTAAAATTTTGATCGTCTCTACTTAAAAACTTATCTATGCCTTCCAATATTAAAACTGGGCACTTAAAAATTTCGTCGGTAGCTATTAACGATGATGACATTATATACCTGGCATAATCACTATTTATGGAAATGTTAGCAGTGAAATTTAGTAAAATTGGTATTGGCAACAAAAAGCATTGTGTAACGCTTTGTCGCCAATTAAAAGAGGAGCATTTACCCAATAAATGCAGGTTGGATAAAAGTTTTTCCACAATCCGCATGAGTGGCCAAATACATTTCAGCCAGTATCATAAAATTGACCTTCACGAATGACACGATCAATTATATCACGATGTTCTTGATTAGCACTGTCATATTGTTATACCCTTTACCTTTAAAAAAGGTAAATAGGGTATACTAACTTTGTGCTTTTGAGAGGGGTTGGAATTTCAAGAAGGAGGCGTGGTAGGTATGGACATATATAAACAGATATAATCAGAATCACTTTCTAAGCAATTTTTATTTTGTCCGTCCGTCTGTCCGTCTGTCCGTCTGTGGCCACTTTTTTTCTACACCGTTAGAGCTATCTTAATGAAATTTTGCAAAAGTATAGTCTGGACAAAGATTCAGAACCAGATTGCTATATGGGCCGATTTGGAGAAAGACCACGCCTACCTGCCATATAAGCAACTTTTTTCACCTTTTTTAAAATGACTATAACTTCGGTTCAATTGACGGAATCGTGACATTATTTGGCAGTTATGAAGATGTGGGTCCTACTAAACACTGTGAAAAAAGTGGGCGGTACATATTAACTGCCACGCCCACTATTAAGAAATATTCATAACTTAAGATCTGGCAGAGATTTACGGACGAAATTTTACGGGAAGGAACATGTGGACATAATAAAGGTATCTGGAACAATTGGGGCTGGTCCGAAAAAAGACACGCCCACTTTTGGTATAAAGAACTTTCGGGTCTAAAATTAAATTTAGCCTCTGTGTGCAGAATATGGAGATCAGAATACAAATGCCACGCCCACAATTAGCCAAAAATCATTACTGTGTTCCTATTAAAGATTTTTCAACGAAATGACAGGAATGTTGCGGATACTAGCATTAAACACCACACAAAAAATGGGCGTGTTATTTCTACAGCCACGCCCACTATTCACATATTATTATAACTTACGATCTATACAATATTTTTGGACGAAATTATATATTAGTGGTTATATTGACACTACAAAGCCATACACAATAAATGGGATCGATGTAATCAATTCAAGGTACCCTACAGAAAATTACCGTAGATATGCTCCAAATGATGATTTATGAAGAAAACATCCCAATTGTTGAACTCGCACGCACAAGAAAAGGTAAAGGGTATTTCGTAGTCGGTCTAACCCGACTTCAGACTTCTTTACTCGTTTTTTAAATATGAAGTGTTGTAACGACCATTTTTCGCCGGGGTAAGCTCTCCGGATTGCCAGGAGTCGTTTACAGAAATTATTTAAAGGAGCCAACAACTTGTTTACGTAGATTTAAGTTTTCTAATTTTATTTATTTTTATTACCTTAATTACGGATAACACAGTTGAATTTTATGTCTCCCTAAATGTCTGTCAACTTAGTTTTAGGAGAATAGTGATTGCAAACCATACACGTGTTTAGATTTCCATTAGTTTTCTATAGCGTTGGTCAATTTCGGTTTCTAGCAGAGAATCGATTATAAACTCGAACGGGGAATCTACCGTAACTTCTATTGCGTTTGTAAATTTGGATTTTTAGCAGAGAATCGATTATAAACTTTTAGCATTCCCAACTAGTTTCTGTAGCGTTTGTCAATTCCAGTATAACTGCTAGAGTCCAAAAAAATTGTGTGTCGGAAATAGCTTTGTGCGATGCGCCTGATGCAGAAAGAAAGAAGCTGAGTTTTCAGTTGCTCCTGCTTTTGTGCTCCACCTTCAGTGCAGATCCCACAATAAGTGTTGTTGTGCGGGAACTGTTGTTTGTTGTGGCACCTGTCTGCTAACTCGTGGTGTTGCATGTTGCTACTGTTTCCGGCATTGTTCTTATTGTTTGAATTTGACCTTGGGCCACCTTCATCACCTTGTTGTTGTTTCCTCACTGTTATTGTTGTCCGTTTTTGTAATTAGGCCACTTTCAACGCTTTGTTGCTGTTCCTTGCCTTGTTTGTTGTTTTTGCTATTTGTCCTTGGGCCACCTTCAGCACTTTCTTAATATTTTATATCGCATAAAATATTTAAGAATACTAAATATTTTGGATATAATTTGCTTTTGCATCTCCTCTTTATGCTTTGTCCGCACTGGTGGCACGCTTAGCGATCGGTCTATCGTGTTCCACTTTGTTCTTTGCCTTCATTTTTGGATTTGTCGAGGTAATGCAGTCGGCAACTAGCGTTAGGCACTGTTGTTGTAAATTCATATCATTAGGCTGGGTTGCTGTAAAACGCATTATTTTAACTGTGGTCAGTCGGTTGCAAAATTGTTTGTGTAATATTTGTCTCTGTTATCTTACGTTGTTGACTTCGTTGCATGATTTTGGTCGCTTATCACAGGGTTCTACTGTCTCACCTAATATTGTGACCGTGTCTTCTGTTCTCCTAACGCAGAGTATAACACTTTTTGTTGATAGAGCTACTATAGTGGGAGGTTCCAATGATGGCTGCTGCACTAAATATGGTGGCGGTTGTGTATGTGCTTTGGAATAATGCAAGTGGGTGGTGCCTAAGTCTTAGGACTATTTACGTGTATATTTTAGGGTTGGTTGTTTAAGCTGCCTATGTTAAATATACACGTTTGAGGGCGTTACGGCAAAAAATAAATATATAGGGGCAAATTTACTCCTCAAATTTGCTTCTCATACTGTTTTCCGCTGTATCAAAATCATCTATTGTCGGCAGATCTGGCATTATGTTGGTAAATGGCAAACCAACTGATTTACATGTGTCATTTTGAATATCCCATATTGCAAATTGCTGATTCTCAGCTATACAAAAGTGAAGCACAGCCATACGCTATCCATACAACCAAATCCTATTAGAAACTATTTTGTAACCCACATCAGGTCACCCAGGTTTCGAGTCAATTACAACCAAAATGGAAGCTGAGTTACCTGATATAGCTGCAGTATATCTGCCACTTCCCCCAGCAAATGCACATGTGTTTCGAAATCAGGTGATATAATCAACAAATCGTCCAGGTACACAAATACATTGTCTCTGAGCCATTGCGGAATAACCTTGTCCATCAGCCTGCATAGACTCTGTGCCGTATTACATAGCCCAAATGGCATTACCCTGTACTGGTAAAGAGGTCTTCCGGGTACAGTAAAGGCCGTAGAAGCCTTACTACCCTCCTCCAACTTAATCTGCCAGAATGCGAATTTGACATCTATGCTACTGATGAACACGGCCTCGTCTATACGGCTCAATACATCTTCAATATTCTGTATTGGGTACGCGTAATTCAACGTGTGCTCATACAATTTACGTGCATCTAAACACAAGCGATTCTTCCCCGGCTTCCTCACTAAAGCAACTCGGCTGCTGCAGGGACTCTCACTTTGTTCAATAACACCCAGCGCTAGCATCTGATCTACTTCAGTATACAACAACTCCTACACTACTGGCGATACGGGATAGTACCGAGCTTTTATTGCCTCAGCAGCTTGCACCAACCGTATGCTGTGTTTCTCCAAAGAAGTTCTGCCTAAACCACACTCTTCGTACGCAAGAGTTTCGTTTTTTCCAGTTGCTCCTACTAAGTCTCAGTTAAACCATGGCGCCTAGCGACATTAACTTCTTCACAGGAGTCCTTTTTTCCCGGCTCCGTGCCCACTTCACTTACCCCAACAATTTCCGGAGCTAACCCAAACTCTTGCCAGACATCGACTCCTAAATAGACCTCTTGCTGCAATGTGGGACATAGGTAAAATACTACACCTTTTGCTTCTCCTTTGAACCGCAGTGGTACCATGACTCGCCCTAGCACTTATTGCTTATGCCCTCCAGCTGTCCTTACTAGCGTGAAATACCTCTGTACTTCCGAACTCAAGTCACTAATTAATTCTCTACAATTTTTTCCTAGGACACTAACCGACGCCCCTGTATCCAGTAGCCCCCGCAACTTTCTACCTTGAATTTCAATCTCGGCGAACGGTCTTATCTCCGCCTGAATACTGCGCCCCACAGCCTCAACTACCTGCCGCCTTCTAAGTACTCTTAACTTATAAGTTAACCTTGCTTTTTCAACCTTCCGAGAGATCCCTCTTAACTGGCCTCCTCTTAAACCCTTCACCTGTGTCTCACACTGCTCCCGCACCTTAGCTCCTATCTCTAAATCTACTACTAAACCTACTTTTCCCCCTACACCCTTATTACTATCTAGCCTATCACTATCTACTGCTCCGCGGGAACCTGTCGGGAGCACAACCTTCCCGCTGGCCTAATAAAAGAGAAATAAATAGTAATAAAAAAGGGAATTTTGCAATATTAAAGAAAAGGGAAAAGATCATTTAAATAATTAACTTAAATACACCCAAAATATGGAAAATATCCATTGTGCGGTACAGCAAAGATTCGTGTGGCAGACTAAGGCAAGTGACAGGAATCGGCCGCATAAGTATCATTCTCATCCTACCCTGAGCGACGAAAAGGTAAGCAGATTAATTAAAATAGAAGTTCCTGAATATATATATATATATATATATATATATATATATATATATATAAAGATATATATATATATATATATATATATATATATATATATATATATATATATATATATATATATATATATATATATATATATATATATATATATATATAAAGATTTATGTTCATTTTTGTTGGTTGTGGAGAGATATGTATTTATTTATTTATTTAATAATAGTAAGTAGAATGTTTGGAAGATTAAAGCCATTGGAAAGTTGTGATACGGTCTCAACAGAGCGTGGCGGTGGCGTGCTCTGTAAGAATAAGGTCTATCCTGGTCGAAGGAGCTCCTGAGAGTAGGTAGGATTAGAGCGTAAGCGGGGTTTGGAGTTGCCTGATGTTGCCTGCATTAGGCAGCCTATAAGCCGCTTAGTGGAGGCCGTAGTAGGTCTCAGTGCATGTGTGTTTGTTTGAGTGTAAAGAAAAAATAAAGTATGGTAGAGTAAGGTGGTGACAAGAGGGGAAGGATGAGGAGAGGCTAATTGGGACGGAGGAAGCCGGTAGAGAGGTGAGTGGTGGAGAGGTTTAGTGTAGGTTTAGTGTTTTCCTGTTTGCCCCACGATATGGCACAGCGGGTTGGGAACTCACCGAAAAGGGGCCAGATATGATGGATGGTGCCCAACTTTAAAAATTAGAAGGAAAATTTTTGTTTCAGAATAAGAAGGGTATAAAAAAATAAATATAAAAAAATGGCTGTCGTCAGGGGGTTTACCGTTGTCTGGCTCATGGCGGCTTGGAGCAAGAGTGATTGAGCTCTAATTGCGCGATGAGTAAAGGCGGGGGTTATTCGTGCTGTCGACAGAAATAGGCTTCATAATGATCGTTGGTAAAGATGGCTTCATTATCACTGGTCCACTCGCCGATTATAAGGTGTAGGATAAGGAAGCAATCCACATGCAGGATTCCCTCTCAAGAGAGAAAGAGAGGGCCTAGCGAGAGAGAAACTGAAAGAAAATATTTGTAGAGACTGAATGGTTGTGAAATTTAGGATAAAACCACTCACCTACCACAATTCCAACTGGTTATAGTAAAGTTCTAAGTGGTCACCGATCTCAACAAATCGTAACCCTCCTCTTAAGATTAATTGAAAAAAAAAAATAATAATTATACTGGTATTGAATTTTTTTTCTTATGTAATAATTGTTTATTTTTATTGTTATTATTGTTATACTAAGCATTTTACCTTCGTGAAGAGCAGTCACCTTCTCGGGGTACGAAGGTTTAAATGATTGTAATGACGCAATGGGTTAGGATGGCGGAGTTTCGGCTCTTATGGGATTACCCTAGCCGAACTGACTACTGCGGAGTAATCCAACTAAGAACTGTCTCCCTCCTAATCCAGGGTGTTCTTGGGATCGTGCCGGTACGTAACGGTGGCCTTACTGTGGTACGGGGCGCTGCCACAGTTGACCAACCCCTTCCCCTTTCAAATTGTTGGTTGTCTTAGCTTGATTAATCGAGCGGGTGGCCGTAAGAACCAGAATGAGTAAACTAATTTAAAAAACAGATGTGCGTCTAAACGCTAATTCGGATGGGAATCCAAAATCCTCCGCACACTCTGCGGCAGCTATTGTAGCTAAGGACGACGAGCCTGGCACAAGCAAAGCCACGTGCTGCGATAGTGTTGCTAACCAGGGAACCAAAAGGTTCTACAAGGTAAAAAGGGCTGCTCTTCGGACGGTGTAACGCTTGTCGCGGATCCCAGAGAAGGAGAGGACGGTGAAGTAGAAGGCTTCCCTCGAGTGGGCGATGAAAGTCGTGAAGGAGTGTTAAGCTCCAACACAACATGCTACAAAACATCTCTTGTGGTCTCTTCTAGGGAGCTGATCCCTAGTAGACCTAGAGGCGCGCGTGGATCCCAGCCGAACCGTCTGACCCTGAGGCTATCTTGGAGATTTTTAGGTTGAGCAACCAGCAGATCCCGATAAATAATTTGAAGGTTACTAAGGTAGAGGAACGAAGAGGGGATTACAGGTCAATAACCCTTGTCGTGAACGCCGAATCTCTGGCGACTCTAGCGAAATCCAATTGGGTCGTGGGCTATGGCTTCTCATCCACAAGCCTTAAGGTCTACAAAAAGGACGGGCAACCGTCTCACAGTGTGAGATTTAGTCAATCTAGCATCTCGAAATTCAAAAAAAAAATGTTTTCGTAACTCGCTCATATTTTTTTTTTACGTGAGAAGAGACCCCAATTGTTAAGAAAACAAACACAAAAGAGAATAAAAAAATGTTATTGGCGTGATAACAGCTATCAAACATGTGCAATTGCATAGCATGCAACAATTGATGTGCAAGCTTGCATTGATCACAAAAGTTTGAGTGATCAGGTCGAAGTTGTGAGTGGTTTTTTTGGCCTAAAATATTTTTGTATTGAAGGTTATTACTTAAACTTACAATTTTTGTTTTATACAATATTTATTTTTGCACTCAAGTATTTTGAAAAATTTGTTTTATAACCACCTAAAAGGTAAGACAAATTTTAAAGCTTTCAAATCTTTGATAGACTAGAACTTCCAAGTCTCACGGAGTTTCGTGATGGGAATGCCAGCAGAATCTTTGTTAATGTGCCCAAAATAAATTTAAAAAATAAAATCCTGCCCATTTTTTGCCTTTTTTTAGTATGAGTGAAATATCGCTAGAGGAGCTATTTTGGATTTGGTTGAGCAAGGTGAAAAGCGAAAAAACAGAAGCGGTCGAAAAGCACGTTATATCAATTTTTGGACCAGATGTTGACGATACCAAAATTAAAGATCGTATAAAAAAGCTTTGCTTCCAGTTTCAATCGCGATGGAGCAAATCTCACCGTGATAAAGCAAGATTTATGCATGACAATGCTATTTGGCTAAGTTCAAAAATTTCTGCTGTTGATTTTGCTCTTGATCACGCACCATCAACTTCAAAACAAATATCGCAGCGCGGAAGGCGAGAAAAAGAGTTTGCTGAAAGTGCTTCGAGTACACAAAAACGGAAATGCAAAGAGTTAATATCAAATGTAGCTTCGGAACAATTAACTATGGCTACCGCAATGCATCTGAGATCCTGTGGAAAAAGAGACTCAGCAAACATTGTCAAAGAGTTGTCGGCTGCATCCCCTTCGAGAGGTACAGCTATAAAAAGAGCAAGGGTAAGCATTACTGAAAAGAAAAGTCTTACACCAGATCAAGCACTGGCCATGATCGTAGACGAAAATTTATCAACTGAGCAATACCGTGGAATACGATTGCATACGATACCATACAGTCCGAAATTGTATCCATGCTATGACCTCGTTAAGCAATCAAAATTATTGTGCTACCCAAGCCTTGTTACTGTTACTGAAACACTTTACCTTCTGAGGTCATTGCACTTTTGTCTGACACCCAACTAAATGATGAATTTGATGATTTAGCATAAAAAACTTTGCTTGCAGCTCTCTGGAATTTTTATTTTTGTATAAATTTCTTATTTTTTTTATTTCTACTTTTCGCTTTTTACTTTTGTATAATTTGTATAGAATTTCTTTATTTTGGTTGTTGATTAATATCTTATTTTGAATATTTTCCATTCTTTTAATAACTTTCGTTGAATTTTTTAATTTTTTCTCTTTATTATGTTTTAGATATCAATAAATTTAACATTGAAACAACATTAACTTTTTATTTTTCTCATTTGCAAAGAATCATCGAAAACTAAAGTTCGAAACTTGAAGCATTTTATAGAAATGGTTGTATGTGGGTATTTATATCAATATATCGACAAGTTTTAGTTAGAAGAGAAAAAAAGAAGAAATTTTGAATATAAATGTGTAAAAAAAAATTGTCCCCAACTAGTGTTTTTGAGGATAGTTCGGAACTAGTCCCCTTTGACACTAGTTGGAACTAGTTATCTTTCACCATATTGAAGCTTATAATCTCCTTAACGATCGTGCCAAATTTCAAGTTGATATCTATAAAACTTCATATAAAAATTAATTTTGAGATGCTAGATTGACTAAATCTCACACTGCGTCTTACACGGACCAAGCGGTAGTGAATCCCTCAGGGGTAACAGCTGATCCTGCTGCTGCTGAGGACTCCGCCATGCACCCGAAACGCAGTGACTCTATGACAACTGTGGGGGGTTTGGAGAGTCTCCTAGGGACAACCACACTCAGTTAGGAGGAAGTCCTTCTGGAGTCAGACTCGGAGTCTGAGGCTGATGTCACGGTGGTGGAGGTCACCAGCGCTACAAGTAGCAGAGATGCTACGAATAGTGCAGATTAACCTCCATCACTCTAAGGCGGCGTCTGCCAGCCTTCAGCTCCGTCTTGCAAAAGGCGGAGTAGACGTTATCCTGATCCAAGAACCCTGGACACACGTTGACTTGGTATGTGGTCTCAGGACTGAAAATTACAGCTTGCTGTACACCGTAAGTGAAGGAAGACCTAGGTCTTGTATCCTCATTAGGAATAATGTTAGCTCATTTATTCTCCCCAATTACAGCAACAAGGATTTAGCGGCCTTCTGCCTGGAAACTGGCAAGGGACGGCACTGGTTGGTCTCGGCCTATATGGCGCATGACCATGAGATCCTTCCAGAAGCCAACCTACAGAAGCTTGTTGTGGATGCAAAGGCTCAGCGGGTGGCTGTTATTATTGGATGCTATGCCAATGCGCACCACGACATCTGGGGAAGCACGGATGTCAATGAACGAGGTGAGTCATTATATGAATATATTGTAACGACTAACCTTTCTGTATGCAATAAGGGGTCAGAACCCACTTTCATTACTGCTAATAGGGTAGAAGTCCTTGACTTAGCCCTTGCCTCTGAATCAATTTTTGATCGGATCTCAAATTGGAGAGTTCTAGAGGAACATTCCTTTTCGGATCATAGGTTAATTCAGTTTGATCTTCTAGATAGTCTACCTAGCCCTATGGCTTTTAGAAATGTCAGGAAAGCATACTGGAACCTCTACAACGTGACTGTAGCTAGACTACTACCTCAGAACCCCACAAGCACAAGCACGTGTGACGAAATTGATAGGTCTGTGGAGGTTCTAACGATTGCTCTTAATAAGGCTCTATTGGTCTCTTGCCCCCTCGGTAGACCCAGGGGGAAACAAAAACCCACATGGTGGGAGGAGGAAATTAGGGGACTCAGACAAAATTTTAGGAGACTTTTCAACAGCGCAAAGAAGTCTAGAGATAGTGCAGACTGGGCTTTATATAAGGCAGCACTCAGAGCCTTCAAAAGTAAGCTTAGGAAGGCACAGAGAGAATCGTGGAGAAACTTTTGCGGTGACGTAGAATATATCTCTGAGACGTCCAGGTTGAGGAAGATCCTATCAACTGCTCCAATGATACCTGGTTACCTGAGGAGGGAGGATGGATCCTGGACTTCAAATAGTAATGGGACTCTAGAGCTTCTTCTGGAGACTCACTTCCCTGGTTGCTCGAGCACCATTCCGCGGAGAACGAAGCCCAGCGGGAATGTAGTTGAAGTCAACTCACGAAGCCAAAATTGCAATGGGCTATCCATAGCTTGAAACCATTTAAAGCATCTGGCCCAGATGTTGTACCTCCAATTCAGCAGTCATAGAATCTAATAATAGAGTGGCTGTTAAAGATCTATAATATTTGTCTTGAATTAGCGTATATTCCAGACTCATGGAAGCATGTGAGGGTAATTTTTATACCCAAGGCCGTCAAAAGTTCGCACACAGCTCCAGGGGACTTAAGAACCATTAGTCTGTCCTCCTTCTGTCCAAAAATCCTGGAAAGGTTGTTAGACATTCATCTGAGGCTCACTATAGACAGACAGAAGCTGTCAGTTTAGCAGCATGCCTACTTCAAGGGTAAATCGGTGGAGACCGCTTTACACTCCTTAGTCTCTAGTATTGAGAGCTCCCTGCACAACAAGGAGTTCTCCCTAGTGGCTTTCCTGGACATTGAGGAAGCTTTTAACAACATCAAATCAGACGCAATAATCCGTGCGATGCGAGACTTGGAGGTGGAACCCGCCATTAGCAGGTGGATTGAAAACATAATTAATAGCAGGATAATCAATTCACAGCTGGGGGCTGCGTCGGCCAAGAACTCCGTGTGCAGAGGCACACCTCAAGGTGGAGTTCTTTCACCCCTACTCTGTAATCTTGCGGTAAATCAGCTGCTTGTTCGACTGGAGAGGGAAGGGTGCAAAGTGGTTGCGTATGCGGATGATGTTGCTATTAGTATATCGGGTAAATACTCGTACATATCTACTTTGACTTGATGCAAAACATGCTGAACATTCTCACTAAATGGACTACTGACTGTGGGTTGGGGGTTAATCCGAACAAGACTAAGCTGGTACTCTTCACTAGGAAGTATAAAATTCCTCAATTTATTATTGACCTTGTCGAGGAGGCTAAATATCTGGGCGTGATCCTAGATAGAAAGCTGAATTGGAAGGCTAATATAAGCGAGCGCATTAGGAAGGATCAGGTAGCTCTGTACTCTGGCAAAAAATGGGGGTTACAGCCTAAGGTAGCCTATTGGATATATACACCTGTGATACGACCAGTCCTTTTCTATGGGGTGCTTGCTTGGTGGACAGCCCTAAGTAAGTCGACATACAATACGCTGATAACAAAGGTACCAAGAACAGCAGAGGTATTCATAAGTAGTGCCATTAGAACGACTCCAACTTAGCATTGGATATTATGCTCAATCTGCTGCCTGTTGGGCTTTTTTGCGAAAAAATTGCTGGAAACTCAGCTATCAGGCTAAAAGCTACGCATCAATGGGATGCCAGGATTGTAGGTCATACGTCCATTTTAAGACATTTTGAGGGTATTCCTGACTCTTTCGACTACATCACACCAATGTACGCCTTCAATGGTATGTGCAAGATCTCCATTCCCTCCAGGGACGAATGGAAGGATGGCATCCCCCCTCCTGTAGAAGGGGTTCACATCTACACAGATGGATCCAAACTACAGAGTAGGGTGGGAGGTGGTGTATTCTCAGAAGATTTGGATATTAACATGTCCTTTAGGATGCCCGACCACTGCAGTGTTTTTCAGGCAGAAGTCGCGGCTATAGAGGCAGCACTGTCTTGGCTAAGGAAGAAGAAGATATCTGGACTTGATATTTGCATTCTGTCCGACAGCCAAGCTGCTTTCCGCTCCCTGGATTCGGTTATTATCACCTGAAAAGCCGTCAAGAGCTGCCGCAAATCTTTAGACGAGATAGCTTAGCAGACCTGTCTGCATCTGTGCTGGGTTCCCGGTCACAGAGATATTCCAGGGAACTGCAAGGCGGATGAACTTGCCCGAGAGGGTACTACCATACCGATGGAACCAGATAGGTCGCAACTCGTTATTCCTATTGCCACATGTGAGCTCTTAGTAAATACAATATCCTTAGGAACAGCGGGCAGGCGCTGGTCTGAACTTTCAGGATGTAAAATAGCGTTTTAACGGGACACAGGACTCAAGCACACACGGGTGTAGGCTGGGGATCGCCTCTAATGACTTCTGCAGGAGTTGCATGGACGATGAGGAGGAAGAGTTGACTGCTCACCTGTTGTGCACATGTCCAGCTTTGTCCAGAAGGAGGCGCACTTACCTAAGCGACTACTTTTTGGACTCCTTGGGAGATATCTCAAAAAAAAGATTAGCTCCATCAACTGCTTCATTAAAAGCTCCAAATAGCTGGACTTTTGAAAGGGATGGGACCTGCTGTCCCATGCGGTATCACAAAGGGTCAATGTTCGGGTGGCCGCCTTACCTACCTATCTATACTAACCATTATTATTTAGTCGTTAGTTTATTTTGTGTAAATAGGTAGTGGAAAAGGGATGTACTTGAGAAGTGGCAAGAGAAACGAAGGGGTAGAAAATACGGAAAGTAAAGAGAAGCCACTAGAATACTCACCCCCAAGAGGGGAGGAAGAAATTGCGGGAGGGCAACGAAGTAGAACTGGGGCAGTGCCCAAGAGATCTGTGGAGGTAGAGGTGAAAGTGCAGAATGAGCTTCCAAGTGAGTACAGGTCGGCTATAAATCTGATGCTCCTGGAGAGCCACAACACCTATAGCATGGCATTGGACATCGAGTCCAATAGAATAATAGAGACGGTTAGATCCAATCACCTTGAGATGATCAGAATGATAAATGAGATGGTGAGACCCCGGCAAGCGATGCAGGAACGAATAGTGGGGCCTCATGCGAGAAGTCAAGCTTTGTCGGCGAAAGACAGCAAGCCCGTAGAAAGAAGAAAGAGAGCCTAGAAATATGGCATATCAGACCCGACATCTGCAGGAATCACGTGTCCAGGACGGGAGGATAGTAGAAGGGATTCGAATGGTCAACGGGAGGTGAGACAAAGAGAAGTGAAGATAGATAAGTAGGGCATCGTATATGATGGATGGACCGAGGAGCTTTCAGTAGAGGAATTTGTTTTTCATCTGGAGAATTTGCAGGCTCAGTATGGGATGCCGTGGTTAGCGGTTTTAAGAGATTTTTACCAACTGCTAAGAGGATCAGCATTGGAATGGTACTGGTTGTGTGTGACCATCGACGTAAGTGGTTGGCCGGCGTTAAGAAATGCGCTAAAACGAGAGTGTCGATCCCATCAAAGTGAGTTTGAACTGTTGCGGGAGCTGACGGAGCGGAAACAGCAGCCCGGAGAAAGCCTGGTGTCCTTCTTCTTAGATGTGCTTAAGATGAGAGCACGGATGGAGCACCCTATTTCGAAGCTTGACGTCGTTAAATTGCTAAAAAGGAACCTCTGCGAAGCACTTGGGAGAATTGTTTACCCTATAGCCTGCTATAGCGTAGAGCAGCTGAAGTACGAGTTTCACGAGGCAGAGCGATTCTTCCTAAAGAGAGAGGTGAGAGTTGTGTAACCACTCACCAGATATGTGGCGGGCCGAGTTGAACACCGCAGATGATGAGAAAGTCGGGGAGGTTAGCCGAAAGGTCCTACCATGGCAAGGTGCAGGTACGGGAAATAAGGAAGAAGGACTGCCGAATAGGTGTCAGATGGTGTGCTGGAACTGCAAGCAGGCGGGCCATACCTTTAGAGAGTGTAACTCCAAGCAACGGAGGCTATTTTGCTACTGCTGGGGCGGATAATGTGGTGACTGAATATTAGAAATGTAAGTTGGGAAAAGGGGAACGAGCATGAGGCCAGCGGGAAGGTTGTGCTCCCGACAGGTTCCCGCGGAGCAGTAGATAGTGATAGGCTAGATAGTAATAAGGGTGTAGGGGGAAAAGTAGGTTTAGTAGTAGATTTAGAGATAGGAGCTAAGGTGCGGGAGCAGTGTGAGACACAGGTGAAGGGTTTAAGAGGAGGCCAGTTAAGAGGGATCTCTCGGAAGGTTGAAAAAGCAAGGTTAACTTATAAGTTAAGAGTACTTAGAAGGCGGCAGGTAGTTGAGGCTGTGGGGCGCAGTATTCAGGCGGAGATAAGACCGTTCGCCGAGATTGAAATTCAAGGTAGAAAGTTGCGGGGGCTACTGGATACAGGGGCGTCGGTTAGTGTCCTAGGAAAAAATTATAGAGAACTAATTAGCGAATTGAGTTCGGAAGTACAGAGGTATTTCACGCTAGTAAGGACAGCTGGAGGGCATAGGCAATAAGTGCTAGGGCGAGTCATGGTACCACTGCGGTTCAAAGGAGAAGCAAAAGGTGCAGTATTTTACCTATGTCCCACATTGCAGCAAGAGGTCTATTTAGGAGTCGATGTCTGGCAAGAGTTTGGGTTAGCTCCGGAAATTGTTGGGGTAAGTGAAGTGGGCACGGAGCCGGGAAAAAAGGACTCCTGTGAAGAAGTTAATGTCGCTAGGCGCCATGATTTAACTGAGACTCAGTAGGAGCAACTGGAGAAAACGAAGCTCTTGCGTACGAAGAGTGTGGTTTAGGCAGAACTTCTTTGGAGAAACACAGCATACGATTGGTGCAAGCTGCTGAGGCAATAAAATCTCGGTGCTATCCCGTATCGCCAGTAGTGTAGGAGTTGTTGTATACTGAAGTAGATCAGATGCTAGCGCTGGGTGTTATTGAACAAAGTGAGAGTCCCTGCAGCAGCCGAGTTGCTTTAGTGAGGAAGCCGGGGAAGAATCGCTTGTGTTTAGATGCACGTAAATTGTATGAGCACACGTTGAATTACGCGTACCCAATACAGAATATTGAAGGTGTATTGAGCCGTATAGACGAGGCCGTGTTCATCAGTAGCATAGATGTCAAATTCGCATTCTGGCAAATTGAGTTGGAGGAGGGTAGTAAGGCTTCTACAGCCTTTACTATACCCGGAAGACCTCTTTACCAGTACAGGGTAATGCCATTTGGGCTATGTAATACGGCACAGAGGCTATGCAGGCTGATGGACAAGGTTATTCCGCAATGGCTCAGAGACAATGTATTTGTGTACCTGGACGATTTGTTGATTATATCACCTCATTTCGAAACACATGTGCATTTGCTGGGGGAAGTGGCAGATATACTGCAGCTATATCAGGTAACTCAGCTACCATTTTGGTAGTAATTGACTCGAAACCTGGGTGACCCGATGTGGGTTATAAAATAGTTTCTAATAGGATTTGGTTGTATGAATGGTGTATGGCTGTGCTTCACTTTTGTATAGCTGAGAATCAGCAATTTGCAATATGGGATATTCAAAATGACACATGTAAATCAGTTGGTTTGCCATTTACCAACATAATGCCAGATCTGCCGACAATAGATGACTTTGATACAGCGGAAAACAGTATGAGGAGCAAATTTTAGGAGTAAATTTGCCCCTATATATTTATTTTTTGCCGTAACGCCCTCAAACGTGTATATTTAACAAAGGCAGCTTAAACAACCAACCCTAAAATATACACGTAAATAGTCCTAAGACTTAGGCACCACCCACTTGCATTATTCCAAAGCACATACACAACCGCCACCATATTTAGTGCAGCAGCCATCATTGGAACCTCCCACTATAGTAGCTCTATCAACAAAAAGTGTTATACTCTGCGTTAGGAGAACAGAAGACACGGTCACAATATTAGGTGAGACAGTAGAACCCTGTGATAAGCGACCAAAATCATGCAACGAAGTCAACAACGTAAGATAACAGAGACAAATATTACACAAACAATTTTGCAACCGACTGACCACAGTTAAAATAATGCGTTTTACAGCAACCCAGCCTAATGATATGAATTTACAACAACAGTGCCTAACGCTAGTTGCCGACTGCATTACCTCGACAAATCCAAAAATGAAGGCAAAGAACAAAGTGGAACACGATAGACCGATCGCTAAGCGTGCCACCAGTGCGGACAAAGCATAAAGAGGAGATGCAAAAGCAAATTATATCCAAAATATTTAGTATTCTTAAATATTTTATGCGATATAAAATATTAAGAAAGTGCTGAAGGTGGCCCAAGGACAAATAGCAAAAACAACAAACAAGGCAAGGAACAGCAACAAAGCGTTGAAAGTGGCCTAATTACAAAAACGGACAACAATAACAGTGAGGAAACAACAACAAGGTGATGAAGGTGGCCCAAGGTCAAATTCAAACAATAAGAACAATGCCGGAAACAGTAGCAACATGCAACACCACGAGTTAGCAGACAGGTGCCACAACAAACAACAGTTCCCGCACAACAACACTTATTGTGGGATCTGCACTGAAGGTGGAGCACAAAAGCAGGAGCAACTGAAAACTCAGCTTCTTTCTTTCTGCATCAGGCGCATCGCACAAAGCTATTTCCGACACACAATTTTTTTGGACTCTAGCAGTTATACTGGAATTGACAAACGCTACAGAAACTAGTTGGGAATGCTAAAAGTTTATAATCGATTCTCTGCTAAAAATCCAAATTTACAAACGCAATAGAAGTTACGGTAGATTCCCCGTTCGAGTTTATAATCGATTCTCTGCTAGAAACCGAAATTGACCAACGCTATAGAAAACTAATGGAAATCTAAACACGTGTATGGTTTGCAATCACTATTCTCCTAAAACTAAGTTGACAGACATTTAGGGAGACATAAAATTCAACTGTGTTATCCGTAATTAAGGTAATAAAAATAAATAAAATTAGAAAACTTAAATCTACGTAAACAAGTTGTTGGCTCCTTTAAATAATTTCTGTAAACGACTCCTGGCAATCCGGAGAGCTTACCCCGGCGAAAAATGGTCGTTACAACACTTCATATTTAAAAAACGAGTAAAGAAGTCTGAAGTCGGGTTAGACCGACTACGAAATACCCTTTACCTTTTCTTGTGCGTGCGAGTTCAACAATTGGGATGTTTTCTTCATAAATCATCATTTGGAGCATATCTACGGTAATTTTCTGTAGGGTACCTTGAATTGATTACATCGATCCCATTTATTGTGTATGGCTTTGTAGTGTCAATATAACCACTAATATATAATTTCGTCCAAAAATATTGTATAGATCGTAAGTTATAATAATATGTGAATAGTGGGCGTGGCTGTAGAAATAACACGCCCATTTTTTGTGTGGTGTTTAATGCTAGTATCCGCAACATTCCTGTCATTTCGTTGATAAATCTTTAATAGGAACACAGTAATGATTTTTGGCTAATTGTGGGCGTGGCATTTGTATTCTGATCTCCATATTCTGCACACAGAGGCTAAATTTAATTTTAGACCCGAAAGTTCTTTATACCAAAAGTGGGCGTGTCTTTTTTCGGATCAGCCCCAATTGTTCCAGATACCTTTATTATGTCCACATGTTCCTTCCCGTAAAATTTCGTCCGTAAATCTCTGCCAGATCTTAAGTTATGAATATTTCTTAATAGTGGGCGTGGCAGTTAATATGTACCGCCCACTTTTTTGTAGGTAGGGTACCTTGAAATAATTATATCAACCCCTTTTCTTGTGTATGCCTTTGTAATGTCAATTTAACCACTAATATATAATTTCGTCCAAAAATATTGTATAGGTCGTAAGTTATAATAATATGTCAATAGTGGGCGTGGCTGTATAAATAACACGACCATTTTTTGTATGGTGTTTAATCTTAGTACCCGCAACCTTCCTGTGTAATTTCGTTGATAAATATTTAATAGGAACACAGTAATGATTTTTGGCAAATTGTGGGCGTGGCAGTTCTAGTATGATCTCCATATTCTGCACACACGCTATTATGGACCCCACGTATATTTCTGCAAAATTTTAGTCCGTTGGCATCAATACGAGCATAGGTAGGCCAATTTTAATTTTAGACCCGAAAGTTCCCTATATTAAAAGTGGGCGTGTCTTTTCTCTGATCAGCCCCATTTGTTGCAGATAGCTTTGTAATGTCCATATGTTTCTCCTCGTAAAACTTCGTCCGTAAATCTCTACCAAATCTTAAGTTATTAACATTTGTTAATAGTGGGCGTGGCAGTTAATATATACCGCCCACTTTTAGCACAGTGTTTAGCGGGACCCACATATCCATAACTCCATAACATCACGATTCCGTCAATTGGACCGAAGTTATAGTCATTTTAAAAAAGGTGAAAAAAGTTCCTTATATGGGAGGTAGGCGTGGTCTTTGTCCAAATCGGCCCATATAGTAATCTGGTTCTGTATCTTTGTCCAGACTATACTTTTGCAAGATTTCATTAAGATAGCTCTAACGGTGTAGAAAAAAAGTGGCCACAGACGGACAGACGGACAGACGGACAAACGGACAGACGGACGGACAAAATAAAAAATAAATTGCTATGAAGTGATTCTCGTCCTTCTTGAAATTGCAGCCCCTCTCAAAAGCACAAAGTTAGAATACCCTATTTACCTTTTTTAAAGGTAAAGGGTATAAAAAGGTGAAAAAAGTTCCTTATATGGGAGGTAGACCTGCTCTTTCTTCCAATTGACTCATATAGCAATCTGGTTTTGTATCTTTGTACAGACTATAATTTTCATTAAGATATGTTTCTGATCGTATTTATATATACATGTCCATACCTACGGTTGCTTATTCTTGTAGTTTCAACCCATCTCAACGGACAAAAAATATTGCCCTTTTTAATGGTAAAGAATTAAATAAAGTTAAAATCTATTTGCAGCAGCATGCATATACATACTCGTATACGAGTATATGCACTTATATGCCCATAAAATAGGATGAGTTGTTACGTCCCCATATCCATCATATCTGGCACAGACATCCTGGCTAGCTCACCACATTTATTCTTATTTTTGCTCACCTTTTCGGTGGATTCCCAACCCACTGTGGCAAATCGTGGGGCAAATGGGAAAATCGAAAATAACTTCCGCTAAACCTACTATCATTCATCATTCCTTTTTTTTATATGTACCACTCACCACTTGACAGGCTTTCTCCGTCCCGATCAGCCTCTCCTCATCCTTCCTGTCTTGTTTCCACCTTACTCTACCATAATTTATTTATTCTTTACTCTCTCAGGAGGTCGACCAGGATAGACCTTTATTCTTGCAGAGCACGCCACCGCCACGCTCTGTTGAGACCATATCGCAACTTTCCAATGGCTTTCATCTTCTTGAAACATTCTACTTACTATTATTAAATAAATAAATAAATACATATCTCTCCACAAGCAACAAAAATGAACATAAATCTATATATACGAGTATATATATATATATATATATACGAGTACATATATATATATATATAAAGGATCCGCCAAATTACTTTTTTTTTT
Source organism: Clusia tigrina (assembly GCA_920105625.2). Lineage (NCBI taxonomy): Eukaryota > Metazoa > Arthropoda > Insecta > Diptera > Clusiidae > Clusia > Clusia tigrina. The sequence continues at coordinate 48,905,870 of OV050031.1, read as the reverse complement.
AAAAGGGCGCAAAACATCGAGTGTAGCTTCGGCTGTGTGGCACGTAGCGCCGTCCTGTTGAAACCAAATGTTGCCAATATCCTCCTCTTCAATTTTTGTGAACAAAAATTCGTTCAACATGGCCCGATAACGATCGTCATTGACTGTAACGGCCACTCCTTGCTCATTTTCGAAGAAAAATGGCCCAATTATGCCTCTGGACCAAAATCCGCACCAAACAGTGACTCGTTTTGGGTGCATCGGCTTTTCAATGTATGCGTGCGGGTTTTCTGTTCCCCAAATGCGACAATTTTGCTTGTTTACATACCCGCCAAGATCAAAATGAGCTTCATGTGAAAAGATGATTTTTTTTGGCAAAATCGGCATCTTCTGTAAGTCGATCGTAGGCCCACTTAGCGAAGCGAAAACGCATTGGATGGTCAGTTGGCTTCAACTCCTGAACCAATTGGACTTTGTATGGCGTCATACCAAGGTCTTTATGCAAAATTCGTCTCAATGATGTCTCCAAAATGTTCAATTGTTGAGAACGACGGTGAATTGATGTTGATGGCGCTTCACGCACACTTTCTGCCACAGCAGCAATATTCTCGAGTGTACGCACTGTTTTTGGCGTTTCACGCTTTGGTTTATCGATGAGGATGCCAGTTTCTTTCACTTTTTTCACAAGACAACGAACATACGGAGCTGACGGTGCTTCTCTTCTTCCAAAATCCGTACGCACGTTGACCAACCCACTCCCAGACGAAGTATTACTTAACGGCTATGTACCGTCTGGGAGGCGTCTGAGGAGGTGGTTTTAGTGGGTAAGAGCCCCACACTACTGGTGGGAGAGCGCCCAGTGTTTGTTTGCAGATTTCCACCTCCGAACCAATAAAAAAAAAAAGCTCTCGCGTACTAAAAGCTCCCCTCCACTCAACCTGAGCTTTCAACGCAAAAGCTGTCTAATCCTCTCACAGAAATAAAATAAACAAAAGGTGATGATATCAAATCTCCACGACATATAGTCAACGTACGTCTGTTCGGGCGTGTCCTGCATTAGAATATTGGCGTGGCCCAGGTTCAACCTAGTCCAGCGAGATATAGCACTGAGTCTGGTTGCCGAGCATTTTGCTTGTTGCCTGACCAGAAGCTTAGTGGGCAACCAATGTAGGAATGCAAATAGAGCTTTGGTAGAGGTGGTACGCAGAGCTCCTCTTATCAGAAACGCTGCTGTTCTTCTGATCCTTTCAAGAGGTTTAGCTTCACCGCCTTGTCAGTTGTGGGCCACCAGAAGACAGCGCCGTAGAGAAAATACGGCTCAACCACCACTGTATAGAGCCAGGATATGATTCCAGGCTGGACGCCCCATCTTGTTACCATGGATCTCTTGCAACAGTAGAGAGCACACGCGGCATTTCGTACCCTCTCCGCCAAATTTGCTTTCCAATGGAGCTTAGGGTCCAGGACCAGACCTAGATACTTGACGCAACTGCTTAGGCTAAGCGAATTCCCATTGAGTTTGGGTAAGTCAAAACTTGGTATTTTGTGCTTCCTGGTGAAGAGCATAGCCTCAGTTCTGGAAGGGTTAACATCTAGGCCAACTTCAAGACATCATTTGGATGAATAGCTAAGAGTTTAGCTTAGCTTTTCTGATAGTGTTAAAATATACTTGCCGGATACAGAGATAGCAATGTCGATAGCATAAATAGTGTTACAGCCGGTCTGATTTAATCTCCTTAGTAGTCTGTCCACCGTCAGAATCCAGATGAGGGGTGAGAGCACACCGTCTTGTGGAGTACCTCTCTTGACAGTCCTTTTGCACCTTCCTTATTGAGGAGCTAATGACGCGTGTTTTTAGTAGCTGTTCGATGAACTTAACCAAGCTGGGGTCCAGGTTTAGGTTTACTAAGGCTTTAATTATGGCGGAGGGACAAATATTTTTGAATGCCCCTTCTATGTCGAGAAATACTGCAAGAGTATATTCTTTGTTGGCAAGAGATTTCTCTACTTGCTCAATGAGCACGTGAAGCGTTGTTTCCACAGACTTGACTTTAGTATAGGCATGTTGTGCTTTGGATTGGCACGTGGAATTAATAGAGCTCCTGATTTGTCTATCAAGGACTCTTTCCAGTTTTTTCAAAAGAAAGGAGGACAAACTATTTGGTCTATAGTCCTTACCCTACGTCTCCACGGGCAATTTTTGATGGCATGCCATTAGCAATTTCAAGCAAATTGCCAATGGATACTCCAATTTGCTTCAAGTTGGCAATTTATGTTATGAAATATGTTATGCCATAAATTGCCAATGTGCTGTGTTGCAATAAGTTGTCATTTTGCTTGTTTGACAGCCATTTTTCATTTTTTCGTGACGCTCACAGTGGAAGCATCGTCGGACATTTTCGTTTTACCGCAACTATTAAATTAATAAAAACGCTAAAATGAATGGAGACTGTGCATTTGCATTCTTTGTAATAAAGGATTCACCCAGAATTTCGGTTTCCTCCTTTTTTCCCTCTTCATCGTATAAATAAAAATTTTTTTCAAGCGTGGGCACAGCGAATTAGATTGCTTGACGGCATTTTCAAAATGACAATGGCATAACATCGCAATGCCCACCATTAAAATATTGCCAACCATTGCAATCAAATTTGACAGATTTTATGCTATCAAAAATTGCCCGTGAAGGCGTAGGGATATGCTTGGTGTGGGTCGACTTTCCCGCTTTAGGGATGAACACTACTCGAGCCTCTCTCCAGCTTTTGGGAATGTACGACCATCTTAGGCATGCATTATAAATATGCAGTAGCCAAGGCGCAACCGCACTTGCAGTGTGCTGAATGGCCGCGGGAATGATGTCATCAGGCCCGGGAGATTTAAAAGGCTTAAAGCTGTTGATGGCCCACTGAATATGCGTGTTGGTCATTTAGAATTGGGTTGAGTGACTTAAGGAGTGGTTGGCGTTAAGAGACCTGCAATCTACAAAGATTTCATTCCCCAGGAAGTGTGTTTCTATTAGGGCGTCTAGAGTATCGGTTTCAGAGTCAGTCCAGGTACCGTCCGATCTCTGAATACATTCCAGAGCACGAGCGGTGGTATTGAGAATCCTCCGGAGTCTATTTGTCTCGGACTAGCTTTCTATGTTGCCACAGAAGTCTCGCCAAGGCGATCGTTTGGATCTTCTAACCATATACTTGAGTTCCCTTTGTTTGTCTTTGAAAGGGAGACAGTCTTTTGTAGCTTTGGCTCTGTTCAAAAGCTTGCGGCATTCTTTTCGTAGCTCAGCAATATCCGAATTCCACCAAGAGGGTTTGGATTTCCCTCTAGGCTTCGGGGAGTTGTAGGCTGATTTGGCAGCAGAGTTAAATAGTGCTGTAATAGTTTCAACAGCTCGATCTATATCGAGGTGATTGTTGTTCTACGAGGAGTCGACTGCAGGCCCGACTCCATAATGGCCTGGATTTTGTACAGTCAGTTCTTTTTCTGTTAATGTGCATTTTGCGCTCTGCCATATCTAAGGTATCAGAGATCGCAATTCTAAAGCAAATATAACAATGGTCCGAGAAGGAGCATTCCTGCGAAACGCGCCAACTCGAAATAAGGTGAGACGAGTGATTATTGCCAAGGGTGATATCGAGAACCTCCCTACTATTGGAGGTAATGAAGGTTGGCTCTCTCCCCATGTTAGCAATGACTAGGTCTCTAGAAAGAATGAAATCAAAGAGTGACTCACCCCGCTCGTTGGTGTCCGTGCTGCCCCCACACCTCGTGATGGGCATTGGCATCGGCCCCGATGAGTACCGGGATGCGCTTCCTGTTTGCTTCCGTTACCAACAGCTTTAAAGTATCCGGAGGTGGCGTCTGCCCGTGGTCGTGCGCCATATAGCTGTTAACGATCCATGATGTTGGTTGAAATAACCATGGCTACATTATCCTTGTCGCTGAACCTGTGAAGAAGAAGAGCGTTAATGTTGTTCTTAACAAGAATTCAGGATCTGGGTTTACCTCGATCCTGCACGAATACTGTGCGGTATCCGCTTATTGTGACTCCGCGTACCTGATTATTTATAACCACGGTTCTTGGACCAGTATGAGTTCCTCTCCTTTTTGTGTCAGGTGGAGGATCAGGCAGCTATTGAATGGTGAATGTTAATCTGTAATACCCTCACCACTCACGGAGGTGGCCATCATCGTCACGCTGGTGTCCTCCTCTTCTGACAGAGGAGAATACCCAAAGTCGTCGATATTTGCTACCGATGTCCGCAGAAACTGCCTACCGATTCTGAGGCCGAAGCGTAACTCTCCCCATCATCGAAGGTGAGATCCGGTTCGGCCTGAGTGGGAGGCTTGTTTGGTCAATGGTTGTCGCTCCTATAGACCTTGAGTGAGATCGAACTTAAGGCATTTTAGCCACCTTCCAGTCATCCGTGGGGAGGTCGTAGTTGCGAAGCCTCAGCAACTCCAGAATTTCGTTCGGCGAGGAGTGCTCTGCCCAGGCCCTAGAACGCTGGAGTTACGAACGCAACCACTTAACCCAACAACAAGAAGAACAACACACTAAGGAAGTACAACACACCATCCTACAAACAACAACATCAAATTCCAATAATTGAACATAAGCAAATTCAAATTCTTATTAAGACTATTATTTAAGTTATATTATATTTCAATTCTTATGAAAATCTTCAAATTCATGTGAACTTGAATTCCCATGAAAATGATCCAATCATGTTTATTTCAATTTTGATGAAAATCGTCAAATACATGCTTGCTTCATTTCTCATGAAATTCAATACTAAAGTAGCGATATTTTAAGATATAAATATGAGGGCGGATTGATATTGAAGCTACCTAAGTAAAAAAAAAAATTTTTTTTTTTCGAAAACCATTTATTTTTCATTATAGTCTCCTTTTACTTCGACACACTTAGTAAGACGATATTCCAACTTTTTTATACTATCTGAATAATACGATTTCGGGAACCACTCAAAATACGCGTTAGTTTCGGTAATCACTTCTTCGTTTGAGATGAAGCTTTTTCCTGCGAGACATTTTTTCAAGTTTGGAAACAGGAATAAGTCACTAGGAGCTAAATCTGGACTATAAGGTGGACCAATTCGAAGTGTATTTCAAGTAATTTTGGCATCGTATCTAATGCTGTCTGAACCGGTGCGCTGTCTTGAAGAAAGAGCATTTTTTTCTTCTTTAAATGTGGTTGTTTTTCCTTGATTGCATCAATCAATTGATCCAATAATGCACGATAATACTTTCCTGTGATTGTGGATCCTCTTTCAAGATAATCGATGAGCAATATTCCGTGTACATCCCAAAATACAGTGGCCATAACCTTGCCAGCCGATTTCACTGCCTTCGCCTTCTTCGGAGCACTTCTACCAGCTTCCACCCATTTTTTCGATTGATTTTTGGTTTCAGGTGTGTAGTGGTGGACCCACGTTTCATCAACAGTTATTAATCGACGCCAAAAATCAACAGGATTACGCTTTATCATGTCCAAACACCGCAGTGAAGTGGTCTGTCGAACTCGTTTTTGTTCAACACTGAGCAAACGCGGCACCCATCTTGCCGATAGCTTTTTCATATGCAAATGTTCATGCAAAATGTTGAACACACGTTCATATGATATGTTTACCATTTCAACAATCTCACGCAACTTGACTCGGCGATCATTCATAACGATATCGAGGATTTTCTTAATATTTTCTTCAGTATCCACCTCTTTTGGCCTTCCTGTTGATGGTATTGTTGCAGTGCTTGTTCGGCCGCGTTTAAATTCAGCAATCCAATATTTTACCATGTAATCTGACGGAGCAGACTCACCGTAATGTTTACCGAGCTTTTATTTTGTCTCTTTCGCCGTTTTCCCTTTCACATAATAGTTTTAATCACTGCACGAAATTCGCTTTTTCCATTTTTCAAGAAACACAAAAGTTGCCTTCTTCAAGCGACTATAACAAATAAACTAATCGATGAATTTGGGTGAAATTTTAACAGCTGACGTTTGACAGATCGCAATTTCTAAAAAAAAAAATGTTTTTGTATTTGTGCTGCCATCTAGCGCTAGGTAGCTTCAATATCAATCCGCCCTCGTACTTGTAAATGAAAATTTAAATTCAATTTTTTAAACAAATTGTGAAGTTGAATGGTGTTGTTCTCTTTTCCAATACATAACTGGTGCAGTCGGTCCGAAGTGGTATACGGATCCTTCAGTGTAGTGTCCTTGTGTTAAAAATTTAAGAAACTTCAAAAAATCTAAAAATAAAATAAGAAAAAAAAAAAAATAAATAAATAAATAAAAAATAGATCAATAGTGCAGTGCAAAAGCATTAAATACATGGCGAACCAACATTGACTGAATAAAAAAAAGTAAAAAAAAAACAAAAAACTTTATTTTTTTAACAAAGAGGCCAAGAGCAAAAGTCGTAGAAATTGGTTTTGATGGAATATCATTAAGCTAATTTCAAATATTGAATGAATATCAATATAAACGGCAAATCTCAGAACACTGAAAGACGGCCAAGTTCCAACTCCTTGATACCACGGAATCAAAATAAAAATAAAAAATTACACACACCGCAATCCAATAAGCATAAGTTCTTGAAGGAAATTGCTTTCGATGGAATATCGATATATTGAAGGCATATCAACAATAAAAGACAGCTTAACAAACCAAATGGCAGATCAATAAGGACAACCAACGCATTGGGATATTTCTGCATGTAAGTCAAGTACTGAATATATAAAAAAAAAAAATTTATATATATATATATATATATATATATATATATATATATATATAATAATATTATATATATATATATATATATATATATATATATATATATATATATATATATATATATATGTATATATATATATATATATATATATATATATATATATATATATATATATATATATATATATATATATATATATATATATATATATATATATATATATATATATATATATATATATATAGATATGTGTGTATATATATAAATATATAAGAGGTGTGATAAAAAATAACCGTTATTGTGTGATCAAATAATAAAGTATTTATTTATTCATCAACAATTATCTTGTCCCCTTCAAAGTAATTCCCCTCAGATATAATACACTTATGCCAGCGTTTTTCCAATCCTCGAAACACTTCTGAAACGCTTTTTTTGGTATCGCCAACAGCTCCTGTTTCGATTTTTCTTTTATCTCCTCAATCGTAGCAAAACGCTTTCCTTTCATCGGTGTCTTCAGTTTTGGAAAGAGGAAAAAGTCAGCGGGGGCCAAGTCCGGTGAATACGATGGTTGAGGCATGATAACAGTTTTATTTTTGGCCAAAAGCAGCTCCTGAGCGATGTCCATGCGACGTTGTTTTTGCTCAAAATTTAGCAATTTTGGAACAATCTTCGCTGCCGCACGTTTCATGCCTAAAACATCCGTAAAAATTGCTTGGCATGAACCGAACGATATGCCAACATCATCAGCAACCTCTCTGATAATGATTCGACGATTATCCAAAATCATTTTCTTCACTGCGTCAATTTTTTCATCGATAGTTGATGTGCTCGGGCGACCAGGACGAGCATCGTCATTGACATCTTCTCGGTCTTCCTTAAACTAGTTATACCACAATTGAACTTGTGTTCTGCTCATAGTAGACTCGCCAAAGGCCACAGTCAACATTTGAAATGTCCTTGCGCATTTAATTTCATTTTTTACACAAAACTGAATACAGTTTCTTTGATAATTTTTTTTGAAAAGTACAAAATCGAAGAGCACACCAAAACACGACTAACCTTTTTATCTGTCAAAAACCAACTGACAATCCAAAATGGTTGGTATTGCCAACATATGCGAGGTATGATCAAAAAATAACCGTTATTTTCATCTTTTCGTGAGTTACGTATGTTCGATGTTCGCATTTTTTTTTCTGTTATGTTGGTACACATGTCTGTTATATATGTTGGCAATACCAATAACAAAACATATATTTCCCAAATTTTGTTCAAAAGTATAAATCCAAGTTTTTTAAAAAAGGAAATTGTGATGATACAATCTTAATTATGAACCCATCAAACGAAATTGCACAGGCCTCAGGCTCACAGAATAACCAAACAGATATTTTTAATTCGTTGAGAATTCCTGATGCAATAAAAGACTTGCCAAGGTTCGACGGGAACCCCAGGCTACTGCTCGAATTCATCAATAACGTTGAGGAGATTCTCCTATATATTGGGGGCACGGGTGATTCGTCAAATGGACAGATTTTATTGCTGGCCATTCGCAATAAAATAGAGTGGCAAGCAAATGAAGTTTTAAATATGTACGGAACACCTCTTGTCTGGGACGATATAAAAAATAATCTTATACTTCTCTACTCTGATAAGAGGACTGAAACTTCTCTTATCAGAGATTTGCATGACGTTCGGCAAAACAATAAGAATGTCGAAATATTTTTTAGTGAAATAATTGAGATACAATCTACTCTTTATAGCAATATTCTGATCCACGAAAAAGATTTAAAAGTAATTACAGCAAAAAAGAGCTTTATGCAGAGATGTGTCTCAACGCATTCTTGTGTAATTTAAGGGAACCATTAGTTTCAAGTATAAGAGTAATGATGCCCGATTCATTAGCTACTGCTTTATCTTACTGCATCAAAGAATAGAATATTTATTACATGGGAGTAGATATAAGTAGATATAAAATGTATTATAAGCCATATAATCAACAGTTCTCACACAATTTTAATAACAGAACATACCCTAATCAGTTTAGAACTAATTACCAGCATCAGGGGTCATTAACAAGGCCGCCATATACATATACAAATCCACAGAATTCCAATAATAAACCGTATAATAAGGGCTTCACCCAAAATCGAAATCCATTTAGGAAGGACTTCACCCAAAAATAGTTTGGCAACAATTAAACAACCTCCACCTGAACCCACGGATGCAAGTTCAGGGAACACAAACCTAAGGAATCCAACTTCATCGTACAGAAACTTCAACAATACCCAGAGTATGCGTACTCAATCCAACAGGACTTCAAACTTCAAAACTGAAGAAATGAACAATATTAACAACACTAATAACTTTAGAAGATTGCCCCCAAACAATACATACCAACAGCAACTAGACCAGTATCAAGATGATGCAATTGAGGATTTAAACAATATAGAGGACTCACAAAATTTTCATCTATATGCCTCAGCCAACCAACCGGATACTTAGATGTTAATAAACATGGCATAGAATTAATATATATTAATATATCGTCTCCGTTCGGTAGACCATTGAAGTTTTTAGTAGACATAGGAGCTTCATCCGCGTTCATAAGTCAAGAATTTACTAACCCTACTGACGAAATCAATTGCAAATCTACAACAATTGTCACAATACTAAACATATGAACTAAATAAACAGATTATTCTACGTACATTCATTGAATTTAACGAAATCGGACAACTTGATTTTTATATCTTTAAATTCCATAACTAATCTGACAGTATACTAGGCCTAGACTCTTTAACGCAATTATAAGCAAAAATTGATTTGGTTAATAAATCTCTTAATACAAGTAACGCAGTTATACCTCTACGGTTTAAGCTAAATTCAAAATCAATATTTAAACTGCCACCGGAGATATATATCTGAAAACTACAAAACTGAATCCAAGTCACAAGATTGGTTCAGCCTAATGGAAATAATTAACAACCCAAATGAAGAACAAATTCTATTTCCCGAACAACCCATAAAAGTGAATCAATATAACCCCTCAGATTATATTGAAGTCAATAGTTTTGAAAATGAATTTCAAACATGGTAGATCAAGGTATAGTTCGTCAAAATTACTCTCCTTGGAGTTCTCCAGTGTGGATAGTACCAAAAGCACAATACGCCAGCGGTAAACAAAAATGGCGACTGGTAATAGATTACAGAAAATTAAACGAAAAAACAATATCTGACCGTTACCCATTACCAAATATTAATGAAATTCTAGACAAATTAGAAAAGTGTATGTATTTCTCTACGCTATATTTGGCTAGCGGGTTTCATCAAATCGAAATGCATCATAAAGACACATCAAAAACAGCATTCACTGTCGAAGGAGGACATTATGAGTATATTAGAATGCCATTCGGTCTTAAAAACGCCCCATCGACTTTCCAAAGAGTAATGGATAATGTATTAAGAGAACTCATTGGAAAAATTTGTCTAGTATATCTTGACGATATCATTATTTTTTCAACCTCTCTTCAGGAACACATGAACAGTCTACAACTACTTTTTGAAAAATTACGAACATCCAACTTCAAGATTCAACTCGACAAATCTGAATTCTTACGAAAAGAAATCAACTTTCTGGGTCATATTGTTTCCACAGAAGGTATTAAACCTAACCCTTCAAAAATACACGCCATTAAACATTTTCGTGTTCCCCGAAGTCAGAAAGAAATAAAAGCTTTTATAAGACTGCTAGGATACTACTGGAAATTTATTAAAGATTTCGCCAAACTAACGAAGCCCCTAACGGAATGCTTGAAAAAAGGAAGATCGATAAAACTCGATGATCGCTACATTAAAACATTTGAATTCTGCAAAAATATTTTAACGAATGATCCCATTTTACAGTACCCCGATTTCTTAAAACCCTTCTTGCTAACTACAGATGCCAGCTACTTTGCATTGGGTGCAATATTGTCTCAAGGCCACATTGGAAGCGACAAACCAGTATGTTATGCAAGTCTGAGTCCGGAAAAAATTATTCAACCATAGAAAAAGAAATGCTAGCCATCATTTGGGCAACAAAATATTTTCGTCCATATTTTTTTGGACGCAAATTCAAAATAATAACAGACCATAGGCCCCTCACTTGGGTAATGAACCTTAAAGAACCAAACTCTAAGCTCATAAGATGGCGTTTAAAATTAGAAGAGTTTGATTATGAAATAGTTTTTAAGAAAGGTGAACTCAATACGAACGCCGATGCATTAAGTCGAATCAAAATAAATAATTTGAAATAAAATATTATAGACGTTAATTTAAATGACACAACTTCTAATCGAGGTACTTCTGGCACAACTGTACACTCGGCTGACGAAAATCTAGACAAAGGAATTGCTATTTCCGAAAGACCAATAAATGACTTCAACTTACAAGTAATTTTGGAAACATCATCCCAAACGCCAGAAATGACCCTTGAGGTTCCATTCAACAAGAAACACCGCCGCACAATCTGGGAAAGAGAATTTAATGAGGAAATCTTGACAAAAATATTTAAAAATGATATGGCTTCAAACAAATTATCAGCAATATTTACCGATAATAATACTTTTCGATATCATACAATCAGTATATTCTAAATACTTCGCGAATAGCAAACTCTTACGCTTAATACGCTGTACAGAAAAATTAATAGATGTCACACAAAGCGATGAACAGGAAGAATTAATAAGAAAGAATCATGAGACAAACAACCATAGAGGCATTACAAAAACATACCTTCAAATCAAAAGGGAATATTATTTATGAAAAATAAAATTGCTCAAACTATCAACAAATGTGAAAAGTGCCAAACATTGAAATATGATAGAAACCCAACAAAATCAAAGTTTCAGAAACCTGAAACCCCTCTCAAGCCACTAGATATTATCCACATTGATGTCTATAGTATAAACAATCACCACCTGACGGTTAATGACAAATGTTCAAAATTCGCTTGCGGTTACACCCTTCCCTCAAGAAACAGTATCGTAGTTCTGAAATCTTTAAAGAATTTTATAAGCCTATACGGTATTCCGAAAAATGTAGTATGTGGCCAAGGCTAATGTTTTCAAAGATTTTTGTACTCAATTTCATATAGATTTACACTACACATCATTTCAACAAACTAGTAGTAACGCACCGGTGGAACGCTTACATTCCACGCTAACAGAAATATATAGAATAATTTTAACTACAAGAAAAGAAAATAATCTTGAATTAGATCATGAAGAAATATTTCTCGAAACACTAATCACATACAATATCTCCATACATTCAACCACCAAACTTACACCTTATGAATTGTTTTTCGGGAAAACATACAAATTTAATAACACAGTAATATTTCACAATGAACATGGCTATTTAAAGCAACTAAATGAATTTCAAATGAAACTGTATCCCACAATAAAAGAAAAGGTCGGAAAACTTACTTGCCTAGGAATAGATAAGTTAAACAAAACACGGTTGGAGCCTGAGAATAAAGAAAATAATGAGGTAATATTTAGAAAAGAATGTAGAAGGAACAAAATTACTCCACGATTCTCAAGACATATAGTTAAAGACAATAACAAAATAACAATACAAACAACTAATGATAAGAAATTACATAAAATTAGAATAAAGAATAGGAAGAAATATGAATCAAATCAACTTTAAAAATATATAATTTTAAAAAAAATACTTTTAGGAGAAAATTCAGGGGTCATTAGGGACTAACACTAGAGACCACGATAGAATTCATAACGACAAACAAAGAGGCAAATGTCGCACATTACATAAATAATCAAATAGAGAACTTAGACACTAATGAAAGAAATATGCAAAATTCAATCATGAAAAAAAAAATAATAATAATAATTAAAAATAAAATGAAATATTTTCAAACATTTAATATACGAGTATGTATTAAACAAATTCTAATATACTCGTAGACCTTTAAATCAATTGTCTCTCAAACATAGCAGAAAAAATCATACTTGCAAAATCCGAACGAACTGAATGAAATTCGTAACTATATAAATAACCAGTGAATAGAAAAAAAAAAATTTAATACCATTATGGAGCACAGAGAAAATTATATAGTGAGATAAAAGAGATACCAAAATGGCACTAGATTCATCAGAAAAGTTACAGCCGATGGTAGATGCATATATTGAGGAGGAGATAGCTAGCCCTAGTGAGATTCAAAGTGGTTGAAATGATAAAGAGTGCCCAGATAATGAACCATTACGCTCTTCTCAACGTTCTACGAAGGGTGTTCCAGCAAAACAATTGATCCAGGAAATACAAGTTGTGAAAGAAGTTACCATGCCTACTTGTTATAGCGATGCAATTCATGCAAAACAAAAGGAACAATGGGTGAAAGCGATGCACGAAAAATCGTAAAGCTGTTGGTAGCAAATGGATTTTTAAAGATAAAACTAATGAAGATAATAGTATTCAAAGATATAAAGACCGTGAAGTCGCGCAAGGTTTTCTTAAAAATTTGGTGAAGACTACGATGAGATGCTCGCGCCAGTTGTTCGACAAACAACGTTTCGATTAATTTTAGCCATCGGAGGGAAAAAAACATAATAGTAAATCATTTGCACGCAAAAACAGCTTTTTTAAATGGAAATTTTAGCGAAACAATTTACATGAAACAGCCACCGGGGTTTATTAAACCGTTTATTTAGGCGTGCTGGATCCCTTGTGTTTGCGCTGGACCGGGGATAAAATTCGTTCTGAAGAATTTTCCATGCGATGCGACGATGCAAGGGGTACACACAGTCAAGAAATGGGGCCTTCCAATGCAAACTGTCCACATGGATAAAATCATCACGCAATTTCCCTACTTGGCGGGGTTGCCAATGAAGTCCTACGTAGATGCAAGGCCAACAATTCTCATCGGGTCCAACAACTGGCATCTAGCTGTGCCGCTCAAAATTCGTGAAGGTGCTTGGAACCAGCCCATAGCCACCAAAACGAGGCTAGGTTGGGCGCTATAAGGTCGTTGCTCAGGTCAGTCAGCAAATTCGTACTTAAACATACACACGTGTGGCTGCAACGAGAAATACGAGCAACTACACGATCTTGTCAAGGAGCACTACAAGCTAGATGCACCATCACCCACACAGCTGTTGTCGCACCAAGATAAGCGAGCTATGGAGATCCTCGATACAACTTGTAAGAGGGTGGGCAGCCGATTCGAAATTGGGCTATTCTGGCGCTACGAGCACATCAATATCAGGAAAGCTACGATACTGCATTGAAACGTATGATTTGCTTGGAAAGACAATTTCGTAAGGACCCATCGCTGAAGGCAGCAATGCAAAAATAAATCGACAACTTGCTGAATAAAGGCTGCGCAAGACGACTAAGTGCCGAGGAGCTGCATGCAAGCACAGATCGCTCCTGGTATCTGCCAATTTTCACCACTAGGAATCCGAATAAGCCCGACAGAGCGCGACTAGAATGGGACGCAGCCACGAAAACAAAAGGCGTATCATTGAACGACATTCTCCTCAGCGGGCCTGATTTGCTGACTCCACTGGTGGAAGTTCTTCTTGGCTTTCGACTTGGGCGAGTGGCGATTTGTGGAGATATCGCCGAAATGTTCCACCAGATAAGCGTGTGTAGCAGTGACATGCATGCTCAAAGATTTTTATGGTGTGAAAAAGAGGATACGAGCGACAGCCCTGGAGTGTACGTCATGCGCGCGCTGACGTTTGGTATAAGCTGCGCCCCATGCATTGCTCATTACGTGCACAATAAAAATGCCGATGAGTTTGCTCAGCTGTTTCCCCGTGCCGTAGACGCGATTAAGAAGCATCACTATGTAGACGACTTTATTGATAGCGAGTACAGTGAGCAGGCAGCGTTGAAATTGGCAGAAACGGTAAGAAAAATACACGCAGCAGCAGGTTTTCATATACGCAACTGGTCTTCAAACTCCACATTAGTGCTAACGCATTTAAGCACCGACCACGCGGTAAGCCAGGAACCGGTCGAGCTGTGCAGAAATGAGAAGATACTTGGAGTATTTTGGGACCCAAAAAAGGACGTTTTCAAGTACGCGCTGAGGTTTGCCAGGCTGAAAAGGAATGTTTTATCAGACAACGTGATACCCACGAAGCGTGAGCTCCTTCAAGTTTTGATGTCTATATTTGATCCGTTAGGATTCGTAGCACAATCTACTATTTCACTAAAGATTCTTCTTCAGGAAGTCTGGCGATCGAGCATCGATTGGGATGAAACCCTTCCTGACGAACTGGCTCGGAAGTGGTGCCAGTGGAAGACGATGCTAAAGCAAATAGCAGCGGTTGAAATTCCACGATGCTTCTCACATTCTTTAAATGAAGCTGATGACGTCGAACTGCATACTATTGTGGATGTAGGGGAGTATGGCTATGCAGCGGTATGCTACCTGCGAGTTCGATGTGGCAGCAGCATGAATATTTCATTGGTGGCAGCAAAGTCCAAGGTAACAACACTTAAGCCTGTATCAATTTCAAGGCTCGAGCTACAGGCAGCAATCACAGGTGCGCGCCTGGCAAACCAAATGCAAAGCGTTCCTCGATTAAGTATTTGCAGAAAAGTGTTTTGGACTGACTCAGCTACGGTTTTAAAATGGCTCCGCATGGATCCCAGACAGTTCCAGCAATTAGTCATGTACAGAGTCGCTGAAATTCTCGAGCACACCAACCCAGACCAGTGAAAGTGGGTCCCATCAACATATAACCCGGCAGATCTTGCAACAAAATCAGAACCCAAAACGTCAGTTCATTTGTGGTACAATGGACCTGCTTTTTTAATGAATGCTGAAAACGAGTGGGCATACCGCGACGACTTCGGACCCACGAACACCGCCGAAATTAGACATCACCTGCTTCACATTGAAAAGATGGATAAACATAAGCTGCCCATCTACGTTGAATATTTTTCATCCAGGCGCCGCTTGTATCGCGCATTAGGGATGTTCATTCTTTACGTGGAGAAGCTGAGAGCAAGAATCAGATCAGTGAGTGCTCTCCCCGAAAAGCCAACGTTCGAAATGATCCAAGCAGCGAAGACGATCCTCATCAAGCAAGCGCAACTCAGCGAATAATCCCAAGAAATAATTGTCTTGAAAAGTGGTAAGAGTATTGAGAAGAACAGCAAATAATTTCCTTTAATATCTTTCTAGACGATCATGATATCATTCGTTTTAAAGGGCGCACAGAATTTCTAAATCCACACGACGTGATCGTGCTGCCCAACAACAGTAACATCACCTATCTGATCGTCAAGGAGATGCATGGAAAATATCATCACCTTTCCCATGAGACCATTATAAATGATATTAAGGGTCAATATTTCATACCACGGCTGCGCGTGCTGTATCGTTCTGTTCGAAGCAGCTGCCAACACTGCAAAAATAAAAATGCGATGACGATGACACCTCAAATGGCCGCATTGCCAGCTGCCAGACTTGCGAGTTTTGAGCGACGATTCACTTACGTCGGGATTGATTACTTCGGCCTAATGTTTGCTACGGTTGGAAGGAGGCGTGAAAAACGATGGGGCGTTATATTTACCTGCCTCACGGTTCGAGCGGTGCATATTGAGGTATCCCACACCTTGGACACTAGCTCCTGCATACTGTGTATTCGTAATTTCGTAGCGCGGCGAGGCGTACCAAAAGAAATTTACAAATTTCAAAGCATCTGCGAAGATTCTAAAAGAAGAGGCCGGGCACGTTGATTATGCGGAAATCGAAGCCAGGTTCGATGAAATCCAATGGAAGTTCAACCCACCTGCCGCCCCCCACATGCGTGGCGCTTGGGAGCGGCTAATCTGATCGATAAAAAACGTTCTAGCGCGATGTATCCTGAGCCCAACTTCAACGACGAGACGCTTCGAAGTGGACTTTTCGAGGTCGAATCTACAATAAATTCAAGACCGTTGACTTTTGTTTCACTGGAGTCATGTGATGATGAAGCTATCACTCCTAACCATTTATTGCTAGGCACAAGGTTATAAGCCGATTGGGCACGGTGGCGATCTACGGCATCGTTATCATCAAACCAGAATATACGCCGACTGATTTTGTTAAAGGTGGCTAAAGGAGTATACGCCTGAACTAACTCGGCGGTCGAAATGGTATACGAAGCAACCACCTCTAAAGGTCGGCGACGTCGTGGTCATCGTGGACGACAGCCAACCGAGCAACAAGTGGCCAAAAGGAATAGTTCAGGAAGTTGTCATCGCAAAGGATGGCCAGGTACGACGAGCTACAGTGAAGACAAAACATGGCTTGTTAGAACGCCCTGCAATCAAGATAGCTGTCCTAGAGGTCGGTAATGAACTGGAGTAAGCGCGTTTGGACTAGCTTACGAGGGGGAGAATGTTACCGCCGAACGGAGTATTTCAAATTATTTGATTTCTATTTTTTCCTACTGGGTGTTTTGCTTATCATAGAATTTTTGATATGTTTCTCATTACATATGTATATAGTTTTTTCCCACCTTTTGTCTATACATTCTCTTATACGCATTTATATTTGGTAGCCTTGGAATAACTGTTAAAGAATACCGTTTTAAAAAAACTAGCTTACGCGTTTAGAGACTTCGAAGAGTACAGTCAGTTCGCGTTTGTAAATTGAGGAATAAACAAGAATGTTTAAAGTCGAGGCAAAAACGGTTTAAAACATTATTTAATTTTTATGTAATGTATGGATTTAATTTATGAATAAAATCTTATTCACTTTAAAAACGCCCTTCTTTTAAAAACTTGTCGAGCGCGGACTCGGGATTGTGAAACCTCCTTTCACAGACACAATTGGTTGGGATGGCGGAGTTTAGGCTCTTACGGGACTACCCTAGCCAGACTGACTACCGCGGAGTAATCTAACTGAGAGCTGTCTCCCTTCTTATCCAGCGTGCTCTTGGGATCGTGCCCACTGGATGTTGTTATGCAGTCAGGAGGTAAATTAGGCTGTATTTTAACGGAACTCCTCTTCCTGATACCAGCCTCAGGTAGTAATAGAGGCCTTGCTGTGGTACGGGGCACTGCCGGTTACCCAACCCCTCATTCAAATTTTTGGCAGCCTTGCTTGATCCGTCGTGCGGGTAGCTGTACGAGCCAGTATGAACAATTTAAACAAAAAAACAAACTCCCGGCTGGTTTTTAAACGCTATCTCGGATGATTATCCAAAATCCCCCGCGCACTCTGCGCGGCAGTTGCATCTAAAGACAAAGTCGCAAGAAAAATGGTCTGCTCTCCGGACGGTAGAATGCTTGTCGCGCATTCCGGAGAAGGAGAGGACAGTGAAGTAGAAGGCTTCCCTCGGGTGGGCGAAGAAAGTCGTGAAGCTCCTCCACAGCAGGCTCTGAAGCATCAGCGGTCCGTAGAGGAGACCATCCACCCAGCTTATTAGGGAATTCCCGGGTAGTTTGCCCTACTTTCGCAACAGCGGATGATACCAGGCCATGTGAAGCTGATCGCCTGCGCAGATCAAAGGTCAGTAGATCTCTACAGAATTGGTTTCTCTAGGATCGGCGAGGCATGGCCAGGCGAAAGGCACGAAGTTATACCTAGGGAGCTGATCCCTAATATAAGTGACCAACGAATCTTTGGCGACTGTGGCCGAAGCCAATTGGGGTCGACTAGTGCCACAAGTTCACCTTCATCACTGGCAGGCTGCGTCTGCCAGCCATCAGCAACGTCTTGAAAAAGGCGGAGTTTACGTTGTCCTGATCCAAGACTCCTGGACATACGGGGGCTTTGTCTGTGATTTCAGGACTAATAACTACAGCTTGCTCTATACCGTTAGTGAAGGAAGAACCAGGTCTTGTATTCATATAAAGAAAAATGTTAGCTCATATATTCTCCCTCCTCGCCTGGTAACTGGCAAGAGACGTTACTGAATTGCCTGGGCCTATATGGTGCATGACAATTATATCCTTCGAAAGTAAACCTACAGAAGCTTGTTGTGGGCGCAAAGGCACAACGGGCAACTGCTATCATTGGAAGCGCTGGCAATGCGCACCATGACATTTTTGGGGCAGCAAGGATGTCAATGCACGCGGCGAGTCATTATATGAATATATTGTAACGATTAGCCTTCTTATATGTAATAAGGGGGCAGAATCCGTTTTCAATACTGATAACAGGCAAGAGGTCCTTGATATTATGTTTGTCACCAAATCCATTTTTGACCGTTTTTACAATTGGAGGGATCTAGAGGAACACTCCTTTTCGGATCATATGTCAATCAAGTTTGATATTTTAGATAGTCTGCCTAGCCCTACGGGTGTAACAAATATCACGAAGGTAAACTGAGATCTCTACAGATAGCTGGACTACTAACTCAGAATCCCATAAGCTCAGGTACATGTGATGAAATTGATCGGTCTGTGAAGGTTCTCACGGATACCCTTAATAAAACTCTATCAGTCCCTTGTCCTCAGTAGACCCAGGGGAAAACAAATACACACGTGGTGTGTATAGGAAATTAGTGAACTCAGCAAAAACTTTAACACAATGCAAAAATTGTCTAGAAAGAGTGCAGACTGGGTTTTGTACAAAGCAGCACTTAGAACCTTAAAAATTAAGCTTAGGAAGGCACAAAGAGTATCGAGGAGAAACTTTTGCGGTGGCGTAGAAGACATCTCTGAGAAGTCTAGGCTTAGGAAGATGCTATCAACTGCTCCAATGGTACCTGGTTACCTGAGGAGTGGGGATGGATATTGGACTTCAAATAGAAATATGATACAAGAGTTTCTTTTAGAGACACCACACTTCCCTGGTGGTTCGAGCACATTCCGGGGCGAACAATGTCCAGCGTGAATGTAGTCGAACCTAACTCAGATATAAGCACAAGGCCAAAATTGAAATGGCCTAGGCTTAGCTTCGACCCATATAAAGCATCTGGGCCAGATGGTGTAGCTCCAATTGAGATTCAGCAGTCAGAGATTCTTATAATCGAGTGGCTGCTCAAAAGCTACAAAAATTGTCTTGAACTAACATATATTCCAGAGTCACGGTAGCATGGTAGGGAATTTTTTATACCTAAGGCTGGCAAAAGCTCGCACATAACTCCAGGGGACTTAAAGCCCATCAGTCTTGCCTTCTTTTGTCTGAAAGTTCTGGAAAAATTCTTAGACATTCATTTGAGGCTCACCATAGACAGACAGAAGCTGTCCGTGTCTCAGCATGCCTAGGTCAAGGGCAAATCGGCTGAGACCGCTTTACACTCTTTAGTCCCTAGTATTGAGTACTTCCAGCATAACAAGCAGTTCTCTCTAGGTGCTTTCCTGGATATTGAGGGATCATTTAACAACATCAAATCAGACACAATAATCATTGCGATACGAGACCTCGAGGTGAACCCTACCATTAGCAAATGGATTGAAATAATGGTTAGGGGTAGGTGGAGTAATTTCACCCCTACTCTGGAATCTTGGGGTAAATGAGCTGCTTGTTCGACTGGAGAGGGAAGAGTGCAAGTAGGTTGCGTATGTGGATGATGTTGCAATAAGTATCTCGGGAAAATACATATCTACTTTGAGAGACTTGATTCAACACATGTTGAACATTCTCTCTAAATGAACTACAACAGGCTGCGAACAAAGTTACAAGGAACGGCAGAGGTACTCATAAGTTGTGGCATCAGGACGATTTTGTTTCCTGTTAGGGTTTTTGGTGAAAAATGGATAGAAATTCAGCTCTAAGGCTAAAAGCCACGCATCAATCAATAACCAGAAACGAAGTTCATGTATCTATCTTAAGACGCTTCGGAGGTATTCCTGACTCATTCGACTATATCACACCAATTTATTCCTTCAATGGAAGGTGCAGGATCTCCATTCCCTTCAAATCTACACGCGCCGAACGGCAGAATAGTCCGTGTATTTTTTTTGTGTGAGAGAGCACTAAGGAAAAGGTTATTGGAAGAAAATGTTAAGAGACCTCAAAACCAAGAGGGGGCAATTTTTGGATTAAGAGTAACGGATAAAAAACTTGATTAAAGAAAGAGTATAAAAATACAGTAAAATAAGTTTTCGGGAGAAAAAATTCCGGGAAGAGTCAACTGCGAGGCAGTTGGAAGCATCGTGGCGCCCTTAACAGTCAGGCGGTTTCGACTATGCAAATGGGTATTCCACTAGACTCGAAATTATGGGTACCGGAGGCATTAACTTCTGCCTCAATAACCTAGGCAGATGAAGCGAAAACGGCTGCACATGGTGGAGTAGCAAAGACCTTGCACCGAATGAGAACACTTTATTTCTGGCCAGGCATGGTAGTGCACGTGACGAACGTTGTGAAGGGGTGTAAAGTTTGCACGGAAACGAAAAGTACTAATCAGTTCCTGCAACCAGTGAGAGGAAAATAAATGAAAGCGGAAAGACCTTTCCAAAGGTTATATGTAGGTTTCTTCGGAAACTACAGTCGATCTAAATCGGGAAACGCGTATGTGCTTGGTGTTAGATCATTTCTCGAAATTTGTGTTCCTAAAAGCTACGCGAAAAGCCATAGGAAGGAACGTGAAAAGATTTTTGACGGAAGAGATATTCCACAAGTTCGGAGCGGGAGACTGAGGCCAAAGTACAGCATGTGAGGACCGCTGTTGTGAGTCAAAACCAAGCTAGATGCGTGTAGTTGACTCACAGTACGAACTCTTGATAGACCTACATATTTAGTGAATTTACTATTTAGAAAGTAGTATAAGTATCAAATAATTAAGCAATCACATATTTTTAGGGTGCAAGTATTATAAATAAACAGTAACTAATAATAATACATCATGTAGACTTTTAAGGTTTTACAGTTCCGGATTCAAGTTGTCTACGGGCATGGGTCTATAGAATGCACCATTGGTATTTTTATATTCATTAGGACAATTGGTTGAGCAAATGGCAGTAATAAAAATTGCGTAACTGGAACACCAGAAAAGTGTTTATTTAAACAATGAGAGATAAATAGTATATAAAGTTTATGATTTTAATAATAAACTGTCTTGTGATTTGAACGTCAACTCGTGTGTTTCATTTTGGCAGCTTTAAGCGCTTTCTACAGATATCAGTTGTACGCTCATGCCAGCGCCTGTTATCGTCTGCTAGTTATTAATAAAGTGCATTGGGAGGCAAGCTCGCAGGAAGACCCCAACATTTAGACGCAGACGGTTTAACCCTACGAAGTTCAGGGATTTTTTGGCGGTAACTGGTACAACTAGGTCTGCGCAGACCTATATGGGATTTGTATGTGTCCCAAAAGTGATGTGTAAATCTGCCTAATGTTAGGGAAAAAAATAGGTGAACAATAAAAACATATTTTTCATTTTATAGATAACAATTTACCCTATTTTATTTATCGCAGGTAAGAAAATAAAGATTAGACACGGCTTTCAAGGCACGAGGACCTGGCATGTGAATGCTGTTGACACAGCGGTTTTTTGCAATACATGCAATGAACTCGAGTTTTTCGCTGTTTTTTATCCGATTTATGCCACACCGAGCACGATGCTCGAATTGCAGAGGAAACGTATGGGCTGGATATGGGGTGGTTCATTAATCGGTGGGTCCGTAGCTACCTGCGAAAATCACATTGAACAATTCATTTTCGAATTTGAATTGAATGAATGAATAAGTGAAATGCTTACCTCTACACCGAGCAACGCCACTGCCTGTTTTACGGGTTGAATACCTCTACAATGGGATTCGTTGCTCTCTGCTCCATGTGAGAGACCACCAGCTGTTCTGCCAATTCCAAAAGGAAGACACGCCTTCGGTCGCTCCTCTTGACATGTCCCAATTAGTCCTGAATGACAAATCCAGCCAAGCCCGCCACGTCCAACATGTTATAGAATATAGCTAATGGCCATCGGTTTGTGCCCCGTTTGCACGTGTAATTGCCAACCATCTGATCCATGGTCTCCACTCGAGATTTATACATATTGTAGTCCAGAATTTTAAATGGCTTTTGCAATGGCTTCTGCAATGGCTTCGATGAGTCGACGGTGCAATTATCATGTTCAGTCGAGATGAGAACCATAACTTTTTGCTTTTTTGGCACGTATGAGCAGAGCCCAATGTTATTATTGTGGCAACCAAATACTGGCTGAATACATCTGATTTTGGATCCAACATCTCCTTCGGTATCCAGGGTTTGTTTTTGCGCATGGTGTCTACAGATGCCAACTGTTTTGTCATCAACACCGTGGCCAAATTAAAAGACGAGAAGAAATTATCACCATATACCGTATACGAGGTTTGTTCGCGGGCTTCGGATGTTCGATTTTCCCTCTTTTCATGGCGTTATGTTGGTACTCATGTCCCTCACTTATGTTGAGAATCTCGGCCATTTTGAATGTTCAGTCAGTTTTTGACAGCTATTGTGCGTGGACGTGTTTTAGCTTGCCTTCGATTTTTGTCAATCGTGGCGTAGCATCGTCCGTTCATGGGCCTTTTCAGTTACGGGAACAAGAAAAAGTCACAGGGGACCAGGTCTGGGTAATACGGTGGCTGCAGCATTATTAAAGTTTTGTTTTTGGCCAAAAATGGGCTCGTGAGAAAAGTTAATGCGATGCTGTTTTTGGTCGAAATTGAGTAATTTTGGTACGAACTTTGCGGCGACCCGCCTCATGCCAAACTTTTGGTGATAATCGAATGACACGAGCCAATCGATATATTTAGATCCTCAGCAACTTCTCTGACAGTGATTCGACGATTGGCCAATACAAGTTTATTTACTTCAGCAATGTTTTCAGCTTTTGTTGACGTGCTCGGGCATCCGGGACGCTCTTCGTCGCTCACATCTTCTCGGCCCTCTGAAAACATTTTGTACCACCGCTAAACGTTTCTTTTGTCCAAAGTAGCGTCGCCGTATGCAACAGTCAATATTCAGAATACTTCCGCGCATTTTATGTTGTTTTTCACACAAAATCCGTTTTTCGGGATAAACAAAAACCGAAGACAAGCTAAAACACGTCCACGCACAATAGCTGTCAAGAACTGACTGAAAATTCAAAATGGCCGAGATTGTCAACATAAGTGAGGGTAATGAGTGCCAACATAACGCCACAAAAAGATCGAAAATCGAACATCCGTAGCCCGCAAAAATTCAAAATTCGCGATACTTTGTGAACAAACCTTGTATATTCGTCCAGAACCGGCGAATTTTTCGACCAATTTCAGAACAATGTTCCCGCATTGATTTACCACACGCTCTTCATTTTTTTTTGTTTTCGAACATATATTGTTTCTTTCAGTGTGTAATTGGAATTGGCGTCACACATCCACCAGATTTTTATTTCGTATTTGGCTGGTTTCGACGGTATATACTGGGTGAAGCGCGTGTGGCCTCGGTACGGGAACAATAGGTGTCTGGGCACCCGAAGCATGTGAAGCCCCAAATTCTTCATGAGCATGTTCTAACCGTCGTCGATAGCGGCCGATTTGCTTTCTAATAGTCTGCACAGACCTGCTTGAACCGTTGGAGGCACATAAGGCCAGATGAATTACAGCTTTTCTTTGACTGTGTGAAGCAGCGGTTGATCGGAAATGCATACAACTTTGCACTGCCAAATCAATTCGGCAGTGCGAACGAGCTTCACGGGCTTCTAAAGAAAACTTACTTGAAGAAAAGAACCTTGGAGGACATAACCCAAGAGATCAGAATAGGGAATCAACGGGCGAGTGAGGACATACGAGCGTTTGCCAGGCGTCTAGGGTAAATTCAATTGTTGGCCACAGAAATAGTGAGAAACAAATATAATGGCTTTGCAGATACAGCGCTATTGTATGAAGTTGACAAATCAATGTTAACGGATTTCATGATGCGTCTCCGCAACCGCCCATTGAAGATTCGATATGGTTTACAGTTTAAGTTTTAATAAATTTTAGAAATGGTGCGGGTGTTTATAGTTAATGTAGTTGTTGAAAATATTGATTGATCCGACCTTATACGTATAAAATGTCTATGCTTTTATTATCACGCTCTCTTTTTTGTTACAGTTGCATATGCTATATTCCCACCTAAAGCCTATCCGTGGTTAACTATTTTTTGTGAGAGCCCACCAAAAAAAAGGCTTAATTGTGGTTAAGTTTACGCCAAATTTTAAGACAAACATTGAAGAGTGCAAAAAGCTTGTGCAGACTACACTTAAGAACCTACACTTTTATTCTTTAACTATAAAATAAAATTTATTTTGCAAAAATTTTATTAAAAGAGGTTTGAATTTCAAAAACTTATATTTTTCAAACTTTCAAATATAACTTATTAAACATTTATCGACCTCGAAAGAGTATCACGCCAATGAAAAGCTGTGGGGTTACGGCAAAATTCAACTAAATGCGATTTTTGTGTGCTCCAAGCAACTTTTATTGTCTTCGTAAATGAAGGTTGGTGCAGTAACCTTTTAATTTATGTCGTTCAACGCACCTCTCAGCCATATTCATTTCTTTCCAACCTCACATAATGAAATAAACTCGGCCTCTGTAGACTACAGTGCAACACAATCCTGCTTTCAGCAAGTCCAACTGATAGTACCGACATTGAAAAAGACTTACTCTACCACTATTAGATCTGCAATCAGTTCTGTCCTCAGCAAAATTTCCATCAGCATATCAAATCAAGTCAGCCCGTACAAAGCCAAGTACAATAATTGGGGTCTATAAGATAAAGGATACGCCTCCCTCCCATATAATGAACGTTGGGGACCCAAATAAAAAACATTTAACGTATCTATGCTTCTAGTGATGATATATGAATACAAATTTGTAGCTGTATACATTGGGTATGTACTAGCTCGAATTCCAAATATGGGCAGGTTATTACTATTGCCACGCCCACAATTAAGATAGAACTTTACTAGGTTCCTAAAGAAGATACATCAATGAAATTTCACAGCAAGGTTGCGGGTACTAACATAAAACCACAAAAATTTGGCCTGTTATTTTTGGACTAATATTTATATTAATATTTTTTTTGACACTACAAAGCTATAAGCAAGAAATGGGGTCAATATAATCAATTCAAGGTACTCTGCCGAAAATTTCCTTAGATATACTCCTAATGATGATTTATGAAGAAAACATCCCCATTGTTGCACTCGCACGCACAAGGAAAGGTAAGGGTCTTAACACGACTTCAGACTTCTCTACTCGTTATTAATGTCTGTGATGAATTTGTACTTATGTCTACATGCCTTGTTTTAAAAGAAAATTTGGCATTTCTTACAAGCTCCAATCAACTTGTATTGTCTTCGAAACCCCACATTTCCACGGGCAATTTTTGATGGCATAATATCTGTCAAATTTCATTGCAAAGATTGGCAATATTTAGTTTATTGCAATCAGTTCTGTCCTCAGCAACATTTGCATCAGCATAGCCAACCAAGTCAGTTCCTTCTTTCCCAATGATACTTAGTTTTAATTTCATGCCTGATATGCCCTTTAAGTACTTTAGGACTCGTTTTAGCTGTGCCCAAACCTCAATTTTAGGGCCTGATAGCTTTTGGACCAAAATGCCAACACTTGCTGATAAATCAGGTCGCGTATTAACAGATATATAAAGCAATCGTCCCATTAGTTTCTGATAGTTCGTGTTGTTGAGAAGTTGTTCTGATGTTCCTATCTTACAACAATTAAGCTCCATGGAGGTACTGGATGGTTTTAAATTATGTAACCCAAAGTCAAATACAATTTTCTCGAAATAGCTTGTTTGATTTAGCTCATAGTTTCCATGAATATCCTTTGAGATTGACAAACCTAAATAATGTTTGATAGGTCCAAGATTTTGCATTTGATATTTAGAAGACAGCATCTTTGCATCAGCTTTTAAATGTTCCTCACTTTCACATGCTATAACCAAATCATCAACATATATTAGTAAGAAGCACCAACTTCCATTTGGGTTGCTCGAGTATAAACAGCGCTCCGATTCACTCTGGTTAAATCCTGTTTGTGTCAGTAGAGTCCGCAGTGCATCATTCCATACTTAGCAGCCTGCTTTAACCCATATATGCTCCTTTTTAGCAAACAACCCTTCTTTGAGTCTTTTATAAACCCCGGTGGCTGTTTCATGTAAATTGTTTCGCTTAAATTTCCATTTAAAAAAACTGTTTTTGCGTGCAAATGATTTACTATCATGTTTTTTTCCCTCCGATGGCTAAAAATAATCGAAACGTTGTTTGTCGAACAACTGGCGCGAGAGTTACGAACGCAACCACTTAACCCAACAACAATAAGTACAACATACTAAGGAAGTACAACACGCCATCGAACAAACAACAACATCAAATTCGAATAATTGAACAGACGCATTCTAATTCTAATTCTTACTAAGAGTTATATTATATTTCAATTCATATATATTATATTATATTTCAATTTCAATTTAAGTTATATTATATTTCAATTCTTATGAAAGAAAATCTTCAAATTCATGTCGACTTGAATTCCCATGAAAATTATCCAGTTGAATTCATTTCTTATGAAAATCTTTAAATTCATATTAATTTGACTTCGCAATAAAAACATGCTTGCTTCATTTCTCATGAAATTCAGTACAAAAGTAGCGATATTTTTAGATATAAATACATGTAAAGTAAAATTTAAATTATTATAAAACAAATTGTGAAGTCGAATGGTGTTGCTCTCATTTCCAATACATAACTGGCGCAGTCGGTCCGGAGTAGTATACGGATCCTTCAGTGTAGTGTCCTTGTGTTAAAAATTTGAATAACTTTAAAAAAAATAAATAAATAAAAAAATAAACAATAAATAAATAAATAAATAAAGAATAGATAAACAGTGCAGTGCGAAAACATTAAATACATGGTGAAGGAATATCACCAAAATTTACTGAAAAAAAAACAAAAACAGAAAACTGCACTTTTTTAACAAAGGGGCTAAGAGCAAAAGTCGTAGAAATTGCTTTTGATGGAATATGATTAAGATAATTTCAAATATTGAATGGATATCAATATAAACGGCAAAAGCTTAGAACATTGAAGGACCGGCGAGTTTCAACTCCTTGATACCACGGAATCAAAATAAAAATAAAAAAGTAACACACCGCTCTCCAATAAGCATAAGTTCTTGAAGGAAATTGCTTTCGATTGAATATCGAAACGCAAACGTACTTATATTGAAGGCATAACAATATTAAAAGACAGCTTAACAAAACCAAATGGCGAATCAATAAGGACAACCATCGTATTTGGACATTTCTGCATGTAAGTCAAGTACTGAATATATTAAAAAAAAATAATAATAAATAAATAAATAAAAATAAAATTTATAATAATAAATAGAAAATAATAAGGATAAAATATATATATATATATATATATATATATATATATATACATATATATATATATATATATATATATATATATATATATATACATATATATATATATATATATATATATATATATATATATATATATATATATATATATATATATTTAAAAAGGAAGCCCACAAATTTATGAGCGCAACAATTAGTAAATTAGCAATATAAGAAAATACTATATACGAGTATATATCTATATGCATATGCAAATTGAATTTTTAACAAAACATATATTTCCCAAATTTTGTTCAAAAGTATAAATCTAATTTTTTTAAAAAAAGGTAATAGTGACGAACAATCTTAATAATGAACTCACAAAATAACCAAACAGATATTTTTAATTCGTTGAGAATTCCTGATGCAATAAAAGACTTGCCAAGATTCGACGGGAACCCCAGGCTACTGCACGCATTCATCAATAACATTGAGGAGATTCTCCTTTATATTAGGGGCACGGGTGATTCGTCATATGGACAGATTTTATTGCCGGCCATTCTAAATAAAATAGAGGGGCAAGCAAATGAAGTTTTAAATATGTACGGAACACCTCTTGTCTGGGACGATATAAAAAATAATCTAATACTTCACTACTCTGATAAGAGGACTGAAACTTCTCTTATCAGAGATTTGCATGACGTTCGGCAAAACAATAAGAATGTCGAAATATTTTTTAGTGAAATAATTGAGATACAATCTACTCTTTATAGCAATATTCTGATCCACGAAAAAGATTTAAAAGTAATTACAGCAAAAAAGAGCTTTATGCAGAGATGTGTCTCAACGCATTCTTGTGTAATTTAAGGGAACCATTAGTTTCAAGTATAAGAGTAATGATGCCCGATTCATTAGCTACTGCTTTATCTTACTGCATCAAAGAATAGAATATTTATTACATGGGAGTAGATATAAGTAGATATAAAATGTATTATAAGCCATATAATCAACAGTTCTCACACAATTTTAATAACAGAACATACCCTAATCAGTTTAGAACTAATTACCAGCATCAGGGGTCATTAACAAGGCCGCCATATACATATACAAATCCACAGAATTCCAATAATAAACCGTATAATAAGGGCTTCACCCAAAATCGAAATCCATTTAGGAAGGACTTCACCCAAAAATAGTTTGGCAACAATTAAACAACCTCCACCTGAACCCACGGATGCAAGTTCAGGGAACACAAAACTAAGGAATCCAACTTCATCGTACAGAAACTTCAACAATACCCAGAGTATGCGTACTCAATCCAACAGGACTTAAAACTTCAAAACTGAAGAAATGAACAATATTAACAACACTAATAACTTTAGAAGATTGCCCCCAAACAATACATACCAACAGCAACTACACCAGTATCAAGATGACGCAATTGAGGATTTAAACAATATAGAGGACTCACAAAATTTTCATCTATATGCCTCAGCCAACCAACCGGATACTTAGATGTTAATAAACATGGCATAGAATTAATATATATTAATATATCGTCTCCGTTCGGTAGACCATCGAAGTTTTTAGTAGACATAGGAGCTTCATCCGCGTTCATAAGTCCCGAATTTACTAACCCTACTGACGAAATCAATTGCAAATCTACAACAATTGTCACAATACTAAACATATGAACTAAATAAACAGATTATTCTACGTACATTCATTGAATTTAACGAAATCGGACAACTTGATTTTTATATCTTTAAATTCCATAACTAATCTGACGGCCTACTAGGCCTAGACTCTTTAACGCAATTATAAGCAAAAATTGATTTGGTTAATAAATCTCTTAATACAAGTAACGCAGTTATACCTCTACGGTTTAAGCTAAATTCAAAATCAATATTTAAACTGCCACCGGAGATATATATCTGAAAAGATTGGTTCAGCCTAATGGAAATAATTAACAACCCAAATGAAGAACAAATTCTATTTCCCGAACAACCCATAAAAGTTAATCAATATAACCCCTCAGATTATATTGAAGTCAATAGTTTTGAAAATGAATTTCAAACATGCTAGATCAAGGTATAGTTCGTCAAAATTACTCTCCTTGGAGTTCTCCAGTGTGGATAGTACCAAAACCACAATACGCCAGCGGTAAACAAAAATGGCGACTGGTAATAGATTACAGAAAATTAAACGAAAAAACAATATCTGACCGTTACCCATTACCAAATATTAATGAAATTCTAGACAAATTAGAAAAGTGTATGTATTTCTCTACGCTATATTTGGCTAGCGGGTTTCATCAAATCGAAATGCATCATAAAGACACATCAAAAACAGCATACACTGTCGAAGGAGGACATTATGAGTATATTAGAATGTCATTCGGTCTTAAAAACGCCCCATCGACTTTCCAATGAGTAATGGATAATGTATTAAGAGAACTCATTGGAAAAATTTGTCTAGTATATCTTGACGATATCATTATTTGTTCAACCGCTCTTCAGGAACACATGAACAGTCTCCAACTAGTTTTTGAAAAAGTACGAACATCCAACTTCAAGATTCAACTCGACAAATCTGAATTCTTACGAAAAGAAATCAACTTTCTGGGTCATATTGTTTCCACAGAAGGTATTAAACCTAACCCTTCAAAAATACACGCCATTAAACATTTTCCTGTTCCCTGAAGTCAGAAAGAAATAAAAGCTTTTATAGGACTGCTAGGGTACTACCGAAAATTTATTAAAGATTTCGTCAAACTAACGAAGCCTCTAACGGAATGCTTGAAAAAAGGAAGATCGATAAAACTCGATGATCGCTACATTAAAACATTTGAATTCTGCAAAAATATTTTAACGAATGATCCCATTTTACAGTACCCCGATTTCTTAAAACCCTTCTTGCTAACTACAGATGCCAGCTACTTTGCATTGGGTGCAATATTGTCTCAAGGCCACATTGGAGGCGACAAACCAGTATGTTATGCAAGTTGCACCTTGCCTGAGTCCGAAATATATTATTCAACCATAGAAAAAGAAATACTAGTCATCATTTGGGCAACAAAATAATTTCGTCCATATTTGTTTGCACGCAAATTCAAAATAATAACAGACCATAGGCCCCTCACTTGGCTAATGAACCTGAAAGAACCAAACTCTAAGCTCATAAGATGGCGTTTAAAATTAGAAGAGTTTTATTATGAAATAGTTTTTAAGAAAGGTGAACTCAATACTAACGCCGATGCATTAAGTCGAATCAAAATAAATAATTTGAAATAAAATATTATAGACGTTAATTTAAATGACACAACTTTTAATCGAGGTACTTCTGGCACAACTGTACACTCGGCTGACGAAAATCTAGACAACGGAATTGCTATTTCAGAAAGACCAATAAATGACTTCAACTTACAAGTAATTTTGGAAACATCATCCCAAACGCCAGAAATGACCCTTGAGGTTCCATTCAACAAGAAACACCGCCGCACAATCTGGGAAAGAGAATTTAATGAGGAAATCTTGACAAAAATATTTAAAAATGATATGGCTTCAAACAAATTATCAGCAATATTTACCGATAATAATACTTTTCGATATCATACAATCAGTATATTCTAAATACTTCGCGAATAGCAAACTCTTACGCTTAATACGCTGTACAGAAAAATTAATAGATGTCACACAAAGCGATGAACAGGAAGAATTAATAAGAAAGAATCATGAGACAAACAACCATAGAGGCATTACAAAAACATACCTTCAAATCAAAAGGGAATATTATTTATGAAAAATAAAATTGCTCAAACTATCAACAAATGTGAAAAGTGCCAAACATTGAAATATGATAGGAACCCAACAAAATCAAAGTTTCAGAAACCTGAAACCCCTCTCAAGCCACTAGATATTATCCACATTGATGTCTATAGTATAAACAATCACCACCTGACGGTTAATGACAAATGTTCAAAATTCGCTTGCGGTTACACCCTTCCCTCAAGAAACAGTGTCGTAGTTCTGAAATCTTTAAAGAATTTTATAAGCCTATACGGTATTCCGAAAAATGTAGTATGTGGCCAAGGCTAATGTTTTCAAAGATTTTTGTACTCAATTTCATATAGATTTACACTACACATAATTTCAGCAAACGCACCGGTGGAACGCTTAAATTCCACGCTAACAGAAATATATAGAATAATTTTAACTACAAGAAAAGAAAATAATCTTGAATTAGATCATGAAGAAATATTTCTCGAAACACTAATCACATACAATATCTCCATACATTCAACCACCAAACTTACACCTTATGAATTGTTTTTCGGGAAAACATACAAATTTAATAACACAGTAATATTTCACAATGAACATGACTATTTAAAGCAACTAAATGAATTTCAAATGAAACTGTATCCCACAATAAAAGAAAAGGTCGGAAATCTTACTTGCCTAAGAATAGATAAGTTAAACAAAACACGGTTGGAGCCTGAGAATAAAGAAAATAATGAGGTAATATTTAGAAAAGAATGTAGAAGGAACAAAATTACTCCACGATTCTCAAGACATATAGTTAAAGACAATAACAAAATAACAATACAAATAACTAATGATAAGAAATTAAATAAAATTAGAATAATGAAAAGGAAGAAATATGAATCAAATAAAATTTAAAAATATATAATTAAAAATAAAATACTTTTAGGAGATCTTGAAGAGAAAATTCAGGGGTAATTAGTGACTAAGACTAGAGACCACGATAGAATTCATAACGACAAACAAAGAGGCATAACGCACATTACATAAATAATCAAATAGAGAACTTAGACACTAATGAAAGAAATATGCACAATTTAAAAAAAAAAACAAAAAATATTTATAATAATAATAATAATAATAATTAAAAATAAAATGAAATATTTTCAGACATCTAATATATGTATCAAATAAATTCCAATATAGACCTTTAAATAAATTGCCTTTCAGACATAGCAGAAGCAATCATACTAGCAAAATCCGAACGAACTGAATGAAATTCGTAACTACAGGGTGGCCCAAATAAGACCAGCTGATGTGAAACACAAATAACTTTTTTATTTTTTAACATAATTTATTTTTTCTTTTTGCAGATTATAACTGAACTCTTGAAAATTTAAAATGAATACGTACAGTCCACAACAACGCATTAAAATTATCGAATTTTATTATTCTTCTCAACGATCAATTGTTCTGACGCAGGGAAATTATCGCCGTTTTTTTTTCCATTTAAGTGGTTATGTGAATAAACAAAACTGTAGGTTGTGGGGCTCCGAAAATCCAAGGGCAATACATCAGCATCAGTCACACCCAATCAGATGCACTGTTTGGTGCGGTGTTATGGCCACAAAAATCATCGGCCCATATTTCTTTGAGAATGAGAATGAAACGCCAGAAAAGGTCTCCGGGGCTTCTTACAGAACAATGATCGACAACTTTTTGCGGCCAATGGTGGAACAATATCCTAATTTGTGGTTTCAACAAGATAAAGCCACTGCGCACACTGCTAGGCAAACTATTGATATGCTGCGTGAAATTTTTGGTGAACGCATAATTTCAAGAAATTAAGATTTCTCTTGGCCTCCTCGTTCACCAGATTTAACTGCGCCCGATTTTTTTAAAGGGGGTATTTAAAAGACAAAGTGTATGTTAACAAACCACAGACACTTGGACAGCTCAAGCAGAATATTCGAGACGAAATACGGCGCCTGCAACCAGAAACATTACGCCGTGTAATGCAAAATGCGCTAAAAAGAGCCAATGACTGTATCGAGCAAAATGGTGGTCATTTGTCTGATGTCATATTTCACACATAGTCACGTTAAATTTCCATAAAATGTATTTAACATATTAAAATAAATCATTTAAAAAAACCCGTTATTACAAGAGTTACACGTGTTTAACATCACTAGGTCTCATTTGTTCCACCCTGTATATAAATAACCAGTGAAAAGAAACTCCAATTAAAAAATGTATGAACTACTTGGTCTAAAAGCTTATTATCACGACTTAATATTACGAGGGCGGATTGATTTTGAAGTTACCTAGCGCTAGATGGCAGCACAAACACACAAACTTTTTTTTTTAGAAATTGGGATCTGTCAAACGTCAGCTGTGAAAATTTCACCCAAATTCATCGATTAGTTTATTTGTTATAGTCGTTTGAAGTAAGCAACTTTTGTGTTTCTTGGAAAATGGAAAAAAGCGAATTTCGTGCAGTGATTAAACACTATTATTTGAAAGGGAAAACGGCGAAAGAGACAAGAGATAAGCTCGATAAACATTACGGTGAGTCTGCTCTGTCAGATTACACTAGTTTACAAAATAAAATTTTGTTCATGTACATTTGATGAGAGGTGACTTTTCTTATGCATTTTCATCTGCTGAATTCGAAAATCAAGGTTAAATTTTTTTTCGAAAAAATACAAAAATTACAATATCTCAAAAACTATTCCATGAAAAAAAATTTAACCTTGATTTTCGAATTCAGCAGATGAAAATACATAAGAAAAGTCACCTCTCATCAAATGTACATTTTCGGTGTAAACTAGTGTTACATGGTAAAATATTGGATTGCTGAATTTAAACGTGGCTGAACAAGCACTACGACAATACCATCAACAGGAAGGCCAAAAGAGGTGGTTACTGAAGAAAATATCAAGAAAATCCTCGATATCGTTATGAATGATCGCTGAGTCAAGTTGCGTGAGATTGTTGAAATGGTAAACATATCATATGAACGTGTGTTCAACATTTGCATGAACATTTGCATATGAAAAAGCTATCGGCAAGATGGGTGCCGCGTTTGCTCAGTGTCGAACAAAAACGAGTTCGACAGACCACTTCACTGCGGTGTTTGGACATGATAAAGCGTAATCCTGTTGATGTTTGGCGTCGATTAAGAACTGTTGATGAAACGTGGGTCCACCACTACACACCTGAAACCAAAAATCAATCGAAAAAATGGGTGGAAGCTGGTAGAAGTGCTCCGAAGAAGGCGAAGGCAGTGAAATCGGCTGGCAAGGTTATGGCCACTGTATTTTGGGATGCACACGGAATATTGCTCATCGATTATCTTGAAAGAGGATCCACAATCACAGGAAAGTATTATCGTGCATTATTGGATCAATTGATTGATGCAATCAAGGAAAAACAACCACATTTAAAGAAGATTCAACCTAACGCACCGGTTCAGACAGCATTAGATACGATGCTAAAATTACGTGAAATACACTCCGAATTGGTTATTCATCCACCTCATAGTCCAGATTTAGCTCCTAGTGACTTTTTCCTGTTTCCAAACTTGAAAAAATGGCTCGCAGGAAAAAGATTCATCTCAAACGAAGAAGTGATTACCGAAACTAACGCGTATTTTGAGGGGTTCCCGAAATCGTATTATACAGTTGGTATAAAAAAGTTGGAATATCGTCTTACTAAGTGCGTCGAAGTAAAAGGAGACTATGTTGAGAAATAAATGGTTTTTGAAAAAAAAAAATGTCTTACTTAGGTAGCTTCAATATCAAGCCGCCCTCGTATGTACAATATAAAAATACAAAATATGCTCATTGAAAATTTTTTTTGTATCATACTAGCTGACCCCGCAGGCGTTGCCCTGCGTGAAAATATGTGTTTCGAAAAGAAAAGAAAGTTGAATTTTTATTGTGTTGAAAATAATTTATTTGCGATTGTTCTACATTTTTTACAATGTAACGCAGCTTGATGAACAAAATTTTTTTTTTCTGTTTCGGTACGTAAATGTACAGAGAAGATGGTTTTCCAACTCGTGAACACGCCGCGTATACCTGGCCGTGTGAAAAACATGGCATTTCCAGATTTATGACAAACACTTCCAGCGACTGTCCTTGTGACCTGTTGATTGTCATCGCAAATGCAAGTCTCACTGGAAACTGAATACGTTTGAACTGAAATGGTAAATCGTTGGAACTCAAAGGAATTCGTGGAATCAAGCATTCTGCCCCCTTGTAAGTCCCTTTCAAAATTTTTGCAACTATCACATTATTCGATAGCTGCGTCACAATCAGTCGGGTTCCATTACACAGTTTCCGCGCATGAAGATTGCGAAGCATAATAATGACAGATCCAATTTTAAGACGCAAATGATGCGGCGGCATGGCAGGCAAATCCAAAGAATTTAGAAATTCACTGTATAATTCACGGCTTCGTCTTCATTTTCAACACAATCGATCGATTTGTATGAGCGCAAATCTCCCGGAATTTGACTTTGAATCGTCCAGTTTAAGTCATTAGCATTGGTATTTTTGGCAGCTAAAATTGCGCGTGCACTCAACCAATCGTCGTTACGATAATTTTGGCCAATGTTCGGATAAACATTCGTGATGAGTTCAGCTTTCGTTGAAGTGAATTGACAAATGGCAGGTGGAATTGATATCAAACCACTGGAAGTATCAACCGGAATTTGCCCATTTCCAATTCTTAGCAGTTCTTTAGAGAAAACTTCTGCGGTTGCTGTTGCAGGAACACTCGCATATTCATAGTCAATCGTATAGTTTTCACGTACCGCCACAAATACGATGACTTGAGACATGCGTTCAATTCATCCGCCGCTGTTGATTTCGGAATAACAGGAAGTGTTTGTCAAAAATCGCCTGCTAACAGTATCATTGCGCCACTAAAGCGACGATTATTATTTCGCAGATCTTTCATTGTTCTGTCAAGTGCTTCTAGAGACCGTTTGTGCCATTGTGCAGTCATCCCATACTATCAGTTTACAATTCTTCAACACTTTTGCCATAGCTGATTGCTTTGAAATGTTGCAAACAGGTATTTTATTGATTTGCATGTTTAACGGAAGCTTCAGTGCCGAATGTGCCGTTCTTCCACCTTCTATTATAAATATCAATTTCAGTCAATAGTTTGCCACTCATAAGCAAACACAAATCTTCAATCAACACCAATGCTACATTGTAGATGTCATCGTTCATTTGCAATTCTGAATTCCATGTTGCCACTCGAATACGATGTAAAATGTCTTCGGCAATGTACTTTTTGTACGTATCCAATAATTGTCGCGGATTTGAAGGATGACATGTCGAAATGATCATCGCGAAAAGTGTGCGAACTTCAGTGGCATGCGAAGTAGCTATCGCATCGTCCATCGTTTGATTCCAGTAATTATCATGTTCCAGTAATTGTAATTGCTGGCATGCTTCTCGAAAAGTTTTACACTCCGTACCATTCACAGTACGCAATGACTCAAATGAAGTTTAACCGCGAATATTAATCAATAGCAACCCGAAGTTTTTCGGGTGGATTGTGTAAATTCGTCCTAATGCATTAGTTGAGAACACACCTGGATGTCCATCTACTGGTTGGCCTTGCTTTCTGCGTAACCATTTCTTCGACGATGAATTCCATGTATAATATCGATGCATTTCCGAATAAAGCAATAATCTCGCAAACGGATCACTGGCGCAAGTTGAGAAAAACTCGTCGCTCATGAATTACAAAAGAAAATATTCTCCAAAGCGCTTAATTGCAGTTCACGTATTGACCCACTTGCAAACGCATTTGATCGATTTCACAGAACTGCAATAGTCAACATTGATATGAATTTTGAATGTCTTAGACAATATTGGCGAATATGGTACGATCCATGTGTTGTCAACTTCGATATTCACTCCTCTAAATTGAATGCTGAATGTTCTGCCATTGTTGTCTGATGAACGACGGCGATAGAGTGGATATCCATCATTTCCAGTTTGCGTTTCCGAAAGAAAAGCTCGTGGATGGTGTTTCGTGCATTTATTGTCAGGCATAGAAACCGAAGTGGGATTGTAGTGTCCGCCAGGTCCATGAACCATATTGGTTTTCACCATTTCGTATAATTCTGGGTCTATCTCTGGATCAGGAATTTTCACAGAAATGATGTCATCAATTTGATCTCGTGTAATCTTATCCACCATCCAAAGAAGATTGTGTGCGTGCGGCAAACCTCTTTTTTGCCACTCAACAGAGTACATCCAGCATCTAACAGCACCATATATACTTTGCTTCACGATAAAGTCCATCAAATATCGTATCTGTTGTTTGAAACTCGTGCTGTGACATCGTGACGATCGCTTGCTGATTGACCGCGATTCAATAATTCAGTTATCTGTGGGCATTTTGGATTGCAAGTGAATGTAACAAACAAATCCGGCCGTCCATAATTCCGCACGTATGTCATCGCATGCTGCGAGTACTCGTGCATGTGCCTTGGGCTGCCAATGTATGTTGATGGCAAAATCGTGAGTCTGCCAAGGTTTGTCACATCTTCATCGCTATTGACCGCATCTCGCAAGTGAATATACTCTTCAGATCGAAGCTTGGTCTGATTGAAGCGAATAAAATTGAGTCGTTTTGTCTCCATCGTCACGTACACATCAACTGCATACTGTTGAAATAATCGGCGATATCTCAAGAGATGGTTGTCAATTCCTTCGCGAATCATCAATCGATACGCGTAAAAGTTCATTGCACTGACCTTCTTATTTGTATCGACACCTAAAATTTTAACAAAAAATGAACTTACAATCAAGACTGTTAGTTTTTCTTTTACTCATTGGCAGGATTGATCATGTTGTATCTCACCACAGGAGAATATAAGCAGATATTGTAGTGAGTCATAAGATCGATGAGTTTCACTGATTCGCTCTAATGCATCTCCAGCTCAACGTTTAATAACAATATCACGGGATTCTAAACTATCGCCAACAACTACAATTGATATTTCATCGGCCGTCGGTGCATTATATTGCCGTTCATTAGTGCCTGCTGGTCGTTTGTCCGCTTTTATGACGATTCTGTGATCATCAGATGGCATCCTTTCTAACG
The DNA here is from genome assembly GCA_920105625.2 of Clusia tigrina. Classification (NCBI taxonomy): domain Eukaryota; kingdom Metazoa; phylum Arthropoda; class Insecta; order Diptera; family Clusiidae; genus Clusia; species Clusia tigrina. Next base: position 48,866,946 of record OV050031.1, on the reverse strand, counting down.
AAGTTTTGAATAATAGAATTAGTTCGTTGTGTTCATGCAACATTTCTTGCAATTGCTGCACAATTTCTCTTTTCGTCGCATTGAAAATTGCACAACGTCGATTCACTTCTTCATTTGAATATCCAAGGAAATATATTTGGAGATATTTGTGATCTTGATCAGGATGCGGCAACAGCGATCCAGCAAGATGATAAATTTGCCCGTGAATCTGTATAGTTGCAGACAAATATGTTAATTTCTGTATTTTATTGGCGAGATAATAAGTGTTAGATTGTTGGTGAACTAACCTTGTATGTGGGATTGTAATTATGTTCATTCACAATTTCCACACCAAACGACGTCATTTGAAAACAATCGTTATACATCTAGGAATTTGGTAAAAAATGATTCGAATTTGGTGATTCACCGTAAAGCAACGACCGCAATGGCTCTGGTGGAGGAAGTAACTCTGGTAATTTCACTTTTCCGCTTGCGCAACACAATCCGGTCGGTTCTTTTGGAAATTTCAGTGCATCGCAATGCGGGCAAACGACAGACATCGAACCAAATCGAACTAATGCGTGCGCACCGTATTCAATGTCCGGCTCATATTGAAAGGCTGCACGTTCGATATTCAAATTAGGCAATCGTTGTTGTTGCTGGCGTTGTCGGTGAGCAGCCAAACGTTGTTCTCTTGCTTCATGAATTTCCTGAGCACGAACTTGTCTTCTTCTCAATCGTTGTTACTCATTGTAAACTTCGTGAGCCTCTTGTGATCGTTGCGCACGATGTTCAATCATTCCGATTCGAGCAGATTCCCTTGCAGTAGCATTTTCCTATTCCGTACGACGTCCTGTATAATTACGTTGGTCCGTTGTACGTCGGGAACGCCGACCAATATTAGCGCGACCTCTTTGTGGCATCGTAACAAATTTCAATCTGTAATTGATCACTTTGTATGAAACACACATAAAGTTTTCACGGAATAATTTTCAATAATTTACCTTTTGAATAGCCGAAATAAAGAAAGTAAACGACCGAAATTGAACGATTCAAATAATTTACAAATCAGCAGAAGAAATAACACAAATAAATTCCAATGGAAATTAGGTTAGGTATTCACCAACAAACGAAAATAATGAACTCACTTTTTTTGTTTCAAATGTCAATAATTTCACTCAAAAACTGATTATCCACAGATTTAAAATCAAATATTTCGTGAATGTTAACAATTTAACAATTTAATGTAATGAATTTAACTCGAGAAATAAATTAAAATTTGGAAAAATGTCAGAAAGTCAATTGACCGTGTCCTCACTGTTCGAATAAACAAATCAGAAAGAACAAACAATATACGCAGCTGTCAAAATAAATAAGCGTCTACAGCTCCATCTGTTGAGTTATTGGAGTATCAGTCAGTGCTTACAACACTAATATGAAACTAAATGTGCGCGTGCAACACCACGCACATACAAAAAAAAAAAAATGAGAACAAAAAGTGAGATTAGGTTTTTCGAATTTTCCGACTTTTTCGAATATTTTGAGATCGATAGATTTGCAAGAAACAATTGGAAAACAAATTTGAAAGAAAAAAAATTTTGTAAGGAAAAAAGTCCTTTTTGGAATTTTTAAATTTTCCGGATTTTCTTCAGGAAAAGTAAAAGGTTTTTTTATTTCTAAACCTTCACAGATCCACAACGAACAACCTCTGAAAATTCCATCAAAATTGGTCCAGCCGTTCTCGAGCCTTAGCGTCACTAACAAAGAAACATTCATTTTTATATATACTCGTATAGATTATACTGCTTCCTATAAATGAAAATAAAAAAAAATAACACAATTTTTAATAACTTATAATGAACAAAACATTCAGTACTTTGACAAAGCATGTCCCACAATCAAAACATACATATGTATGTATATCAATACACCAAGAAGCAACATATATCGCTTCAATAAACAACGGACCAGCCAGCAACTTTTATTGTCTTCGTAAATGAAGGTTGGTGCAGTAACCTTTTAATTTATGTCGTTCAACGCACCTCTCAGCCATATTCCTTTCTTTCCAACCTCACATAATGAAATAAACTCGGCCTCTGTAGACTACAGTGCAACACAATCCTGCTTTCAGCAAGTCCAACTGATAGTACCGACATTGAAAAAGACTTACTCTACCACTATTAGATCTGCAATCAGTTCTGTCCTCAGCAAAATTTGCATCAGCATATCAAATCAATTCAGCCCATACAAAGCCAAGTACAATAATTGGGGTCTATAAGATAAAGGATACGCCTCCCTCCCATATAATGAACGTTGGGGACCCAAATAAAAAACATTTAACGTATCTATGCTTCTAGTGATGATATATGAATACAAATTTGTAGCTGTATACATTGGGTATGTACTAGCTCGAATTCCAAATATGGGCAGGTTATTACTATTGCCACGCCCACAATTAAGATAGAACTTTACTAGGTTCCTAAAGAAGATACATCAATGAAATTTCACAGCAAGGTTGCGGGTACTAACATAAAACCACAAAAATTTGGCCTGTTATTTTTGGACTAATATTTATATTAGTATTTTTTTTGACACTACAAAGCTATAAGCAAGAAATGGGGTCAATATAATCAATTCAAGGTACTCTGCCGAAAATTTCCTTAGATATACTCCTAATGATGATTTATGAAGAAAACATCCCCATTGTTGCACTCGCACGCACAAGGAAAGGTAAGGGGGTTCAAAGTCGGTCTTAACACGACTTCAGACTTCTCTACTCGTTATTAATGTCTGTGATGAATTTGTACTTATGTCTACATGCCTTGTTTTAAAAGAAAATTTGGCATTTCTTACAAGCTCCAATCAACTTCTATTGTCTTCGAAACCCCACATCTCCACGGGCAATTTTTGATGGCATAATATCTGTCAAATTTCATTGCAAAGATTGGCAATATTTAGTTTATTGCAATCAGTTCTGTCCTCAGCAACATTTGCATCAGCATAGCCAACCAAGTCAGTTCCTTCTTTCCCAATGATACTTAGTTTTAATTTCATGCCTGATATGCCCTTTAAGTACTTTAGGACTCGTTTTAGCTGTGCCCAAACCTCAATTTTAGGGCCTGATAGCTTTTGGACCAAAATGCCAACACTTGCTGATAAATCAGGTCGCGTATTAACAGATATATAAAGCAATCGTCCCATTAGTTTCTGATAGTTCGTGTTGTTGAGAAGTTGTTCTGATGTTCCTATCTTACAACAATTAAGCTCCATGGAGGTACTGGATGGTTTTAAATTATGTAACCCAAAGTCAAATACAATTTTCTCGAAATAGCTTGTTTGATTTAGCTCATAGTTTCCATGAATATCCTTTGAGATTGACAAACCTAAATAATGTTTGATAGGTCCAAGATTTTGCATTTGATATTTAGAAGACAGCATCTTTGCATCAGCTTTTAAATGTTCCTCACTTTCACATGCTATAACCAAATCATCAACATATATTAGTAAGAAGCACCAACTTCCATTTGGGTTGCTCGAGTATAAACAGCGCTCCGATTCACTCTGGTTAAATCCTGTTTGTGTCAGTAGAGTCCGCAGTGCATCATTCCATACTTAGCAGCCTGCTTTAACCCATATATGCTCCTTTTTAGCAAACAACCCTTCTTTGAGTCTTTTATAAACCCCGGTGGCTGTTTCATGTAAATTGTTTCGCTTAAATTTCCATTTAAAAAAACTGTTTTTGCGTGCAAATGATTTACTGTCATGTTTTTTTCCCTCCGATGGCTAAAAATAATCGAAACGTTGTTTGTCGAACAACTAGCGCGAGAGTTACGAACGCAACCACTTAACCCAACAACAATAAGTACAACATACTAAGGAAGTACAACACGCCATCCAACAAACAACCACATCAAATTCGAATAATTGAACAGACGCATTCTAATTCTAATTCTTACTAAGAGTTATATTATATTTCAATTCATATATATTATATTATATTTCAATTTCAATTTAAGTTATATTATATTTCAATTCTTATGAAAGAAAATCTTCAAATTCATGTCGACTTGAATTCCCATGAAAATTATCCAGTTGAATTCATTTCTTATGAAAATCTTTAAATTCATATTAATTTGACTTCGCAATAAAAACATGCTTGCTTCATTTCTCATGAAATTCAGTACAAAAGTAGCGATATTTTTAGATATAAATACATGTAAAGTAAAATTTAAATTATTATAAAACAAATTGTGAAGTCGAATGGTGTTGCTCTCATTTCCAATACATAACTGGCGCAGTCGGTCCGGAGTAGTATACGGATCCTTCAGTGTAGTGTCCTTGTGTTAAAAATTTGAATAACTTTAAAAAAAATAAATAAATAAAAAAATAAACAATAAATAAATAAATAAATAAAGAATAGATAAACAGTGCAGTGCGAAAACATTAAATACATGGTGAAGGAATATCACCAAAATTTACTGAAAAAAAAAACAAAAACAGAAAACTGCACTTTTTTAACAAAGGGGCTAAGAGCAAAAGTCGTAGAAATTGCTTTTGATGGAATATGATTAAGATAATTTCAAATATTGAATGGATATCAATATAAACGGCAAAAGCTTAGAACATTGAAGGACCGGCGAGTTTCAACTCCTTGATACCACGGAATCAAAATAAAAATAAAAAAGTAACACACCGCTCTCCAATAAGCATAAGTTCTTGAAGGAAATTGCTTTCGATTGAATATCGAAACGCAAACGTACTTATATTGAAGGCATAACAATATTAAAAGACAGCTTAACAAAACCAAATGGCGAATCAATAAGGACAACCATCGTATTTGGACATTTCTGCATGTAAGTCAAGTACTGAATATATTAAAAAAAAATAATAATAAATAAATAAATAAATAAGGATAAAATATATATATATATATATATATATATATATATATATATATATATATATATATATATATATATATATATATATATATATATATATATATATATATATATTTAAAAAGGAAGCCCACAAATTTATGAGCGCAACAATTAGTAAATTAGCAATATAAGAAAATACTATATACGAGTATATATCTATATGCATATGCAAATTGAATTTTGCTACAATAACAAAACATATATTTCCCAAATTTTGTTCAAAAGTATAAATCTAATTTTTTTAAAAAAAGGTAATAGTGACGAACAATCTTAATAATGAACTCACAAAATAACCAAACAGATATTTTTAATTCGTTGAGAATTCCTGATGCAATAAAAGACTTGCCAAGATTCGACGGGAACCCCAGGCTACTGCACGCATTCATAAATAACATTGAGGAGATTCTCCTTTATATTAGGGGCACGGGTGATTCGTCATATGGACAGATTTTATTGCCGGCCATTCTAAATAAAATAGAGGGGCAAGCAAATGAAGTTTTAAATATGTACGGACGGTATCTGGGACGATATAAAAAATAATCTAATACTTCACTACTCTGATAAGAGGACTGAAACTTCTCTTATCAGAGATTTGCATGACGTTCGGCAAAACAATAAGAATGTCGAAATATTTTTTAGTGAAATAATTGAGATACAATCTACTCTTTATAGCAATATTCTGATCCACGAAAAAGATTTAAAAGTAATTACAGCAAAAAAGAGCTTTATGCAGAGATGTGTCTCAACGCATTCTTGTGTAATTTAAGGGAACCATTAGTTTCAAGTATAAGAGTAATGATGCCCGATTCATTAGCTACTGCTTTATCTTACTGCATCAAAGAATAGAATATTTATTACATGGGAGTAGATATAAGTAGATATAAAATGTATTATAAGCCATATAATCAACAGTTCTCACACAATTTTAATAACAGAACATACCCTAATCAGTTTAGAACTAATTACCAGCATCAGGGGTCATTAACAAGGCCGCCATATACATATACAAATCCACAGAATTCCAATAATAAACCGTATAATAAGGGCTTCACCCAAAATCGAAATCCATTTAGGAAGGACTTCACCCAAAAATAGTTTGGCAACAATTAAACAACCTCCACCTGAACCCACGGATGCAAGTTCAGGGAACACAAACCTAAGGAATCCAACTTCATCGTACAGAAACTTCAACAATACCCAGAGTATGCGTACTCAATCCAACAGGACTTCAAACTTCAAAACTGAAGAAATGAACAATATTAACAACACTAATAACTTTAGAAGATTGCCCCCAAACAATACATACCAACAGCAACTAGACCAGTATCAAGATGACGCAATTGAGGATTTAAACAATATAGAGGACTCACAAAATTTTCATCTATATGCCTCAGCCAACCAACCGGATACTTAGATGTTAATAAACATGGCATAGAATTAATATATATTAATATATCGTCTCCGTTCGGTAGACCATCGAAGTTTTTAGTAGACATAGGAGCTTCATCCGCGTTCATAAGTCCCGAATTTACTAACCCTACTGACGAAATCAATTGCAAATCTACAACAATTGTCACAATACTAAACATATGAACTAAATAAACAGATTATTCTACGTACATTCATTGAATTTAACGAAATCGGACAACTTGATTTTTATATCTTTAAATTCCATAACTAATCTGACGGCCTACTAGGCCTAGACTCTTTAACGCAATTATAAGCAAAAATTGATGTGGTTAATAAATCTCTTAATACAAGTAACGCAGATATACCTCTACGGTTTAAGCTAAATTCAAAATCAATATTTAAACTGCCACCGGAGATATATATCTGAAAACTACAAAACTGAATCCAAGTCACAAGATTGGTTCAGCCTAATGGAAATAATTAACAACCCAAATGAAGAACAAATTCTATTTCCCGAACAACCCATAAAAGTTAATCAATATAACCCCTCAGATTATATTGAAGTCAATAGTTTTGAAAATGAATTTCAAACATGCTAGATCAAGGTATAGTTCGTCAAAATTACTCTCCTTGGAGTTCTCCAGTGTGGATAGTACCAAAACCACAATACGCCAGCGGTAAACAAAAATGGCGACTGGTAATAGATTACAGAAAATTAAACGAAAAAACAATATCTGACCGTTACCCATTACCAAATATTAATGAAATTCTAGACAAATTAGAAAAGTGTATGTATTTCTCTACGCTATATTTGGCTAGCGGGTTTCATCAAATCGAAATGCATCATAAAGACACATCAAAAACAGCATTCACTGTCGAAGGAGGACATTATGAGTATATTAGAATGCCATTCGGTCTTAAAAACGCCCCATCGACTTTCCAAAGAGTAATGGATAATGTATTAAGAGAACTCATTGGAAAAATTTGTCTAGTATATCTTGACGATATCATTATTTTTTCAACCTCTCTTCAGGAACACATGAACAGTCTACAACTACTTTTTGAAAAATTACGAACATCCAACTTCAAGATTCAACTCGACAAATCTGAATTCTTACGAAAAGAAATCAACTTTCTGGGCCATATTGTTTCCACAGAAGGTACCTTTCAAAAATACACGCCATTAAACATTTTCGTGTTCCCTGAAGTCAGAAAGAAATAAAAGCTTTTATAGGACTGCTAGGGTACTACCGAAAATTTATTAAAGATTTCGTCAAACTAACGAAGCCTCTAACGGAATGCTTGAAAAAAGGAAGATCGATAAAACTCGATGATCGCTACATTAAAACATTTGAATTCTGCAAACATATTTTAACGAATGATCCCATTTTACAGTACCCCGATTTCTTAAAACCCTTCTTGCTAACTACAGATGCCAGCTACTTTGCATTGGGTGCAATATTGTCTCAAAGCCACATTGGAAGCGACAAACCAGTATGTTATGAGAGTCTGAGTCCGGAAAAAATTATTCAACCATAGAAAAAGAAATGCTAGCCATCATTTGGGCAACAAAATATTTTCGTCCATATTTTTTTGGACGCAAATTCAAAATAATAACAGACCATAGGCCCCTCACTTGGGTAATGAACCTTAAAGAACCAACCGAAAAAATACAAAAATTACAATATCTCAAAAACTATTCCATGAAAAAAAATTTAACCTTGATTTTCGAATTCAGCAGATGAAAATACATAAGAAAAGTCACCTCTCATCAAATGTACATTTTCGGTGTAAACTAGTGTTACATGGTAAAATATTGGATTGCTGAATTTAAACGTGGCTGAACAAGCACTACGACAATACCATCAACAGGAAGGCCAAAAGAGGTGGTTACTGAAGAAAATATCAAGAAAATCCTCGATATCGTTATGAATGATCGCTGAGTCAAGTTGCGTGAGATTGTTGAAATGGTAAACATATCATATGAACGTGTGTTCAACATTTGCATGAACATTTGCATATGAAAAAGCTATCGGCAAGATGGGTGCCGCGTTTGCTCAGTGTCGAACAAAAACGAGTTCGACAGACCACTTCACTGCGGTGTTTGGACATGATAAAGCGTAATCCTGTTGATGTTTGGCGTCGATTAAGAACTGTTGATGAAACGTGGGTCCACCACTACACACCTGAAACCAAAAATCAATCGAAAAAATGGGTGGAAGCTGGTAGAAGTGCTCCGAAGAAGGCGAAGGCAGTGAAATCGGCTGGCAAGGTTATGGCCACTGTATTTTGGGATGTACACGGAATATTGCTCATCGATTATCTTGAAAGAGGATCCACAATCACAGGAAAGTATTATCGTGCATTATTGGATCAATTGATTGATGCAATCAAGGAAAAACAACCACATTTAAAGAAGATTCAACCTAACGCACCGGTTCAGACAGCATTAGATACGATGCTAAAATTACGTGAAATACACTTCGAATTGGTTATTCATCCACCTCATAGTCCAGATTTAGCTCCTAGTGACTTTTTCCTGTTTCCAAACTTGAAAAAATGGCTCGCAGGAAAAAGATTCATCTCAAACGAAGAAGTGATTACCGAAACTAACGCGTATTTTGAGGGGTTCCCGAAATCGTATAATACAGTTTGTATAAAAAAGTTGGAATATCGTCTTACTAAGTGCGTCGAAGTAAAAGGAGACTATGTTGAGAAATAAATGGTTTTTGAAAAAAAAAATTTTTCTTACTTAGGTAGCTTCAATATCAAGCCGCCCTCGTATGTACAATATAAAAATACAAAATATGCTCATTGAAAATTTTTTTTGTATCATACTAGCTGACCCCGCAGGCGTTGCCCTGCGTGAAATTATGTGTTTCGAAAAGAAAAGAAAGTTGAATTTATATTGTGTTGAAAATAATTTATTTGCGATTGTTCTACATTTTTTACAATGTAACGCAGCTTGATAAACAAAATTTTTTTTTCTGTTTCGGTGCGTAAATGTACAGAGAAGATGGTTTTCCAACTCGTGAACACGCCGCGTATACCTGGCCGTGTGAAAAACATGGCATTTCCAGATTTAAGCCACATACTTCCAGCGACTGTCCTTGTGACCTGTTGATTGTCATCGCAAATGCAAGTCTCACTGGAAACTGAATACGTTTGAACTGAAATGGTAAATCGTTGGAACTCAAAGGAATTCGTGGAATCAAGCATTCTGCCCCCTTGTAAGTCCCTTTCAAAATTTTTGCAACTATCACATTATTCGATAGCTGCGTCACAATCAGTCGGGTTCCATTACACAGTTTCCGCGCATGAAGATTGCGAAGCATAATAATGACAGATCCAATTTTAAGACGCAAATGATGCGGCGGCATGGCAGGCAAATCCAAAGAATTTAGAAATTCACTGTATAATTCACGGCTTCGTCTTCATTTTCAACACAATCGATCGATTTGTATGAGCGCAAATCTCCCGGAATTTGACTTTGAATCGTCCAGTTTAAGTCATTAGCATTGGTATTTTTGGCAGCTAAAATTGCGCGTGCACTCAACCAATCGTCGTTACGATAATTTTGGCCAATGTTCGGATAAACATTCGTGATGAGTTCAGCTTTCGTTGAAGTGAATTGACAAATGGCAGGTGGAATTGATATCAAACCACTGGAAGTATCAACCGGAATTTGCCCATTTCCAATTCTTAGCAGTTCTTTAGAGAAAACTTCTGCGGTTGCTGTTGCAGGAACACTCGCATATTCATAGTCAATCGTATAGTTTTCACGTACCGCCACAAATACGATGACTTGAGACATGCGTTCAATTCATCCGCCGCTGTTGATTTCGGAATAACAGGAAGTGTTTGTCAAAAATCGCCTGCTAACAGTATCATTGCGCCACTAAAGCGACGATTATTATTTCGCAGATCTTTCATTGTTCTGTCAAGTGCTTCTAGAGACCGTTTGTGCCATTGTGCAGTCATCCCATACTATCAGTTTACAATTCTTCAACACTTTTGCCATAGCTGATTGCTTTGAAATGTTGCAAACAGGTATTTTATTGATTTGCATGTTTAACGGAAGCTTCAGTGCCGAATGTGCCGTTCTTCCACCTTCTATTATAAATATCAATTTCAGTCAATAGTTTGCCACTCATAAGCAAACACAAATCTTCAATCAACACCAATGCTACATTGTAGATGTCATCGTTCATTTGCAATTCTGAATTCCATGTTGCCACTCGAATACGATGTAAAATGTCTTCGGCAATGTACTTTTTGTACGTATCCAATAATTGTCGCGGATTTGAAGGATGACATGTCGAAATGATCATCGCGAAAAGTGTGCGAACTTCAGTGGCATGCGAAGTAGCTATCGCATCGTCCATCGTTTGATTCCAGTAATTATCATGTTCCAGTAATTGTAATTGCTGGCATGCTTCTCGAAAAGTTTTACACTCCGTACCATTCACAGTACGCAATGACTCAAATGAAGTTTAACCGCGAATATTAATCAATAGCAACCCGAAGTTTTTCGGGTGGATTGTGTAAATTCGTCCTAATGCATTAGTTGAGAACACACCTGGATGTCCATCTACTGGTTGGCCTTGCTTTCTGCGTAACCATTTCTTCGACGATGAATTCCATGTATAATATCGAGGCATTTCCGAATAAAGCAATAATCTCGCAAACGGATCACTGGCGCAAGTTGAGAAAAACTCGTCGCTCATGAATTACAAAAGAAAATATTCTCCAAAGCGCTTAATTGCAGTTCACGTATTGACCCACTTGCAAACGCATTTGATCGATTTCACAGAACTGCAATAGTCAACATTGATATGAATTTTGAATGTCTTAGACAATATTGGCGAATATGGTACGATCCATGTGTTGTCAACTTCGATATTCACTCCTCTAAATTGAATGCTGAATGTTCTGCCATTGTTGTCTGATGAACGACGGCGATAGAGTGGATATCCATCATTTCCAGTTTGCGTTTCCGAAAGAAAAGCTCGTGGATGGTGTTTCGTGCATTTATTGTCAGACATAGAAACCGAAGTGGGATTGTAGTGTCCGCCAGGTCCATGAACCATATTGGTTTTCACCATTTCGTATAATTCTGGGTCTATCTCTGGATCAGGAATTTTCACAGAAATGATGTCATCAATTTGATCTCGTGTAATCTTATCCACCATCCAAAGAAGATTGTGTGCGTGCGGCAAACCTCTTTTTTGCCACTCAACAGAGTACATCCAGCATCTAACAGCACCATATATACTTTGCTTCACGATAAAGTCCATCAAATATCGTATCTGTTGTTTGAAACTCGTGCTGTGACATCGTGACGATAGCTTGCTGATTGACCGCGATTCAATAATTCAGTTATCTGTGGGCATTTTGGATTGCAAGTGAATGTAACAAACAAATCCGGCCGTCCATAATTCCGCACGTATGTCATCGCATGCTGCGAGTACTCGTGCATGTGCCTTGGGCTGCCAATGTATGTTGATGGCAAAATCGTGAGTCTGCCAAGGTTTGTCACATCTTCATCGCTATTGACCGCATCTCGCAAGTGAATATACTCTTCAGATCGAAGCTTGGTCTGATTGAAGCGAATAAAATTGCGTCGTTTTGTCTCCATCGTCACGTACACATCAACTGCATACTGTTGAAATAATCGGCGATATCTCAAGAGATGGTTGTCAATTCCTTCGCGAATCATCAATCGATACGCGTAAAAGTTCATTGCACTGACCTTATTTGTATCGACACCTAAAATTTTAACAAAAAATGAACTTACAATCAAGACTGTTAGTTTTTCTTTTACTCATTGGCAGGATTGATCATGTTGTATCTCACCACAGGAGAATATAAGCGGATATTGTAGTGAGTCATAAGATCGATGAGTTTCACTGATTCGCCCTAATGCATCTCCAGCTCAACGTTAAAGAACAATATCACGGGATTCTAAATTATCGCCAACAACAACAATTGATATTTCATCGGCCGTCGGTGCATTATATTGCCGTTCATTAGTGCCTGCTGGTCGTTTGTCCGCTTTTATGACGATTCTGTGATCATCAGATGGCATCCTTTCTAACGAAGTTTTGAATAATCGAATTAGTTCGTTGTGTTCATGCAACATTTCTTGCAATTGCTGCACAATTTCTCTTTTCGTCGCATTGAAAATTGCACAACGTCGATTCACTTCTTCATTTGAATCTCCAAGGAAATATATTTGGAGATATTTGTGATCTTGATCAGGATGCGGCAACAGCGATCCAGCAAGATGATAAATTTGCCCGTGAGTCTGTATAGTTGCAGACAAATATGTTAATTTCTGTATTTTATTGGCGAGATAATAAGTGTTAGATTGTTGGTGAACTAACCTTGTATGTGGGATTGTAATTATGTTCATTCACAATTTCCACACCAAACGACGTCATTTGAAAACAATCGTTATACATCTAGGAATTTGGTAAAAAATGATTCGAATTTGGTGATTCACCGTAAAGCAACGACCGCAATGGCTCTGGTGGAGGAAGTAACTCTGTTAATTTCACTTTTCCGCTTGCGCAACACAATCCGGCCGGTTCTTTTGGAAATTTCAGTGCATCGCAATGCGGGCAAACGACAGACTTCGAACCAAATCGAACTAATGCGTGCGCACCGTATTCAATGTCCGGCTCATATTGAAAGGCTGCACGTTCGATATTCAAATTAGGCAATCGTTGTTGTTGCTGGCGTTGTCGGTGAGCAGCAAAACGTTGTTCTCTTGCTTCATGAATTTCCTGAGCACGAACTTGTCTTCTTCTCAATCGTTGTTACTCATTGTAAACTTCGTGAGCCTCTTGTGATCGTTGCGCACGATGTTCAATCATTCCGATTCGAGCAGATTCCCTTGCAGTAGCATTTTCCTATTCCGTACGACGTCCTGTATAATTACGTTGGTCCGTTGTACGTCGGGAACGCCGACCAATATTAGCGCGACCTCTTTGTGGCATCGTAACAAATTCCAATCTGTAATTGATCACTTTGTATGAAACACACATAAAGTTTTCACGGAATAATTTTCAATAATTTACCTTTTGAATAGCCGAAATAAAGAAAGTAAACGACCGAAATTGAACGATTCAAATAATTTACAAATCAGCTGAAGAAATAACACAAATAAATTCCAATGGAAATGAGGTTAGGTATTCACCAACAAACGAAAATAATGAACTCACTTTTTTTGTTTCAAATGTCAATAACTTCACTCAAAAACTGATTATCCACAGATTTAAAATCAAATATTTCGTGAATGTTAACAATTTAACAATTTAATGTAATGAATTTAACTCGAGAAATAAATTAAAATTTGGAAAAATGTCAGAAAGTCAATTGACCGTGTCCTCACTGTTCGAATAAACAAATCAGAAAGAACAAACAATATACGCAGCTGTCAAAATAAATAAGCGTCTACAGCTCCATCTGTTGAGTTATTGGAGTATCAGTCAGTGCTTACAACACCAATATGAAACTAAATGTGCGCGTGCAACACCACGCACATACAAAAAAAAAAAATGAGAACAAAAAGTGAGATTAGGTTTTTCGAATTTTCCGACTTTTTCGAATATTTTGAGATCGATAGATTTGCAAGAAACAATTGGAAAACAAATTTGAAAGAAAAAAAATTTTGTAAGAAAAAAAGTCCTTTTTGGAATTTTTAAATTTTCCGGATTTTCTTCAGGAAAAGTAAAAGGTTTTTTTATTTCTAAACCTTCACAGATCCACAACGAACAACCTCTGAAAATTCCATCAAAATTGGTCCAGCCGTTCTCGAGCCTTAGCGTCACTAACAAAGAAACATTCATTTTTATATATACTCGTATAGATTATACTGCTTCCTATAAATGAAAATAAAAAAAAATAACACAATTTTTAATAACTTATAATGAACAAAACATTCAGTACTTTGACAAAGCATGTCCCACAATCAAAACATACATATGTATGTATATCAATACACCAAGAAGCAACATATATCGCTTCAATAAACAACGGACCAGCCCACTGTATCGTGAAAGATTTCAAAAAAAATTTAAATAAAATAAAATAATGAACAGTTTTCCTACCAGAATGACACTGTTTAATTTGTATACATATTCTGAAATTTCTAATAACCTCTACTTGCAGTAAAACAACGAATACAATAGAAGTAAACTTACCCTACGTCTCCACGGGCAATTTTTGATGGTATGTTTTGATTGGTATGTTATGAAATATGCCATAAATTGCCAACGTGCTGTGTTGCTATCAGTTGTCATTTTATTTGCTTGACAGCTAGTTTTCATTTTTTCGTGACTCTCACAGTGGAAGCATCGTCGAACATTTCAGTTTTACCGCGTCTATTAAATTAATTTAAACGCTAAAATGGAGTGGTCTAGGTCGGATGTATTTAAATTAATAAATTTATAGAAGCAGTTCGAATGCCTGTGGAATTTCAAAAGCGCAAGCTATAAGCGCACCGATTTAAAAAACAACGCTTGGCTGCAAATATCCAAGCAATTTAGGAAGGATATTACGGACATAAAAAAGAAAATGAAGCACATAAGAACTGCTTACCTGGCAGAGAAGAAAAAGGTGGAATGTAGCAAGAAGTCTGGCTCCTCTACAGATTTTATTCACGAGCCGAATCTATTTTATTACAAGGAAATGGATTTTTTGGACTCCGTTGTTATTTTGCGAAGAACAACGAGCAACTTGAAGGAGGTATGTTCATGAAAATATTATCTTAAAAAAATGTTTCATTTCAGTGTATTTTTTTCAGCAGGAAACATTCGAAATAGCTACGGAAGCAACTGAGTTAGATTCAACGCTGATGGAGGATAGCTCAGATGTGTTTATATTGCCGACGTATTCTCCACCTCTATGTGTAATGCTATCGACGCCCATTAGAAAAAGACCATCATCATCATCGTCCGGTATTCAAGACCTTCACCCTCACCATCTTCTTTTAATAAAAGGCCTTCACCATCATCCACCCCGGCTGTTAAATCATTTGCAACGTCTTCACCAGGCTCCCGTCCTTTCTTCAAGCAAAAGGCAAGCAGGGAAGCTAAATTTAACAGCGCAGTGGAGGCGATAGTAGCCGCAGTGAACGAAAGAGAAACTGAAAATGATTTTACTTCATTTGTAATTTGAACGGCGATTGCACGGCAGTTATAGCAGCTTCCACTGGCTGATGCAACCTCAACAATGGCAGAAATACAAAACCATGTGACGAAAAAAGATCTGACCCATTTACGTACGTCTCAACAGATAAATGATCCAAGAGACATAATTCTAGTTTCGACTAGAAATTTTTTCTTTTTCTTATTTTTTTTTTTAATTTTAAGTCAATTAACATTTTTATTTTTAGATTAAGCAATGAAGTTATTTTTGTGATTTTTACAGTTTATGGAATTTAGTGATATTTTGTTATTTTTATTTTTAGATATTAAGCAATGAAGTAATTTTTTTGTGAAATTACAGTTTATGAAATTAAGTGATATTTTGTTATTTTTATTTTTAGAGATTAAGCAATGAAATTAAAGTTTATGAAATTAAGTGATATTTGGTTTTTTTATTTTTTGCAATTTTTTTAAGAATATAAGAAATAAATTGAAATTTTGATTTTTAGTTTTCTTGATTGACTTGTGGTAAAGAAGTACTAAAAATAAAATTTATTTTCTATTAAAACCGAAAAAGTCTTCATTTTTAAAGCAAGTTGATTTATTTTTTAAACAATGTTTTGAGTCACTTGCTTTTTTAACTTTACCCACTGAAATGGAACATCGCCAGCGGAAACGCAATACTTTCGGACGTTTTCTCGCATTTGACATGCGAACTTGTAACTATCCTGTTCTTGCATTGGCAGGGCAGACATCGTCGTTGGCAAATTTTGTTGGCAATTATCTTCCGCAGACGTTTGTGGTTCCACCAGTTTACGGGAAAGAAAGTTGTGCAGAATGCAACAGGCTTTCACAAGTATATCGCAAGTCTCCACAGATACTTCGATGGGCCGATGGTAAATCCGGAATCGTGCAGCAAGTCGCCCAAATGCCATCTCCACCGTCATTCTTGCTCTGCTAATCCGCTGATTAAATGCCTCCTGTGAGGTGCTGAGGTTGGAGCTTCTATTATAAGCCTTCAGCAAATGACGGTTAAGACCGAATATATCATCCCCAATAAAATAAAGTGGTGTTTTTCTCATCTGGCCTTTTAGTGGTTCGTCTGCGGGTATATTCAGTCTTCCCGTTGATAGCGCCTCATATATGAAGCTATTTTTGTATACCATGACATCAGACGCTCTTCCATTACTACCAACGTCGACGTAAATGAATCGACTATGTGCATCCACTACTCCAAGTAGCACAATGCGAAAAAAACCTTTATAGTTGTTATTGACTTTTTTATATATTTTCAGTTCCAATAAAAAGATTTTACAATTATAGACAAAAGGCAAAGGCACGCCACGTTTTTTCACACTGCACCTCGGGTCCTTTCTTTCCCTGTCAATCTTCCTTCTTTGTTAATTCGCCCTTTTTCAGGGTTGCCAGTTGGCTAGAACATCCTCCGGCCTTGAGGCTCGATGCCTCTCGAGGCTCAACAGATTCAACAGGTAGAACATACAACTTCTGTATAGGTCGAGATGTAGAACCGGTTCCCGTCCAAAGTGTGACATTACGTACCAGGCCGTCTGGACCTGGATGCAAATCCGTAATGCGAGCCATTTTCCAAAGACTGGGTGGAGTTGTTTCGTTTTTGATGACAACTAAATCGCCAATCTTCAAGTTTTGCTGGGCCTCACGCCATTTCGGACGACGCTGAAGTTCGTGAAGATAACTTTCACTCCAGAGCTTCCAGAATCTTTGTGCAATTTGCTGTCGCGTCTGCCAGTAACTTAAACGGTTTTCTGGTCGATCCATTGGTACTTCCACTAATAAGCTGCTGTGGGCCGCAATGCAACAACCGAAGGTGCGTCATTCGCGCCACCAACCACGCCAAGCGACTCCTTTTTGGTAATATAATTGGATTACGTTGATCCCTGGGTAGGTCTGCATTCTATAATCGCCCGCGCATACGTAGAACATCATTTTCGATAAAAGGTGTCAACACGCCAATAGAACTAGATACCCGGAATTTTTTTCGGACTGCTTCTGCATGTGTTGACGTTGCAACAGTCGTATGTCTTCCTTAAAATGGTCTTGCTGCTCCTGCCGAATCCAAAGCTTCAATGATTCATCCAACTCTTCAACTCTCAGCGCAGTTTTCCTTCTTTCTGATAGCGGTGCACGACAATTACAAACAAATCTCAGTACCCATGCTGCTACCCAAGTTAAGCGACTTACTGTTGAATAGCGGTACAAAAGCGATTTTTGATTGATGGCTATTGCATTTATGCTGGCAATTAATTGGACTTGATGAGATTTCTGATTAGGGAAGAGCCGCACTCCAGCCGCGATCACAGTTTCTAACAAGTCAGAAAGAAACTTGCGTTTCGAGCTTTGACGACATTCCTTACGCACCTCCTCCTCCGACCTTGCAGAGGTTTCTGGTCAAGACGGCCAGGAAACTTTTGGTTGTCGAAGAAAGCCAGGGCCATGCCACCATAGATTAGATGCAATAAGTTCTCTTATAACAATGCCTCTAGAAATGAGATCAGCTGGATTTTCGTCGGTTGGAACGTATCGCCACTTGCAAGTCAATGTACTGTCGCGGATTTTTCCAGCTCGATTTGCTACGAATTGTTTGAGAGTTCCAGTTTCACGTTTCAACCAACATAGGACAACCATCGAGTCGGACCAGTAGGTAGAAGAAACAATTTTGATGTTACGTTTAGTATCAAATTCGGATAAAACACGCTGCATTAGGTCGCCAAGTACGGTCGCAGCATGTAATTCAAGAGGTGGTATGGATTCCTTGTTCAGCGGTGCGACCCTGGATTTCTAAAGCATTAAATTCGATATAATTTCTCCATTTTTGTCAACGACTAAGTATACTAATGCTCCGTAAGCTTGCGAAGAAGCATCGGCAAACCCATGTAGTGTCAGTTCAGAACGTCGTTCATGACCCAACCAGCGAGGGATTCTTATATGCTCAAAGTCGACAATTTGAGCAAATATCTCCTCCCATGCAAGCCTTAAGGATTCTGGAAGAACAGAATCCCAAGAAATTTTACTGCTCCAAATTCGTTGCATTAGGATTTTGGCCTTGACCACTAATGGTGATGCTAGTCCATCTGGATCGTAAAGTCGTGCTATGATACTCAAAATCAAGCGCTTAGTCCTGCCAGAAGGCGGAATAAGTGGCAATGATTGCACCATGAATATAAGTTAATCCATTTTTGTATCCCATTTTAGCCCTAAAACGGATGCCTCTGTACTAGCATTGAGAACTGCGTCCTCATTCGCGGACCCAGGGTCTAGTGTATTTTGAGTAGCGCTAGAGTTTGATCGCCATTTTGTCAGCTCGAAACTCCCCAAAGACAAAAGATTCGTCATTTCTTGGCACAGATGCGGTAAATTTGCCAGATTATCAGCTCCGGCCAAACAATCATCCATGTAAAAGTTGTTTAGTACTGCTCGGGCACCAAGAGGCCATTCCGAAGCATTATCCTTAGCACACTGTTGCATTGTTCTCACGGCGCAAAATGGTGCTGAAGCCATTCCAAATGTAACGCCTCTTAACCAGAATTCCGAGATATTCACTGACTCGTCCCGCCAAAATATTCTTTGTAAATCCCAATGTTCTGACGCTATCTTTACCTGTGGAAACATTAGCTTGATGTCTGCAGATATGCCATAAGCATGCAGTCGAAAACTCCAAATTAGATCGATCAAATCCCTCTGCAGCCTTGGTCCCATCAGCTGAACGTAATTTAGGGACAGTCCCGTATCAGTTGAACATGAGGCGTCAAAAACCACACGAAATTTTTTCAGCAGAGCGTGATGCCGAATATAATAAGCCAACCCGTCTGGTGCGTTACTTGCGTGCTTTGCCCTTGTCGATGTAATCGTTAAAAACCGCACGATATTTTTCGCTTAATTCAGGATCACGTTTTAATCGAGCTTCTAGGCGCAAAAAACGTTGTAGTGCAATTCCTCTGTTAGAACCTATACGACACCAATCTGGACGAAGAGGAATCTGCAAAACATACCGCCCCAAATTTTGGTCATAACAATTTGTTTCTAAAAAATGCATTTCGCATCGACGCTGTTCTGCTGTCCACTGTGAATTGTCGTCTGGAAATGACTCTGATTCAAATAATTTCTGGATTAATTGGTCGAGATGAGGATGTTCTTCAGCCTTATCGTTTTCAACTATTGACGCGGCAGCTATCATTCCTGATTCGGTTGACATAGTTCCAAATAGAAGCTATCCTATGCGAGTTTCTTGCGCTACACGGCCAGATGCCAATTGTCGTATATTATCTTGAATATGTTGCGCCCATATACCTACTCCTAACAAAATTTGAATTGTCCCTGGTTGATCAAACCAACGGCCGGCCAGTCGCGCAGAAATGTCGCTCGGAAGAATTTGATGAACGAAATTCCACCCAAAACCTCTGGTGCAACTAAACAGGTAATTTCAATCAGGGGATCTTCGCTATAAATCGACATCAGGTCAGTTGAAATATACTTATCGAATATTTTAACTTCTGCTCCAGCTGCAGGAAAGATGCGCATAAATATACGGTATGTAGGGGTTCGATGTTGCGCAACGAAGTCTTTGCTGATTAAGTTTACTTGGGCTCCAGTATCGCATATTGCCCTTATAGATATTGGTATTCCACTGTTCGTCAAAAGTCTTATTTGCGCAGTTGCAAGTAAATTATAATGTAGATCTGTTGGTTTGTTTTGAGGATTTTAAGAGCTTTTGTGGTGGAGATGAACTCTTATCTGTAATAACCCCGAGGCCGGTTTTACGTATATTATCTGATTGCTATTGATTCTCTATCGGGGTATCGTTGATTGTAGCCACCATCACAGCTCTATTGACACCAGGCTTAGAATCGCTAAAACTGTTATCGAAAAATACTTTAGGACATATAATACTGTTATGGGCCTGTGAGCAGCGGGGACATTTGCCTTTAAACAGTTATTAACTATATGACCCCGAAGAAGACAGTTTTGAGATAATCCCAGTTCTATAATTCGCTGCATTCTATCCTCGCGAGACCTTCGTAAAATATTTGAACATTTATGTATACTGTGGTTACCACCG
Organism: Clusia tigrina; assembly: GCA_920105625.2. Lineage (NCBI taxonomy): Eukaryota > Metazoa > Arthropoda > Insecta > Diptera > Clusiidae > Clusia > Clusia tigrina. The sequence continues at coordinate 48,846,370 of OV050031.1, read as the reverse complement.
CAGCTAAGACATGGAAAGAAGTTACTGGCTTGTGGAATGTTGGGCATTGCTCGCTCAAGTAAAAACTTATTCGTCATTCGATTTTCGTGGTTGCCATCTATGGTGCGCATTCCCTGTATACAGCCCTGACCCAGTAGTCCGCTTGCTCTACGTTCGAGCCAAGTGAAAAAATCATTTTTGAGACACGGTATACGCTCCGTTGGCCTCATCATCTCCCACTGACTAGTGAAGCACTGTCAAGTCTAGATTCCAAAAACCTAAGGATCATTAAATCACGTTGCTCATCGGGCGTTAGCTGTTGCGCTAACATTCTCATGCTATTTCGAGTAGTATCAAACATTCTACGAATCAATTTGTAGTCTGCCTTTGGCCAAATAGGTAAATCAAGAATTGCCGAGCAGTGTGCTGCATGGCACAGATACTCATTGTCAAATGATGAACACAAGGTTTCCCATGCCTCAGCGAGAAGACAGCTTCATAGTCTTCTCGCTGAGGCCAAAACCCTAACACTCTTGCAGAGCCATCTTTAACACAGCCTTGTAGTCGTCGTAACCTTTGCAAGTTTGTGAAATGGGGATTCTGAATCACTTCTGCATTGAAGGCATGTTTGAACTGAATCCACTCGTTATGATCACCCCGAAAAGTTGGCAATCGGTCTGCCAGTGGCAAATCAGCGTATTGCATCTGCATAGCATTTGACTCATAGCAATTACCACCCCCTACCCCAGAAGCGCATGGCTCCAATGCACCTATTTTTTGACGCAACGACGCTCGAACTTCTACATATATTTCCTCGATACGTTCATAGAGTGCATTGTGACTCTCCTGTGAAGCCTGGTCACGCGATTGCCTCTGCAGTAAGCCAACACTTATCTGGAATTTCTGCCAAGTCGATGTTAGGATCTCAAGACGCGTTTCCATGATCTCCAAGTTATTATTCTCAGCCCTAACTGATTTTAACCATGCACATTGACGCTGGATCTGATTCGCTGCTAGATTAACGTCGCTTTGTATCCCGTCCATTACATTATTGCTACCGAACCCTGTTGTATTGGATTGCTCCCCATCCGAAGTAATTTCGCTCGAAGCCACTTCTTCAGCCATTTCAAGTTCTGTGCTGTTTTGAATCAAACCTAATTAATTAAATTAAAATAAAAGTATTGCTTAGTAAATCATGCTCGATAAAATTTTAACAATAATTACGCTCAATTTAATTTACTTAAAAAGTTCTGAAAATTCCAAATATCGCTCTTTTTTAAATTTAAGTCGCTCAGAAAAATTTAATAATACAATATTTCACAATTCGCTCTTATTTTAATAAACTTTGCTCATTTTTTAATTTGGCTCCCTTGGCCCCTTTTTTTAATTTTCTCATAAAACTTCGACACATACGCCCATTAAACTTATATCAAATTTGCTCAATTCGTTCATCAAAAACTTTTCTAAGTTCGCCGTGTCAAACTTTCAGCACATTTCGCTCAATTCGCTCATTTCGCTCAATTCGCCTCTAGGAAAACCCTGATAAATTCGCCGTATCAAGCTGTCTACACATTTCGCTCATTTCGCTCATTTCGCTTATAGGAAACCGTGCTAAATTCGCTGTATCAAACCATCTGCGCATTTCGCTCAATTCGCTCATTTCGCTCATAGGAAACCGTGCTAAATTTTTTCAACTTCCGTCATAAAATAGATAATTTTGGTAAACTTGAAATTACCATCAGAATTTGCTGCAATTACCGTACAATTTTGCTTTGCTCTTATTTTTGTTCTCGCAGGAATTTTTGCTACCCTTGGTTTGGCCGCTTCATCCACAATTGCCCGCTTGGCTCTTCGAATTTTTTTCGCTGAAAATAAATACAAACACACACATGCAATACAGATCATAAAGAAAAACAATTCAAGATGCTAGAATCTCCAACAAAAAAATCTTTCCAGCACAATCCATGACATCGCTCTTTTTTTTGGCTATGAGGAGCTAATTTTTTGTTATTATTACAAAAACTAGAGCACTAATATGCTGGTGAAACTTTTATTCTAGGCGCTGCCGTGCTTGAAACAAAATACAGTTTCAAGCGGCTCAATTTACGAAGCAAGCGAAAGAATTCACGATTTTACCTGTTTCAAATTTTTGCACTTAATTGGACTGTATCCGGCTCGAAGGACCAAATAATGTTATTGACTTTTTTATATATTTTCAGTTCCAATAAAAAGATTTTACAATTATAGACAAAAGGCAAAACGCTGCTAGCCGCTACAAATAATGTTATTGACTTTTTTTATTTATTTTCAGTTCCAATAAAAAGTTTTTACAATAATAGACAAAAGGCAAAACGCTGCTAGCCGCACGCCACGTTTTTTCACACAGCACCTCGGGTCCTTTCTTTCCTTGTCAATCTTCCTTCTTTGTTAATTCGCCCCTTTTCTGGGTTGCCAGTTCGCTAGAACAATAGTTAAAAAATTCGGATTCGGAATGTGGTGGGGTTTTGATGCGGATGTGTTTTCCATCGATTGCGCCTAATGTGTGTGGAAATTGCCGAATAGCTACAAAATCATTTGCAACAGCATGCCACTCAACTTCAGTTGTGGGTGTCTGTCGAAATAACTATCAATAAATAAATATGCTAATATTGAGAAACTTAGATGTACCTTCATAAATTCATCTTGCAGAACTGTTATTATTACTTGCAACACGTCAGGTAAAGATTTGCTAATTGTTTTCCGCGATATTCGGGATAAAAATTCCAGTGAGCGGAATGTGTCGCCTGTCGCTATATATCACAGTGTTATTACGAGGCGAAGTCTGGAGGAAATTGCGTATCTCATCACCGTATCTTGTTTTTGTATTTTTGAGTTAACCTAGTTGTAACAAACGCATTAGTTTATGAAAATAAAATAAAAAATGAGCAAAGAATTTATTTACCAGAGAAAGGAGTCCTCAAACTTTTCAATATGCATGCGGGAAAAGTTTTGGAAGTCTTCGCCAATTTCCCACATAATGCCTTTTAAAAGGTGATTTTCCAGACTATGCAATTCCCTTCATTGTAAAAACGGATTCACATAAAATCTATGCTTCCTTCTTTTTCCTCTTCATCGTATAATTCACACAATTTTTGAAGTGCATCAAGAGCGCGGGCACAGCGCAGTAGTTTGCTTATTGACGGCATTTTCAAAATAACAATGGCATAACATCGCAATGCCCACCATTAACATATTGCCAACCATTACAATCAAATTTGACAGATGTTATGCCATCAAAAATTGCCCGTGGAGACGTAGGGTAACATACATCCCTCATCCGCTACATGTTGTCGCACGCCATCCAACAAACAACAACATAAAATTCCAATAATTGAACACACGCAAACTCAAATTCTTATTAAGACTATTATTTAAGTTATATTATATTTCATATTCTTATGAAAATCTTCAAATTCATGTTGACTTGAATTCCCATGAAAATGATCCAATCATGTTGAATTCAATTCTGATGAAAATCGTCAAATACATCCTTGCTTGATTTCTCATGAAATTCAATACTAAAGTAGCGATATTTTAATATATAAATACTTGAAATGAAAATTTAAATTCATTATTAAACGAATTGTGAAGTTGAATGGTGATTTTCTCATTTCCAATACATAACTCGAGTGGTTCGGGATCTGGTCTCTGGGAACAGCTGAAAGCTTGGCCCCCGGCCATAGTTCGCCAACAATTTCTATGGCCAGCTTGTAAAGCTCAGCAGAGCGCCATCTGAGCACGCGATGAGCTTCACGTGCCCCAGATACCATCCAGCGTCACGGCATACGGGTGAGGGGCCAGGATTGGCCCCTTCTCCACCATTTTCCAGTTCGCTGGGGAAATGGTACCGTCACTATTTCCAGTGTCAACGATGGCCCAGATGAGACCTTCTTTGGGTACCTCATTAAATAGCCGAGTCAGTCTCGGCTTGGAAGCCAGTCATGGGCGTTTAGTTTCCCGCACGATTGATCGGAAGGGCTGCTCAGTCGACCGTTGTCGTTTCTGCGCACCTTCAGGGGATGGCTGAGGACGAGCACCAACATTTTGGTGAGCTCATGCAAGTGCTCCCTTGTCTTTATCAGACATTGAAGCGGGGTCGGCAGATTCCAACCTTTGCAGAATCCTGAAGGCGGAGCTCCGGGTTCTGTACGCCCGAGTAGACGCATTCACATGCGTTCGAGCACCTGAAGGGAGATCGGTGCAGGAGCCCGTGCTGGAGGAGGTCGGCTTATTTGCCAGAGCTCTCCCTATAACAACCCGAGGAACGGACGGAGGGGCGACCCTAGCACCCAACCTAGCTGTCCTGGTGCTGGGATGGACCGAATTAGTTTTTTTATGACCCTGGGAGGATACGCTTGTGGCTGGGAGCAGGGCTGGCCCTTTGGCCGTAACACCCGAAGACATATGTATATATATATATATATATATATATATATATATATATATATATATATATATATATATATATATAAATATATATATATATATATATATATAAATATATATATATATATATATATATATATATATATATATATATATATATATATATATATATATACGAGGTGTGATCAAAAGATAACCGTTATTTTCATCTTTTCGTGAGTTACGTATGTTCGATGTTCGCATTTTTTTTTTTATGTTACACATGTCTGTTATGTATGTGGTACACATGTCTGTTATATATGTTGGCAATACCAACCATTTTGGATTGTCAGCTTGTTTTTGACGGATAAAAAGGTTAGTCGTGTTTTGGTGTGCTCTTCGATTTTGTACTATTCGAAAAAAATGGATCAAAGAAACTGTATTCAGTTTTGTGTAAAAAATGAAATTAAATGCGTAAGGACATTTCAAATGTTGACTGTGGCCTTTGGCGAGTCTACTATGAGTAGAACACAAGTTCAATTGTGGTATAACCGGTTTAAGGAAGGCCGAGAAGATGTCAATGACGATGCTCGTCCTGGTCGCCCGAGCACGTCAACAACCGATGAAAACATTGACGCAGTGAAGAAAATGATTTTGGATAATCGTCGAATCACTATCAGAGAGGTTGCTGATGATGTTGGCATATCGTTCGGCTCATGCCAAGCAATTTTTATGGATGATTTAGGCATGAAACGTTTTTTTTTTTTTTTGTTTGTTTTAATATCCAAATATTTTACTGCAATCTGTTACATTCAATCACATTCAGCAATATTTAATAACTTAAGACTAATTTTTGTAATTACTGTCTTTTATGGACTACACCCAGTGATGCAGCCATTGCCTATTAGCACAGGAGATCAGTTGTGGATTTTCTCTTCAGTCGGATGAAAGTGAAGGGGTTGGAAGTGAGTTCCGATATCAGTGGATTTGGGTGGACTAGGAGTCTCAGATTGTGCGAAGTAGAGAGCTTTTTTATTTCTTGAGCGACTGTAGGAACTTTGAGGTCACGATGGATTTGGTTGTCTGTGACATAATAGGGCGCGTTTACAATCATTCTTAGGGTCTTTGATTGGAATCTTTGAAGTATTTCAACATTGGAAGTTGCCGCAGTGCCCCACAGCTGAATACCGTATGTCCAAACTGGTTTTAAAATTGCTGAGTACAAGAGCAATTTGCTATCGATTGAGACTTTGGAGTTTCGATTCAAGAGCCTGTGTAGATTTCTGAGCTTTATACCCAGTGATTTTAGTTTTGTAAATATATGTGTTTTCCAAGTTAATCTTCTGTCGAGGTGCATCCCAAGGTATCTAGCCTCATTACATTGGGGTATATTTATGCCGCTGAGTTTAACGGGTGGGCAGGTGTTTCGTTTGAGAGTGAATGTAACCTGGACTGCTTTTGTTTCGTTCAACTTGATTTTCCATTTTTTTAGCCAGTCAGTAATTTTGTTTAGCCCACTCTGGATTTTAGAGGAAGCTAAGTGTGGGAGAGTGTCAACAGCTAAGACAGCAGTGTCATCTGCAAAGGTATCTATGGTGACTCCTTCAGCTGATGGTAAGTCGTACGTGTGAAGTAGATAAAGTATTGGGCCCATGACACTTCCTTGGGGTACGCCTGCTGAGCTTTCATGGAGCTCAGATTGTTCCTCACCTTGCTTTACGAAAAAATATCTATTTGTAAGATAGGACTTGATTAATAAATAGTAGTTAATGGGGAGTGTAGTTTTTATTTTGTAAAGCAAGCCATCGTGCCAAACGCGATCAAATGCTTGCGAGATGTCAAGAAACGCTGCTGTACAATATTTTTTATGTTCGAATGCAGTATGTATATACTCAACAATCCTATGAACCTGTTCGATTGTGCTGTGTTTTTTCCTGAATCCAAATTGATGATTTGGAATTAGCTTTCGCTCTTCTATAATTGGGAGTAGTCTTTTCAGGAAAAGGGTTTCCATGAGTTTAGAAGCAATCGGTAACAAGCTAATTGGGCGATACGATTCAACTTTATCAGCGCTTTTTCCGGGTTTGAGAATCATTTTTAATTGTGACACTTTCCATTGGGGAGGTATAAAGCCAGATGTTAGTACCGCGTTAAATAAGTAGGTAAGATATGTCACTCCTTCTTCTGGAAGTTGTTTTACTATTTTTCCAGTGAAAAGGTCGTACCCAGGGGCTTTTTTTAATATTTAGCTTATCAATAGCTGCTTTCACTTCAGATTTGAAAAATTTACGTATGGGTAGGTCCATCTGATGGGTATTACTCAGAACACTTTTCACTTTTTCTGTTACACATGCTGGAGGCTCGATTTCATGTGGGGTAAATACTTTTTTTAAGTAGTGTCGGGCAAATGTGACTGCTCTTTCAAGGTCACTTTTAGCCCATTCGTTATTTTCCATTCGTAAAGCGGATTGGAACATTGTGGGTCTCTTTAGATTCCTAGTTGCTTTCCAGAGAGAGTATTCTGTAGCAGCTGTTGCATCGAGATTACTGAGGTAATGATGGAGTTGGGTGTTTCGTTCGTTATTAAGGATCTCTTTAAGTTCTTTTGTAAGCGCATTTAATTTTTTTTTGTCCTCAGGATGTCTAGTTTGTTGCCACTTTTTTCTTGCATATCGCTTTTCTCTCAGTTTTTCTTTTATAGGTTTGGAGATGTTCGTTGATTTTCGTTCATTCAGTGGGGGGGTGGAGTCCCACGCAGCTTGTTGCAGGCAGTTGTTGAAGTGTTCAACAGCCGCAATGATGTCTTCTTCAGATTTCAGTGATAGTTTTAAATCAATTGTGGAAGATACCATATATCGGAAGCGATTCCAATCAGTTTTGTGATTATGTAAGCTACATTGACTGGGAAGAAGGGCAAGATTGTTGTTAAGCTCGACGAGAACTGGAGAGTGGTCAGAAGACAGCTCAAAACATGGGCTACATTTAAGATCACTAAGCATGATACCTTTCGTCACACAGAAGTCAATCAAGTCGGGAATTTTTCTTACATCTGTTGGCCAGTACGTTGGTGTACCTGAAGAGACAGGGAGTAAATTTAATTTTCCAATGGCCGCATAAAGCTGTCGACCTTTTGGTGTAGTGAGACGGGAACCCCAGTATGTGTGCTTTGCGTTATAGTCTCCTCCAGCTAGGAATCTATTGCCAAGGGTCTTAAAGAATTTCTCATACTCCTCCATTTTTATTGTGTGTTTAGGTGGGCTGCAGACAGCGGAAATTGTAATTGGCCCTTTCCAGTCATCAACAATTATATTCGTGGCTTGTATAGCTTCTGTGCGATAAGATGTGCTCTCACAGTGTTTTATATTATTGCGTATTAATATTGCTGAACCTGCATGAGCCTTATTATCTGGGTGCAGGGTGTGATAAAACTTAAAGTTCGGAATCTGAAAATGGCTTTTGTTGGTGAAATGGGTTTCAGATATTAGGAGTATATCTATTTCGTATGTTTTAAGGAATTTTTTAATTTCTAATAAATGTTTTGACAGCCCATTAGCGTTCCATAGAATGATTTTTATGGGATTGAGGATGAGCAATTCTTAGTCGTGAGGGTCACTAATAAGTTCATCATTGTTGTGATTTGTTGCATGACTTGCCATTTCTCGCATTTCGTTCGGAGCTTGGGTTTCTGCAGGAACAGTATTAATTGGTAGGGCCGTTGTGTTTTCATTAGTTGCTTGTGTTGAGTGTTTCAGTACCTGAGCGTATGAAAGTACATTTTGAGTTTGTTTTAATGTACTGGGATTTACCAGAACTTCCTGTTGTTGAGTAGGATTCATGGGTAAATTGTCGTTTTTCCTTAATTGTGGGTATTTCATTTTCTGAGGATTTTTATAGACTACACAACCTTTGTAATTTGCTGTGTGATTACCTTCATACAAGGCGCATTTGACTTCATCTGATCTGCTTTTACGTACACAATCTGAAGACGTGTGGCTTCCGGCGCATTTAATGCACATTGGTTTCCTGCGACAGTACGTTTTTGTATGCCCATACTGCTGACAGTTAGCGCATTGGGGAATATCGCGAGTCGGTCGGGGGGGCTCTAAAACAATTTTTGTATGAAGCAGGTATTTGACTTCATAAATTTCTTTATTGTTTGAGTTTGTTTGAAGTTCAATGATAAACATTGGCAGAGGCTTTTTTGTGTTTCTTCGCTTTATGTTCCAAATATACGTGACAGAGTGACCGAGGTTTTGCAGGGCTTGGGTTATTTCATCTGTGCCTATAGATGGGTGCATATTTTTCAGTACTAC
>OV050031.1:48215424-48237174 GCA_920105625.2 Clusia tigrina | reverse complement strand
ATATATATATATATATATATATATATATATATATATATATATATATATATATATATATATATATATATATATATATATATATATATATATATATATATATATATATATATATATATATATATATATATATATATATATATATATATATATATATATATATATATATATATATATATATATATATATATATATATATATATATATATATATATATATATATATATATATACGAGGTGTGATCACAAGATAACCGTTATTTTCATCTTTTCGTGAATTACGTATGTTCGATGTTCGCATTTTTTTTTTTTTAAGTTGGTACACATGTCTTGTATATATGTTGGCAATACCAACTATTTTGGATTGTCAGTTTGTTTTTCACAGATAAAAAGGTTAGTCGTGTTTTGGTGTGCTCTTCGATTTTGTACTATTCGATAAAATGGATCAAAGAAACTTGATTCAGTTTTGTGTAAAAAATGAAATTAAATGCGCAAGATTGACACTCGACCTAGGATTTCGTCGTGAGTTTCCTTGGGCGTTCATCATTGCAAATGTATCGTTGCCAATTCTGAGCGCGGACTTTATCCATCACTACGAACTGGCTGTCAGTCTCAAATATAAACGGAATGAGGATCCCGTCACACACACTCACGCTTGTTTACAGCCAGATAACTCTAATCAACCATCTGTTTATAGTGTTAATAAGACTGGTCGGTACGCTCATATCTTACAAGAGTTCCCGCCAATAACTACAGTTCCCGTCAACAACTTCCCGTCAAAACCGCAACGTTCCTGAGCACTCCGTGCAACATCACATCATTACGAGGGGCCATCCAGTAGCTGAACGAGCACGCAGATTAGCAGGTGACAAGCTCCAAGCGGCTCGCGATTAATTTAAATTTATGGTGCAGCATTGTATTGTTCGCAATTAAAAAGCGAATGGGCCTAACCGATCCATATTGTGGCAAAGAGTTCAGCTGACTGGCGTCATTGTGGTGACTACCGCCGCCTCAATACGGTCATAGTATCCGACAGGTATCCACTACCGCACCAGCATGATTGTACACACCGGTTAACTGGATGCACAGTATTCACTGTGCTCGATTTGCAGCGCGCCTACCACCAAATTCCTTTGGCACCTAAGGATCAATCAAAAGCAGCAGTAATTACACCTTTTGGTCTGTTTGAGGGTTAATGTGATGATTTTCGGCTTGTGCAGCGCCGCAAAAATCATGTAACGTTTCAAGGATATGGTTCTCCACGGATTTGAGTTTTGTCATTGCTACATAGATGACATTCTTATTGCATCGCGAGATGAGAACGAACACAATCAGCATCTGCGCTTGGTACTCGCCAAATGCGTCTTCGGCCAGCCAGAAGTTCGCTATCATGGTTATACTCTAAGCCATAATGAATTACGTCCACCAGATGATCGCGTTCAGGTCATCAAAGATTATCCCAAGCCAGAAACTGTCGACAAGATGTGAAATTCCTTGGAACTTGGAATTTTAGTTGAAACGCCACTCATCGAGCTTACTCTGGGAGCGAAAAAGAGGGACAAAAGGCCCGTGCAATGGACCGAAGTTTCTAACAAGGCCTTTGAGGAATGTAAAAATATGCTGGAAAAATCTGTTCAACTTGCACACCTTCGAGCTGATCTACCCCTAGTGTTGCGCTGCGATGCGTCGGATACTGCTATCGGTGCCGCTTTGGACCAACGATCTGACAATGGACCACAGCATTTGGGTTTCTTTTCGCAAAAACTTAATGAGCGTGAAAGGAGATATAAAGTGTCCGACAGGGAGCTTTTGGGCATTTACAGTAACTTTAAACATCTAATCGATGGCCACGAGCTCATTAACTTGACAGATCATTAGCCCTTAGTTTAAGCGTTCGCTAAAAATCTAGCCATACATGTGAAACAGTGGCAAGACAGCTTGAGGAAATTGGCACGTTTTCCATAAATATCCGACATATTGCTGGTGAGGATAATGTGGTGGCCGATGCTCTCTCCAGAATCCATGCAATCGACATTCCGGTTATCGTCACTACGCAGGAGCTAAGCGCTGCATAGCAAGAAGACGACGAGCATTAAGACATTATAGTAAGCCCGGATAGAACTTCACTGGACTTACGCAGGTTGCGGATCAATGGATCCAACGAGCTGGTATATTGCGATTGTTCTGGACTTACCATTCGACCATACTGTTGTGAGTTAGAATCAAGCTACCTACGAGTAGTTGACTCACAGCATCGACCCCCAACAGATGCCACACTTTCTGTGGGATTAGCATGTGCTAAAGTTATTTAAGAATAACACATACTTTTAGGGTCTAAGTATTTTAAATTAATATGATCTGCGTAGTGTTTATTATGTAAACTTTTAGGGTGTTACAGTTCCGCAGTCGAGTCGACGAAGGGCATTGTAATTTATAATGCACCGTCGACACTTTTACAGTAGGTCAGTTGGCTTGACCGACTGACCCCAATTAGCAGGTGCGGAACTGGAACACCAGAAAGGTCAGTTCACAGACTGAGATGACTGTTGAGAAATAGTATATAAGAAATAGTATTTTAAGAATAAATCGACTTATTATCTTTGAAACCAAAAGTGTCTTTGTGTACTATTTAAAAGGAGGAATCCCAGGGCAAGGAACCCTGAAGCAGGGAGGCATCCTGCAACAATATCCCAAGGATAACACCAGGACAAAGGACCTGGAGGCAAAGATGTCATCGAATAAAATAATGGTGAGTAGAGTGTATAATAGCGTAATTTAAGTAGATACTTCTGCGACCCTGAAGGCGCCATAGCGCTGGTCAAAGAAGTCGCAACCTATAGGCGCGATCGCGCTGTTGCACGCAGCTTTGAATGGCAACCATAAACTGTCAGTATGATCGGACGGTCTATGTATGTTCATCCTCCGCCCACTTTGAAAGAATATCTAGAGCATTTTGTAACAAATCTCTCAGTGTAGATGTGACTTTTCCAGAGACAGCAATGAAAACATCATCAGCATAAGCAACCACCTTACATACCACCGCCTCTAATCTTAACGGGAGTTTGTTAACAACTGTGCTCCATAGAAACGGCGAGAGGACACCTCCCTGAGGTGTACCCCTGCCCACCAATTTACGTAGAACCGATTCTCCTAGATTCGCCTCAATGATTCTGCTATTCCGTATTTTACCAATGAGGCCTACCAGGCCCGTTTCCACCCCAAGTTCAGTAAGTGCTGTAGTGATTAACATTATTAAAGGCCCCTCAATTTCAAGAAAGGTAGCCAGAGTGAATTCCTGCTTGTGCAATGACCCTCAATATCAAGAAAGGCAGCCAGGTTGAATTCCTGCTTGGAAATAAGGTTATGTAGAGCTGTCTCTACTGATTCCCCTTTTTAAAGGCATGTTGAGGTGATGAGATTAGATTATTGTCTAAAGTTAAGCTTAAGTGGTTTTCTATGACTCTCTCGAAAGTCTTCAAAAGAAAAGATGGGAGAGATATCGGTCTTAAGTCCTTGGATGAGTATGTGAATATTTTCGGCTTTTGGAATGAAGACCACTCTAGCCTGTCTCCACTGAAGCGGTATATACCCAAACTTAAAGCATCCTTCAAAGATTGCTAACAACTAGCCTTTCAGGTATCCAGCGGTTTTATGTAATTCCACTGGATAAATACCATCAGGACCTGGGGAATTAAAAGGCTTACAACTTTCAATAGCCCATAAGAGTCGATCCTCAGATAGAGCGTCTATCCAAACTTCCCAACTATTTGACGTATCTTTCCTCTCGTGCCCAGTAATATATGAGAAGCCTGGGAAATGCGTGCTGAGTAGAAGCTCTAGAGACTCCTTACTAGTTGTAGTGAATGTGCCATCCACCTTCTATAAAAGCTCCCAGTTCTGAGAACTTCCCGCCGATAGTTTCCGAACTCTAGAAGCCTCAGCCGCTCCTACTAGTTCTTCACAAAAGGATTTCCATGATTACCTTTGAGCAGTTCTAACCTTCTTCTTAAAGACCTTAAGATCCTTTCTGTACACTTTCCAGTCATTTTCAAGTCGTGTAAACTTCGCCTCATTAAAAGCTGTCCTACTGTTTACCCGAAGCTTGCTTTGCTCTTCCGTCCACCGTCGAGATTTCGGCTTTCTCCTCAGCTTATTTAGTGGACAGGCTTCTGCGAAGGCCTCTTTCAGACTGCCAGTAACAGAGCCAACCATTTCCTCTATCCCTTCTATGCTTCTTAGTTCGCCCTATGGACAGACATTTAAGGTATTCCAAACTAGATCTACATATTTATCCCAGTCTGTTTTCTCGATATTTCTACCAGGCTTAGGTTTAGGTAGAGTATTCTTAATCTCAAACGAGATGTATCTATGGTCAGGGAAAGAGTGTTCTTCTAACACCACCCACTCCCTTATTTTTCCTACAACAGAGTTAGAGGCAAAGGTGGCGTCTATTACCTCCTGCCTATTGCTTATGATAAATGTAGGTTTAATACCCCTATTACAGATTTGCAGGTTAGTTCCAAGCAAATAATCAAAAAAGGACTCACCCCTCATATTACTGTCCGTGCTACCCCACACGATGTGATGAGCATTTATATCCGCACCAATTATCATTTTTGTGCCTAGCCTTCGCGAGTGCGCCACCAGATCCTTAAAAATTGATCTTGGTAGCCTTCGTGATCGTAGGCCAGGTAGCATGACGATAGCCATATCCGGTCGTCACCCGACTCCAGGCTGATAGTCGTTTGGTCGGCATCCCTGTAATTAGAGAGCGTAAAAGGATTTACCCCTCTACGTATTAGTACACACGCTCTAGGTTTACCTGTATTGTGTGTATACATCAGTTTGTATTTTTGAGTGCGCACACAAGACCATGTACAACCCATGGTTCTTGAATTAGGACAATATGGTATCTGTCCTTTGACAGATGGAGTATAAGATTGGCTGACGCTGGGTTACTGGTCTCCACCTCCACCACCGTCCTATCAGCATCTTCTTCGTCCGATGCCAGTAGCTCCTCCTCGTCAGTCAGAGTGGCTTGCGCCACCCTATCCGATAAGGAGCAGACACTGCCATCGGATGATGCCCTGCGTAGCGCTTTGCCAGAACCAGAGCCAGGTTCCACCACTGACGTTGCAAATCCGCTAGCAGAAGTGGAATTGGAATGTTCTTCCAGCTGAGATGAGGCGTCTACCACAACTCCTACATGGTCTATTATATTGGAGACTTTCACGTCCTTTTTGTAGACCCTCAGTGGAATGGACATAGCTCACGACACCATCGGATCGCGAAAGAGATTCCAACCAGTCCGTGCTCGCCTTTTGGCTTTTCCATTTTCGTGACCTTCCACGATGATGTCGGAAGTTCAGGATTACATATCCGTAACATTTCCAGAACCATTTTAGGGTCAGATGATTCAGCTGGTATTCAGCCCCTCGCTTTTGACAGGCTCGGGATATCCCCCCTGGAGATTACCTCGAGCTTAGACCCAGGCCAAACTTCAGCGATTCTGGAGATGTCTATTCGGTATAGATCGATTGATCTCTGATCGGCACATGCGATTAGTTTCACTTGGTTTGATGCCATCCACTATCGCGACAAAAAGGAGCTGTGCCAGGATTTTATTTCAAAATCTGGAAGAAAGTGCTCGAGAGCCTGGCTTCTTCTTTCTTCCAGTTCTCAACAGAAATGGTGCCGTCAATGTTGCTTTTGTCTATATCGGCCCATAGTTGCTGACCTCGCACAGCTTCGCTCGGGAATAGTCTCATGACGTCTGGGCCTCTTGATAGTGCTGGGGTTTCTGGGCGGGTCGTCCGACAGCTGGCGTTTTAGAGGCGGGTTCGGTTTCGGAAACTCTGATAGTCCCTCTGTAACCTTTGTTGCCTAGCTAATGGAGAACTTCTGTGCCTCTGACCTCTCTCCCTCCGGGACACTTCTGACACATTCCAGCAGCTTCAAGGCATCGCGTCTCTCCTTGTAGTTGTGCCGTGTAGGCTTGTAGGCGAGGAGACATTAGTTGTTTTAGACCTGGATATACGTTCACGTCTACCAGGGCCAATCCCGGTATCCGCCGTATGAATTTTAGACTCTTCATCAAGACTTCTTTTTGTACTGCCATTTCCACTGGAACCGGGTTTGTCCCCGGTGCCAGCTTCCGCCGTACGAGATGTCGCAACCATGCTTGGCTAATTAGTTATGCCACTTCCGCTCGGTCCTGTAGAATTAGGTTCCGCCGTACGAATTTTTTCCTTACCTGAGCCAGATTCAGAATTCCTCATTTTAATTAGGGGGGATTTTCACCAGGGCTTACTCCCTCCGCCCGACCTATCTTAGCCAACCGTACACTAGACGCGCTGTGGGATCCGTTGTTAGGAATGGATCGCACCTCACACCCAGTGCTCAATTGTTACCAGCCGTTACCACGTGGAGGTGATAGACCCAACTTCCGACAGAACTCAATTTCGGCTTGTACTCAAATAAATGTTAGTCCCCTTGAGTAGCTGCCGACATAACGATCTCCATTACATCTAATCTCACGCGTGTTAGCCTTGATGATGGGTCTTTGTGCGAAAATAGTGATACTAGTGATCTGTGAACCGTCTTCCATAGAAATATGGTTTCAAATGATTTATCCCCCAATGTATTGCCAATAGCTCTTTCTTTATAACTGGCTTGTTAATTTCCTGTTTGTTCAATGAACGATCTCTTCCAATTTCTCCTTGAAAGAGTATGGCGTCAAGTTAGTTTGATGCGTCTGTGGTCAGTATGAAGTTTTCTCAAAGTTGGGGTACTGTAAGATTGGAGGTTTCATGATAGTTTTCATCTATATCTCGAATGCTTCTTCTGTTTCTTTATTCCAGTTGAATTGTGTACCTTTCTTCAACAAATTGTTCATCGGTTTTTCAATATTTGCAAAATCTTTAATGAACCTTCGGTAGTAGATACAGAAAGCTACAAATCTTCGGGCTTCCTGTGCATTATTGTGTGTTGGATAGGTTTGTATTCTTTTGCATTTTTCAGGGTCAGCTCTTACTCCTTCTGAATTGATTACATGGCCTAGATAAACTACTTCTGGTCTGAGGAAATTACATTTGATCGGATTCAATTTACAATCTGAAATTTTTTAACCGTTGAATATATTGATGAAATAATGGTTGTGGTGCTGAGGAGAGCTTCCGAATTCAATAATGTCATCTACATACAATAATGAGCTTGCAGTTAGTGCGATGTTTAGCATTCAGTGAAAAGTGTTTCTATGTATTTTTAGTCCCAACGGTAGGCGCTTAAATAAGAAAAATATACGTTTCCCGTTGAGAATGCTGTTAAAGCTCGCGATGTTTTACCGAGATCTATCTGGTGAAAAGAGTTTGCCATATCGAGAGTTGTAAAATATTTTGCTCTGCCTATTCTAGAATATCATCAATTCTCGAGAGTGGGAATTTTTCATTCACTATTTTTTTATTTAATTGTCTGTAATCGACAACCAGTTGCCATTTCGTATTGCTGTTCGTATCCTTCTTCGGTACTATGAGTAATGGTGAGTTGTATGGGCTCGTGGAGTCAATGACCATTTCCCAGTTTTTCTACCTGTTTCTTTATTTCTTAAAGGTGATTTATCTTCTAGTGTTACAGGTGTTTTATCTTCTAGTGTTATTCTTTGTTTGATGATAGCTTCTCATTTTCTGGATAGAAAATATCCTGAAAATCTTTACATATTTCGATGATTGATGCTTGCATGTTGTTTTTCTGACTGTGATTTATGAGAGCCTCTTGAACTCAGCCCACCTCTTTATACCCTTTACCTTTAAAAAAGGTAAATAGGGTATACTAACTTTGTGCTTTTCAAGAAGGAGGCGTGGTAGGTATGGACATATATATACAGATATGATCAGAATCACTTTCTAAGCAATTTTTATTTTGTCCGTCCGTCTGTCCGTCTGTGGCCACTTTTTTTCTACACCGTTAGAGCTATCTTAATTAAATTTTGGAAAAGTATAGTCTGGACAAAGATACAGAACCGGATTGCTATATGGGCTGATTTGGACAAAGACCACGCCTACCTCCCATATAAGGAACTTTTTCGCCTTCTTTAAAATGACTATAACTTCGGTCCAATTGACGGAATCGTGACGTTATTTGGCAGTTATGGAGATGTGGATCCCACTAAACACTGTGCAAAAAGTGGGTATATTGACTGCCACGCCCACTATTAACAAATATTAATAACTTAAGATCTGGTAGAGATTTACGGACGAAATTTTACGGGAAGGAACATGTGGACATTACAAAGCTATCTGCAACAAATGGGGCTGATCAAGAAAAAAGAGCCCACTTTTGATATAGGGAACTTTCGGGTCCAAAATTAAAATTAGCCTACCTATGCTCGTATTGATGCCAGTGGAATAAAAATTTGCAGAAATATACATGGGGACCATAATAGTGTGTGTGAAGCATATGGAGGTCATAATAGAACTGCCACGCCCACAATTAGCCAGAAATCATTACTGTGTTCCTATTAAAGATTTATCAACGAAATTTCACAGGCAAGTTGCGGGTACTAAGACTAAACACCATACAAAAAATGGACGTGTTATTTATACAGCCACGCCCACTATTGACATATTATTATAACTTACGACCTATACAATATTTTTGGACGAAATTATATATTAGTGGTTATATTGACACTACAAAGCCATACACAGGAAATGTTGTCGATATAATCATTTCAAGGTACCCTACCAAAAATTACCGTTAGTATGCACCTAATGATGATTTATGAACAATACATCCCAATTGTTGAACTCGCACGCACAAGAAAAGGTAAAGGGTTTTTCGTAGGGGTTGCCAAGGGGGGCAGGGGTTGCCAAGGGGGGCAGGTTCACGTTAGGGTTTCCTGCTACTAACGGCTCATGTCTCTTAAATCTTCCTACTCTCACCTCCACGTGGTGCACCCTGGTAACCTGAGCAACCAAGGTGAAGATGTGGTAACCAACCCATGTGGGATCCTTGGTCAGGGCCAACGAGAGAGGGAGCTTTGGTGAGGCCACTCTGACATATTCGGTTTAAGGATTCATCAAAGTGTGCGAGGCCAGGTGGGGTCTCGCATGTAGGAACGGTGGCGGAGGAGTACTATAGGTACCAACGGCAGCGTCCATACCCCCGAAGTGGGTTACCACTACCAAACAAAAATCCCTAGCTTAGGGTTGTGCGCTGGGCTTGCAACCCGCAACATAAAAAACAAATAATCCAGTGAATATAAGATTGAAGCCTCGGTTGAAATACCCCACAACTGTTGACGACAACCCCCGCAAACGTTATAAGGAACACGATTTAAGGATATGCACCTGGAATGTCCGGACCCTTAATAGGGAAGGTGCCTCTATCCAGCTGGTTGACGTCCTTGAAAAATATAAAGCTGACGTCACCGCACTCCAGGAAATGCGATGGACGGGGCATGGACGCTCAAAAAAAGCTACATGTGACATCTACTACAGCTGCCATGCGACGAAGCGCAGACTCGGTGTAGGTTTTGTGGTAAGCAAACGACTGCGAGATGAAGTCCTGGGATTTACCCCAGTCGACGACAGGCTTGCCACACTCCGCATTAAGGCAAAATACTTTAACATCAGCCTAATCTGCGCACATGCTCCGACGGATGAGAAAGACGAAAACACCAAGGATGCCTTCTACGATCAACTAGAAAAAACCTTCGATCGATGCCCCCGCCACGATGTAAAAATTGTGCTAGGTGACTTCAACGCCAAGGTGGGCAAAGAGGGCATTTTTGAACCAACCGTCGGTAAGTTCAGCCTCCACGAGCAGTCATCAGAAAACGGTTTGAGGCTGATCGACTTCGCCGCAGCGCGGAACATGGTAGTTAGTAGTACTAGATTCCAGCATCCCGATATTCATAAAGCCACCTGGCTGTCCCCTGATCATAAAACCAGGAACCAAATTTATCACGTTGTGATCGACGGCAGGCATGCATCCAGCGTGTTAGACGTACGTACAATTCGAGGTGCCAACATTGACTCGGACCACTACCTTGTTGTAGCTAAGGTTCGCACTCGCCTCAGTTCGGCAAAAACGTTCGCTCTAATTCGCAGAGGAAGCTTGACGTCGGAAAGCTACAATCGCTACAGACAGCTACCGCATTTGCTTCTCGGCTCTCGAATATGCTGATGGATTCTCCCCCTGATCTCGATATTTGCGCGCAGTGGTCGCTTATATCCCACTCCATGCGCACGGCCGCTGAAGAGGTGATTGGCTATCACCGCCCGAAGAAAAACAGCTGGTATGACGAAGAGTGTCGCAACGCAGCTGCAGAGAAAGACGCAGCATACCAACTCATCCTGCGATCGGCTGCAACGCGAGCTGCTAAGGAGCGATATCGAGAGAAGAGAAGGGAAGAGAAGCGTCTTTTTAGGCGCAAGAAACGAGAAGCCAAAAAGAGCGAATGCGAGGAAATCGAGCTGCTAAGGAGCGATATCGAGAGAAGAGAAGGGAAGAGAAGCGTCTTTTTAGGCGCAAGAAACGAGAAGCCAAAAAGAGCGAATGCGAGGAAATCGAGATGTTTGGCAGAAGGAATATGGCTCGAAAATTCTACGAACGTGTGAGGCGCCAAACGGAAGGTTTTAAGACAGGAGCCAATTCCAATTCCTGCAAAGACGAAAACGGGAATTTAGTGACGGATGTCCAGAGCGTACTCACGTTATGGAGGGAACACTTCTCGAAGCTGCTGAATGGCGACAGCGCTAATGATAGCAATGAAAATGAACCCGACCCCACAGTTGCTGACGACGAACATGAAGTAGCGCCCCCCGACTATGACGAGGTCTTGCTAGTTATTAGGCGGCTCAAAAACAACAAAGCCGCCGGAGCTGATGGTATACCAGCGGAGCTATTCAAGGCTGGCGGCGATGAGCTCACGAAACGCATGCACCAGCTCATCTGCAAAATAT
Source organism: Clusia tigrina (assembly GCA_920105625.2). Classification (NCBI taxonomy): domain Eukaryota; kingdom Metazoa; phylum Arthropoda; class Insecta; order Diptera; family Clusiidae; genus Clusia; species Clusia tigrina. The sequence continues at coordinate 48,226,214 of OV050031.1, read as the reverse complement.
GGTCGGAGGAATGCATGCCTAGCAACTGGAACTTAAGTGTGTTCTGCCCAATCCACAAGAAGGGTGATCCGGCAATCTGTGCCAACTACCGCGGGATCAGCCTTCTGAACATCGCATATAAGGTCCTGTCGAGCGTACTCTGTGAAAGGCTGAAGTCCATCGCCAATGAACTGATTGGGCCTTATCAGTGTGGCTTCAGACCTGGTAAAGGCACCATTGACCAAATGTTCACACTACGCCAAATCCTGGAGAAAACCCTAGAGAAGCAGATTGACATACACCACCTTTTCGTCGATTTCAAAGCCTCATTCAACAGCACCGTAAGGAGTCAACTATACGCCGCTATGTCTGAATTTGGCGTCCCTGCTAAGCTAATTCGGCTGTGCAAAATGACGCTAAGCACCACCACTGGCTCAGTTAAAATCGGTAATGACTTGTCCGAGCCGTTTGTTACTGAGCGAGGATTCAGACAAGGTGACTCCTTATCGTGTGGTTTCTTCAATCTAATGTTGGAAAAAATCGTATGTGCAGCATGTCTAAATCGCACAGGCACTATCTTCCACGACGATGTCCATACACGATGTCGACGGAACGCTACAGACGTTTACCCAAATTCTTACCACTGCAGCTAAACTTACCACACCAGTTGTTAAAATTGCTTCTAATCGATCTAACAGAACATCAAAAGATATTCAAAGAATGATAAAAGAAAAACGGAAACTAAGACGAGATCAGATCCCCTTGGTTAAAACAAAAATTGACAAGTGTCACAAAAGAGCTGCGAAATACTTGAAAGAGGGAAAATGAGCTGAGTCTACAACATAACCTAATAAGTCTTTCAGTGACTGCAGATACTAACTACTCGCTCTGGCAAGCTGTAAGCAAAATGAAGCGGCCCCAGTACTGGGAAACGCCTATAAGACTTTCCGATGGAAATTGTGCAAAAAGCTATTTTCAAATCATTTCCAACTAGTGTTCTCACCAAATTTAATGCAGACTGAAGTACCCCTGCTAAGCTAATTCGGCTGTGCAAAATGACGCTAAGTACCACCACTGGCTCAGTTAAAATCGGTAATGACTTGTCCGATCCGTTTGTTACTGAGCGAGGATTCAGACAAGGTGACTCCTTATCGTGTGTTTTCTTCAATCTAATGTTGGAAAAAATAGTACGCTCCGCAGAACCAAATCGCACAGGCACTATCTTCCACAAGAGTGTCATGTTACTGGCGTATGCTGATGATATTGACATCATTGGCCATAACAGCCGCGCCGTGAGTGCTGCATTTTCCGGCTTGGAGAGAGAAGCGAGGCGTGGGTTTAGCGGTGAACGAGGACAAAACGAAGTACTTGGTGTCAACATACAAAGAGTCTCAGCGTCTTGGACACCACGTCACTGTTGGCGACTACAACTTTGAAGTTGTGAAGGATTTCGTTTATCTGGGAACCAGCATCAACACCACGAATGATGTCAGCAAGGAGATCAAGCGAAGAATCACTCTTGCCAACAGGTGTTACTTTGGGCTCAGTAGGCAATTGAGAAGCAGAGCCCTCTCTCGGCGAACAAAAATTACGCTCTACAAAGCCCTCATCCTTCCCGTCCTGCTTTATGGTGCCGAAACCTGGACGATGACAAACAACGATGAGCGAGCTTTGGGGGCGTTCGAGAGAAAAATTCTTCGAAGAATCTATGGTCCTATATGCGTCTGCGGAGAGTATCGAATCAGATGGAACAACGAGCTGTATGAGCTGTACGCCGACATTGATATAGTTCAGCGCATTAAAACACAGCGGCTGCGCTGGCTGGGACATGTTGTGCGAATGGATGAAAGTGCTCCGGCGAAAAAAGTATTTGAATCGATGCCGCCGGGTGGCGGACGCAGGAGGGGGAGACCACCACTACGTTGGAAGGACCAGGTTCAGGAGGACCTGGCTGCACTTGGTGTTTCCAATTGCCGCCAGCGTGCGCGAGGCAGAGACGACTGGCGAAGGCTGATAACGCGGCAATGACCAGAAATGGTTGTACGCCAATTATGATGATGATGATGATTTCGTAGTCGGTCTAACCCGACTTCAGACTTCTTTACTCGTTTTGTCCTACGTGTGGTGCTTATTGTAATTTGTGATATGGAAATTTTTTAATGGTTCTATCTGTTTGACGCCTTTTGATGGATTCATCGTTCCGCTAATAAAAATCTTGTCATCTAAGTTTTGGCGAATTCCCTGGGAACGAGAACAACAGATTATATGATACCACAACTGAGTTTCAGAAGTGGCTTAGGTGCGGGGTCCACTCATCACAGGTGGCCATAAATCAATCCATACGCTTACCTAATAATGCCACGGTATTTCAGACGGAAGTTCTGGTGATTAGAGAGGCGTGTCAATTAATAGTACGGTACATCACAAATAGATGTAAGGTTGCTATTTTTATCGACAGTTAGGCGGCAATAAAGGCTCTTCAATCCACCACTATAAAGTCAAAGCTGGTCAGGGATTGCAGAAAAGTGTTGACAGAGCTAAGTTATCATACTGACATACCCTCATCTGCATTCCTGGCCATAGGAACCATGAGGGAAATGAGAAAGCTGAGGAGTTGGCTCGGTCAAGGGCCTCTCTTGACGAATCCCTAGGGGTACCAGTACCGGTCGCTCTGGGGGTCGTGAGAAGAGACGCGTACCTGTAACGTCTTCGGCTAGCAAATATACGGTGGAGGCTGCTAACATCCTGTCAAATCTTACGCGCGACATAACCCGTATATAACAGGGGTAGAATACGCGAATTAATTAATAGGTGTACACTTGTAACTATTGCGTGGGCATTCATGCAGAAAGACTGCGCATCCCTTTCTACAACCACTACAGAGACTGTGGGGACTTAGCCCAGAAAGAAACACTCTTCCATTACCTTTTCGAATGTCCGGCCTTGGCAAAGACAAGGTATATTTTTCTAGGGGCGCTCTTTCTTGACAACCTATCGGACTGTTCGGAGGTCAGTCCGAAGAAATTACTAAATTACCTAATCTATACGAGGTGGGTTTGGTATTTACCATGATCCCGTTACTCGGTGAGGAAGTGGTATTAAAACGGCGCTACAGCGCTAAGTGTGAGCCGTATCGGCAGATCCGAACACTTTAACAAACCAACCAACCATGTTTTGGCTGTTGATGACACTGTCTTCTTCTACTGTGGTTGATATTGGGTGTATTATCTCTGTTCACGGAGGTATCGTAATCTTGTTTACATTTGTCTGGATGTCTAGCACTAAGATCTCCTGTATATATTTTATTGTAGTGTATATGATTCATAATCTATCTTACAATTGTATTGTCGTAGCAAATCTCTTCCCAAAATTCCATCAGCTGATATTGGGAAATCTTGTTTTACAATTTGCAATGTAAATGGTACTTTTCTATAGCAAATTTTTAGTGACATTGTCATAGCTGGTACCTTCTTACTTGCAATGCCTGTTATGATAAAAGCAGCATGCGTTCTCGGAGTTCATCAAAGTATTTACTTATTGATATGTCTGCTCCAGTATCTATAAGCAGTGTTATTGTTCTATGTAAATTAATTTTATAAGGTTTGCAATATTATGGTCAAATATTGTGTAGAGATTATGTGTATTCCCCGAACTACCACATGTTAATAGGCTTGGTGGGTGTCGGGGCTGCTCCCGGTTCCATGGTTAGTTCTTTCCTGAGTGTAATTTATATGCCTTGGTTACCTATTTTGTCCTCTGTATTGATCTGTAGGTATAAAACGGCGCTATTGTCCATCATATTGAGTTGTTTTGTTGTTTCGTCGCTGCGGAGGGTTGTTGTGTCGCATATTGATTCAATCGTGTTCAGTCCTATTATATCGTGCAAGATTGTATTGTTGCATATTCCGCTTTGCAGAGTTCCATATTCCAAAATTGTTCTCTCTTCTCTGGTTATTGGAGTGACTTCTGTAGGAAAGTCTTAACTCCGCCTCTTGGAATGTCTTAACTCTGCTCGCTTCTAATGTTAGCCGTGTTTGTTTGTCTGCATTGCCTCTTTTGAATGCAGTAAGTGAAATTTCATCGTTGCGGCGTGTTACTGTTGTTCTGTCTGATTCGTTTTCTATTTGAACACTCTTTAGATCTTTTATTAACTCTTCTTTTTTTTCTGTATATTTAATTAGATCTCCATTTTGTCTCAAAGTAGATAGCTCTTCATATATTGATTCCTCTGACCTTTTAGGGTTATAAATTTTCCATAAGTTGTTTGTTAAATCTTTTATAGGCCGTTGTTGTTCTCTCAAATTAAGCTTTGTTTGTACTTTTCTTGATAAGTTTGTTTCTTTTATGAGCTTGTAATAATCTGGTTTGTGTTCTTGCGTTACTATGTGCGATGTGTTTCAGTATCGCTATGAATTACTTTACCTCTTTCTTGTCTCATGAGAATGCTGGGACTATTTTGATGTACTGTAAAGAGTCGAAAGTGGCATGTGTCTGGTATGCCTGTAGTTTCGTTTGCAAATATTTTTGAGATGTTTTTTACAAGATTATTTAGTAACACCGTATTTTCTGGTTTTATTTCTCTCATTTTAGTTCAGAGATAGCTACTATGGCTCTCTTGTGGCGTTTATATAAGTTTCCGAATGAGTTATAGTAGGTGATTTTTTTACATTTGTTAATATTTACCTTTTTTTTCTGAACTGCTACCTCGAGGATAATGCTAGTTTGTAATAAATGGTAAATGCTTTCTACATTTTGGTTTCCGACGCCGTTATCCGATGTCCTATTTATTTTTAGAGTCGAGAATTTTTTTCTGTAGTTTTCTGTAGCAAGGTTGAAATTTCTGTAGAGGATTTCTGTTGTAGTTTTACTGCTTTTCCTCCCTTCTTCTTTTTTGACTTAGGGATTGGTAGTGGTGTTAGTGGCGCTTTAATTGTCTTCGTTTCTATGGTTAGTGGCTTGGCATTGACTCTCACTGCTTCCTAATTTTGTGTTGAAATCGGTAGTTCTCCCGGGGAATACCTTTCCAACGAGGGTTTCGCTAGCGCCAAAAGTTTCTTAAAGGCGTTGTCGAAATCTCCTGTGGTCCTTAGTTCGGTTTGGCAGGATTGCCATGTGGTGTTGGTCGTTGGATTGGTGTATCGCCAGGCAGACCGCTCATCGCATCTAGCGGAGTCTTCAGATGACATCTACATGCGGGGGAAAAATTGATATGTTCTATCAGACCCATGAATTCGAAAAGACGTTTACCTTATGTTATTCTTAAGGCTGGAAGGTAACCCAGCGAATATCTTAACGTTGGCCGAAATGTTTAATAGATTGAGGCAAGAACACAAAGTAAAAACGTAGTGTGTTGCTGAGTTCTTTGTTCAAGAGGAATTGTCTTTATTCATGCAAATCAAAAGGTCTTATATATTAAAATCTTGGGCTAATTTTGATTATCTAAAAACAATATTTGCGATCAATAACTTATCCTAGCTGTCTCTTATTTTCCAAAATTATGTTTGAAACATGAAGCCATATGCCGCACACTTGCATTGGTTTGCAATAGCGTGTGGTCGGCATATTATTGGGCTCAATGCGTTTTTGGCCTTCACACACGAAATGCCCGCTATACGAGTACATAGTGACACTCATTTCGCCGCTTTGAATGGTGCTGCGTTTGCATTGTAGTCAAATGTTTGCTACGCACAGCGTAACGTTCGCATGAGTTCATGGGATTACGTGTGCAGTACCCTTGGACATTAGGCAGTGTATATATATATATATATATATATATATATATATATATATATAAAGGGTTTTTTACACAGAGCACATACAATTAAAATCTATTGTCATCAGCTATAGGTTTGGGGAAATTCTGGTCCATGGCATAATAAGAGACAAGCCAGGGAGCCGTTCGGCTCCCGCAGACTCCACGGCAGATGATCTGAAGAAAACGCATCTTTCCTGCCGTTTTACAAAAGGGCAGAAAGGGAGCCTTCGATAACACCCCACATGAAGTGGTGGTAAAAGCATTAAGCAGAAGAGCAGTAGACTCGATGACATCCAAATGGATGTCCATACACAATATCGGCAGAGACATCCGCTAGAGAAGAAACAATAGCCGTCGCGACGACCAAAGGATGTCCACAGGGAGTGGCTCTTTCAACTCTGATGTGGAGCCTAGTTTTTGACGAACTAATGATAATATTGTCAGAGGCGGGCATAGACTGCTAGTGCAACGCAGACAGCTTTGGCTTAATAGCAAGAGGAAAATTTGAAGAAACCGTTTGCGATATCCTGCAAAGATCAATGGTGCAGGTCAGTAGGATTAAACCTAAATCCCACTAAAACCTCTATAATTCCATTTATCAAGAAAAGAAAAATGCCAAGGTGGAAGAGCATTCAACTCATGGTAGAGATCATCACGACAAAAACTAAAGTAAAATATCTGAGGGTTATACTAGATAGTAAAATGACATGGAAAATACATGTCAAGAAAATTGCGGAAAAAGCAAAACATGGGGTGCAAACCAGTCCGACCAATAGTGACGTATTGGGCTATTCATGGGTAAAAAGAACGGAGCCCAAGGCAACTCAACTAGAGCAACCAAAAATACAAAGACTAGTGTGCATAGTTATATCGGGGCAATGAGAACCTGCCCGCAACAGCGCTAGAAGTAATCTTGGACTTGACGCCACTACACATACGGAAGATAGCCACAGTACTACAGTTAGGATTACAGGGTTTGAAACAAAAGGTGGGGATTCAAAGGGCAATGGTATCTTGGAAACTGTCCCAATAACACCCTTCTAGACTACTCAGAAGAAAAGATTAGTAAGAAATTTAACTTTGAGAAAGGCTTTGCGGTACAGCTACGTTGCAAAAAAGAATGGAGCAATCTCAACGCTGCATATTCTTTTAAGGAAAGGACAATAATGTGGTACACTGATGGGTCTACGACCAAGAGTGAAACTGGGGTGGGAGTATTCGGACCTAGAACTAAATATTCAGAACCCATGGGAAAATATCCAAATATTTTCCAAGCAGAAATTCTCGCCATCGGAGAGTTCAATCTAAACAGAAGTTATAGCAGTGGACATATGGCCATACTATCGGACAGTCAAGCTGCCCTTCGAGCATTGATCTCGTGTGAACTAGAGTCCAAGTAGTATGGGAATGTCTGAGGACACTGAATCAGTCGGGCAAGAACAATAATGTCAGCATTTGCTGGGTCACAGGACACGTGGGCGTCCACGGTAACAAGCAGGCTGACGGGGTCGCTAGATTAGGAGCCTCCAATAATAGGACCAGAACCCTACTGTGGTTTAGGTAAAGGAGTTTGGCAACACGAACTTGGGGAACAAGAAAGACAACAGATACAGGAATTATTTAAAAGTCATTTAGGACCGCGCTTTTGGCCGGTCATAGTAAGCTCAAATGGCACATGAGCAGTATAGAAATTGTAGCAAGCCCATTGTGCAGATTCTGCGATGAAGAAAATGAGTCCACAGAGCACATATTAGGGAGCTATGGAGCACTAATGCACTCTAGAAAATAATACCTAGGCCGTACCAAATACCAGGAAAGAAATAGCAACGCTAGATCTAGCCGACATCCTCGAATTTCTGAAGGCAACGGGGCTGGATGAGAATTTATAGGGATACCCTTAATAATAGAGGGCGGCACAATAGATCTTTTTGGTCGCAATACCTCATAACCTCCAAACCACACATTAACATTTACAGACTTCGCAAACCCATATTTTTAAGAGGCAGGAAATAGAACTACTCATTAATACAGAAAAAGTTCTTGATCATTTGCTTGGAGCAACATAACATTAGGAGAAGGCTTACCATGTTTGAAGGCTCGTTTTGGCTGAAAACATACCGGATCAGTAAAAGCGTCTTTGTTTCATAAGGCAAAAAACGTTTTATATTCCAACACACACCAAGCGAAACACAATGTAACAAAATAAATGTTTAATTTTCTAGTCTCGTTTGGTGTGCGTTGAGATAAAACAATATTGAATTTGCGAGTTGCTGTTTAATGTTATTCAACATGTGGTCGTTTTCAGATGATAAATTTGTGCCACTTTTCCCTTCAATTACTGAAGTATGCGAGCGAACTGATGAGAACAACAGAGAATGGTGGGTGTATCCATACAATTGTGGGTGCAAAAACGAGATGCAAGGATTTCCATAAAAGATGAATTGCATAACTCAAGAACTCGAAATTTATAAAACATACAAGACACCACATTGAAACTTTCGATTCGATCAACATCCATAACTCAAAGTTTTCGGAAAAATAGCAGTCCAGCCATTGATAACGAAACATGTTTTCGTGTTTCTCTTTGTTTTCTTGGTTTGATGAATACGGTGTGGGTTGTACCATAAGAAAGTACGCAATTTCCGATAACGGCGTTTGTTTGAATCAAGTTCGTTTTATTCGGTGTATGTTTGCCGTATTTTCGATAACCACTCGTCAAACGCAGCGAAACAAAAACATATGTTTTGTTTCCTTGCTTTGGTGTGTTGCCTCATAAGAAACAATAAAATAAAAGAAAACGTTTTGACTAAATCTGGTGTGTTTTCTGCCTTTTTTTGATGAAACAAACTTAGCGAAAGAAAAGAAAAACTCCTTTAGTGATCAGCTGCTGAGCGTTTAGCATCTTACTGACAAAACGAAAATTTACGAACGACAAGAAAAATTTCTTCGGGTTGTAGAATTTTCTGTCAGCGTTCGTAAATGCTCCGAGGATATTTGACACTTTTGAACGCTTTTTACTACTTCGTTGCAATATCCATAGAGTATAGAGAAAATAATGGCTGTTTAACTGCCAGCGTATGTAGTGTTAGTGTATGTAGTAGTTTTGTATGCTTTTCGTCGGACACACCACGATTTTGAGTGGATTGACCACGATTTTGAGAGGATCCACCTTTTTGTGACATTGGCAATCGTTATAATTTCAAAATTGTTTTTGCACAAGGATTAATTGCTGCTTTTGCGTCTTTCCCAGCAGCCGTATCCGGAGATATGATAGGACCAACACATATAATATAAAAGTTATGTTAATAATATATACATTTTTAACAATTAATAATGTTGGAGTTTTACTTTATTTTCTTACATGAAATTGGCCACGAATGCCATTTCTTACCAGACATGAATACTAGCAAGAATTTTGATATTGTCACTCACAATACGTACGAGGTTTGTTCAAAATATTTCGCGAATTTTGAATGTTCGTGGGCTACGGATGTTTGATTTTCGATCTTTTTGTGGCGTTATGTGGGTACTCATGACCCTCACCTATGTTGACAATCTCGGCCATTTTGAACGTTCAGTCAGTTTTTTACAGCTTTTGTGCGTCGACGTGTTTTAGCTTGTCTTCGATTTTTGTCTATCCCGAAAAATGTTTCTAATCTTGTGTGAAAAACAACAACGTGCGCGGAAGTATTCCGAATGTTTACTGTTGCATACGGCAAAGCTACTTTGGACAAAAGCAACGTTTATCGGTGGTACAAAATGCTTTAAGAGGGCAGAGAAGATGTGAGCGACGAACAGCGTTCCGGACGCCCGAGCACGTCAACAACAGACGAAAACTTTGATGAAGTAAAGAAACTAGTATTGGCCAATCGTCGAATCACTGTCAGAGAAGTTGCTGGTGTCATTCGATTATCACCAAAAGTTTGGTCATGAGGCGTATTCCATTCGTACCAAAATTACTCAATTGCGACCAAAAACAGCATCGCATTAACATTGCTCCGGATCTGTTGAAATGTGTCCGTGACTACCCAAATTTGCTGCAGATAGTCATAACTGGTGACGAATGATGGGTCTAGTGTTATTACGTAGAAACCAAAGCTCAATCATACCAATGGAAGCTGCCATATGAGCCAAGACGGAAAAAAGCAATAAGTAAACAGAAATAAAAAAAAAACAATTAAAAAGCAATACCCCAAAACTGCCGTGCAGCAGAATAGACTTTACCCCACCAATATACCCAAAAACGCCTGCATTGTATAATATTGCAACAATGAACTTACATTCAAGGCGAAGTATCAATTCAATGCACTTTGTGAAGATGAAATTTGTCCACTGACAAATTTCACTCACACAAAAATATAAAAGAACAATGCCGTCGTCATTGGCCAGGTGACGCCATGGTCCCTCAACTTTGATGGTGGGAGTGACCCACTAGCCTTTATAGAGCGACTCGAAGAGCTAGCAGAAGTCTACGAAATAAACAAGGATTTCCTCTCGATGCCCTATGCCTATGCCTGTACTTTTGAGAGAGCACGCACTCATGTGGCACAGGAATAATAATCGAGCGTGGCGCGATTGGCGCACATATAGGAGAGACTTCCTAAAGTTCTTTTTGAAAGCACGATACATGAAGAAACTTTAAGACCAGATCCGCCAGCGTCGCCAGAGACCTGGGGAAGTATTCAAGCAGTTTGTGGTCGAACTGCAGAATCTCATGCGATATGTCGACTATTCCGAAGATAAGAAACTGGAGCGAATTTTCCAGAGCAGCATGCCAGAATACCAGCTATACGTGGAAGGGTTTCAGATCCCTAGAAGAGCTGATAGAGATGGCTGGAGACTAGGAGAGCATACGGGGCCAAAATAGACACCTAGCTCGCATACGAGTATGTCGCAACGCATAGATCCTGTTCTGTTGGGAGTGTAGTCGTAGGGATGTGAAGACGATTGAGTGCTGCAAACCAAGAGCACTAACCAATCGAGAACCCCCGCCAACAGAAACGCAGCAAAGTACAAAGCAGAGACATCAGACCTCAGCATCGGAAAACTTGTTGCA